>JAMXBB010000005.1:3277146-3527594 GCA_024138015.1 Lumnitzera littorea | reverse complement strand
TATACATATATAAGATGTAAAGGTGGATTTTTTTTTCTAACTAATTTAAATATTAACTTAAACAAGATAGATTTGAGCTAGTGGGCCTCCAGATCCATTAACACGTCATGTGGAAGGATAACTCATATGTAACAACTAATAAAATTTTAATACATGTTAGTGAAAGAATGCACTTTTTGAAAAAAAAAATATCAACTATGTTTTTATGTGTCAAAATTTTATTAGTATTTATACACCATTAATCGATTTACGTAACATATTAGTTCTATTGAATCCTTTCCTAATTGCATAGCTCTCCATCCTTTTCTATGCAGATTTAACGCCCATGCACTATATCGAACTTGGAAAGCTTGTTCATGTGCCTTCCTTAGCTAAATCTACCTAGAAGAATGATCATAAATCCGATAAGAAATTCAGTGAACCATGTCCTTTTCTCTCTCTTATATGACCATATGTGAGATTGTAGATACCCAATTATTACCCTCTCATTTTTGTTTTCTAAAAAGGGTCTTAATTCAAAAATAAAAAAATAAATTGAAAAATGATAAAAATACAAAAAAATGAAAAGAAAAAGAAAAGTTATAAAGTTTTTTTTTAGGAAAATTGATTTTTAAAGAAAAACAGTTTAAGGTTAATAGTTTTACTTTTAGCTTAGTTCAAGTAACTTTATTTAAAAAAATTACGTAGTTTAAGTACAATTTAATTGTTTTAAATGTCAAAGCACAGACCAATGATCTAATAAATAAACATTTGAACATTAGTATTGGGTTAACTTGAGGTCATAGGTTCGAATCTCACTAGGCATATACATGTCTTTTATATTTTTTTTTTCTTTTGAGAAAATTGGTTAAGTGTATAAGATTCAAATTTAAACTTTATATCTTATCAAATCTTTTGAATTTAATGTGATAAAGATTTATAAGATTCAAATATAATTTAATTTTAATTAAATCAGATTTGAATCGATATAATCTATTCAAATCTATTTTAGATTGATTTGTTTTTCGAACTTTATATATATTGTTCGCGTGGCATAGAAAAGAGGGGAGAAGACATTTGCCTCAGCAAAACTACCATCAATTTCCCTCTCTCACAACAAATCAAAGGCCTCTTTCCCCAACACTCTACTTATGAATCGGCTACCTTCAAGCTACATCGCCGTTTCACCACTCTCAATCAAACATCTTCTCCAAGCTACTAACTAAGTACCACTATTCCATCTTCACTCTCATCCTCAATAATAGCCATGAAGTTCATCGCATGGCACAATAGCATGTTGAACAACATACTACAGTACCAAGTTTGACGCATGTCAATACGGACTCCAATAGCCCATCGACTAGCCCATTCACGAACATAAGTGCCACACTACTTGCATGCAAACATCACAACATCACACGATTGACAAGCCCCTGTTACGAACTCACACAGCCAGAGCATGTGCACTTCACTTCACATGTAGTAGTAGCACATAGTAGCATACGACCCATTCCCTTACGTACAACCAAGCACTAAACAAGCAACACGCCACTACTCTACCAAATATGCCTATTGATTAGCCTATTGTTGCAGCACTTTAATTGCACTCATGATCAACACCACACACACGACTGACTCTACACCAATCACATAGAAACATCTTGATGCCTAATAGTAGCCCATCTTTAAGCCAATCTATGTCCGCTTGCTGCTGTCACTGTTGATAGTAGAACATGTTAGCCTTAACTCCACCGCTACTGTACCCTCTCTCGTACATTAGCACACCATAACCATGACTTAACCATTAGTCCGATGCCCAATAGATCAGCTCCATCCACGGCCCTAAACACAAACTGTAGAACACATATGATCATACACAACATCCACGTCGAATCACATACTGTAGAAGTCACATTACTTATGTCTATGTCCACGTTATGCCCATTGATCAGCCGTAATCTACATGTATTGCACTCTACGCTAACTCAGGATAGCACCTAATGTCCACGATCAAACACTCTGCAGTAGAACACACGATTCACATTGCACGATTAGGACTTTACGGCCACGCACAAGCTATTGTTCGCATGCTTACTGCTCCTTCATCAAATACCTAAGTTAAGGTTCAATTTTTCAAAATTTTTATATTATTATTTTATTTATTAATTTCTTTTTTATTCATGTTGATAACATAATATATAAGTAAATGTATATATATTAGCTTAGGTTTTTTTTAGCATTAAGTTTTTTAGGATTTCCTACTTAGAAAATTATTTTTTAGAAATAAAAATTAATAAAAAATGTTTTTCTAAAAAAAACTAAGACATCTTAAAGAGTGCTTTTTATAAAATAAAAACACTCAAGAATTAGGGTCCTTTAGAATTTTATTTGAATAAATTAAATTAATAAAAACGTAAATTGAGTGGTTTTCAAAATTAAAATAAACTAACACACTAAAGTTTTCAAAAAAAAACTACAGTCGTTTAATCCCAACTAGCGGGTACATAGACACCTTCAGGGGCAACGTTAAAATCTATAAAAACTTAGGTTTTATTTATTTATTTATTTTTATTTTTATTTTCTTAAAAGTATCAAAAAAGGATAATTTAGAAGAATAAACCTAATTTCAAAAAATTTATAGTGGTATCCGTTAGGGTTTAATAAATTAGCTCTCAAATTTAAAACCTTCTAGTTTTTATCAAATTAAAATCAAAAACTGGTAGCTAAACTGTAATCAATTCAGTCAATTGATTTTAATTTCTTTTTTTTTTCCCCTAACTCTAGTTAGGTGGTAATTCCAAAAGTTTTTTTTTAAGAACCGAAATTTCCCAATTTATCTGGTTAAAGATTAATACTGAATGGGTTAAGGTTTAGTATTAATTCGAAAGTGGGAAATGAAATTGAATAAAAAATAAAAAAATTCAAGCTCGACAATTTAGCAACTCTACTTGGGATCGTCAAGAGGGCTAGCCACCAGAATTTACCGAAATTAGGATTACTTTTTTAAAAAAATTAAAAAAAAAAACACTTAAGTCAGTTATTTTTTTTATTTGTTTGTTTATTTTATTATATTTCTTTTTGTACTAACATTTTTCCTTACAGTTTATTTAGGGGTAAGGGGGCGGGTGGGGTTGTTTTGGGGTTTCTTTATTTCATTTTATTTTCCACATCATAAGTGCATGGTAAATATGGTCAAAACCAAGCAATCTTAACACCTTAGGAGAGGGGCCATTGTGATGCAGATTGTAACCAAGAACAAACAAGGTCGGTTGTTGGATGAGTTCAAGCTTGTAGAAAACTCGAAAAGAGGTGATGGAGAATGTGCAAAAGGACAAATGCGAATGAAGAGTAAGCAAAAACATACGAACAACTATAGGGGATATGACGTACCAATGAAATTTTCAAGGACTCATGACACAATTCGATATGATGCACGAATCGGTCCAATGAAATTACTCACCACCTAGCCTTACTCAAAGGTTAAGATAAGAGTGATGCCGAAAATAAACAAGCAATGTTTATACAAAGAAGGAAATACTCAAAGTGTATTAATGATGATTTGTCCATTCAGTTACAATTATAAGGGTATTTATACCCATAAATTAGGGCAACTTACCCAAAAGGGAAAAAACAGAAAAGGATAGTTCCTAAAGAAGTAATATACAAGATATAAAAGGGTAAAAATGAATATTCAACAAAAACAATCATTGGTCTAATAGATTCTACACATGATTCTGTACACATGATAATACTATATTGGTGATGTCGTTGAAAGATGCAAATAAAATGAATGGTCAATTTACTTGTCCAAGCTGGGGTAGCTTAGTTAGTTCGAACTCTCTCTCTCTACATCTCAGCATCTCGGCAAAGGTGATGCTGAGTAAGTGATTGGCTGGGCATGAGTGAAAATGAGAGTCAGCTGTTATCTCAGCTGTCCACTTCTCGACACACTATCTATGAGAAATAGGTAGTTATCCAGCTCGACATGAAGAACAGGTCAATTAGGATATACTCGGCCTCGACAGGAGTTGACTAGAGCAAAAGAATTCTTCTTACTAGGCCTTCCAGTCTTTAGGCTCGATTGCGAGTCAAAGACTTAGTAGCTTGATTCCTATCATTCCCTCTAGGTTGATTTAGATTTGGGATCAAATTCGAATGCTCTTTGATCAGCTCTCTGTTGGGGTGATATGGACTGAATTCGGTAATGTTGAAGCTGTCAAAAACCTCATAGTATTCGGGTAACTCCAATCTATAAATATTATCATTAATCTTCTGGAGCATTTTGAACAGTCCTTCAGCTCTGGCAAATAATTTCTTCCTCCTCTAGCTTGGAAACCGTTCCTTACTAAGGTGCATCCATACTTAGTCTCCTTATTAGAATTATTTAGCCATCCTATCCTTGGTCTTCTCTCGCATTCTTTTAGCAGCTTACTTAATGTGTCAAGTGACTTTATCATAGATGTACTGAAGGGATTGTACTCTAGCTCTTGCATTTAGGTCTTCTTGTATGAGTACAGGTATAGGGGTGTAATTAAAGGGAAACTTAGGATTGAAACCATAGACAAGCCCAAAGGAGGTTTGCTTGGTGGTATCATGCACTATTTGGTTATAAGTGAATTTGACTACTAGCAAGCAAACGTCCTAATCGGCCAAGGTCTTGCCTATTGTAGCTCGGAGCAATGATCCCAAAGTGCGATTAATCACCTTTGTTTGGCCATTAATCTAGGGGTGATAAGAAGTACTAAATAGTAGTTTAGTCCCCATTCAATACCACAAAGTCCTCCAAAAATGACTCGAGAACTTTAGGTCTTTATCAAAAACTACACTTCTTGATACGCCATGTAATCGTATAATCTCCTGCAAGAAAAGAGAAGCAATAGCTAAAGCATCGTTAGTTTTGGCATAAGGCACAAAGTGCACCATTTTATTGAGCTGATCTGCCACAACCATCATAAAATCTTTGGCTTAAGCAATTTGTGGTAATCCAAGGATAAAGTCCATGCTCAACTCCGTCCTTGGTTTCGTTGGAATAGATGAAGGCATTACTTTCCCTTTTTCAGCTTGGCTATCAACACATATTCACCCAGTTCCATCCTTTTTCGGCACTAGAAGCATCGATACAGCATATGGGCTAAGACTTTCCTTAACATAACCTTTCTCTAGTAGTTTATTAACTTTTTGTTGGAGTTCAAAAGCTTGTTCAAGACTCATTCGATAAGCAGGCTTATTCAGTAGGGCAATGTCGGGTATTAAGTCAGTGAAGTATTCTATGCCTCGTAGCAAAGGCAACCCTTCAAGCAACTCTTCTGGGAACAAATCGACATATTCGTCCAATAGTGCTCTTACTTCCTTAGGTAGTTCATCCTGTTCCCTCATCTCCAGTAAGTGCCTAACCAACATTAGGGTTGGCTCGTCAACAGTGATGGCTTCTTAGAGTTCGAATGTACTCATCAAGAGAGCCTTATTCGATCCGTAAGCAAGTTTAGTTTGTAGTTTGTTAACTTCTCTCGACAACATTGGATTCAATGTAATCTTTCGGCCATCCTTCTCGAACATATACGTGTTCTTGTACTCATCATGAATAACCCTCCTATCAAACAGTCATGGTCGATTAAGTAACAAATGTAAAGCATACATGGGCAACACGTCACATAGAATCTCGTTGAAGTAATGTCTAATGGTAATCGGTAGTAGTACTTACCGAGTGGCGTGTAGTGCTCCCTTCTCACTCAGCCAATGCAACTTGTATGACCTCAAGTGTGCATTAGTCGACAATTTCAACCTTGTGATCAGATTGGTCAATGCCACATTGGTACAACTTCCACTGTCAATGATTATTGTGCTCACTTGATTGTTCATTCTATAGGTGGTATGAAATAAATTCTCCTTTTATTCCTCCTCTTACGAAGGTTTGGTATTCATTGTACATTGGACAACTAAGGCTAACTGGTCTAAGTCCTCGACAAACACATCCTCTTTAATCAGTTCTTTCTCGGCATCTTCTCTCTTAGCATGGTTCTCGTCCTCCTCAAGTTCTTCGTTAGTGTTGTCTACCTCTAGCTTCATGACGTCTCCCTTGATCACCATAGTTCTTCGATTTAGGCACTGAACGGTCATATGTCCAAACCCTTAGCACTTAAAGCACTTGATTTAGCCTTTCTACTCAGCTCAAATATCCATCTTTCGAATCTGCTCAGCACTTGACTGAGCTCGGTAGCTTCCCTACCCTAGTCGGCTAATCGGCAATCTGGGTGGTACCTGACTCCTTCTCTATCTCTCTACTCTTTAAGCTATTTTAATGGCTTCATCCATTGTGGTGAATTGTTAGATCTCCATAATGTCTTAACTGTCACTATGCAACTTAATAAGAAACTTAGAGATTATTCACGCTAGTAGCTCCTCTACTTCATATCAGATCATGAGCATTTGGAATTCTTGAACATACTCATCAACTGTTTGACTTTCTTATCTTAGCTCCTGAAGCTGAGTGAAAGTATCCTATAGATAAGTGTTCGGCACAAACCTATTCCTCTATATTCTCTTCATCTCAAGCTATGTATTAATCTCTCAGTATCCCTCTTGCCTTCTCATAGCCTAGAAATTCTTCCACTACATGGCGACATAGCCGGAGAATTCAATAATAACAGTTCTCACCTTCTCATAATCCTCATACTAATAATAGTTGAAAACATGCTCCACTTTCTCTTCCCATTCTAGATATTCATCAACATTCCCAAATCTATTGAAGCTTGAAATCCGAAGCTTCACATGATCAGATGCTCTAGGGGCTCTAGCTCACTCTTCTTCAAAAAATTCTTCCTTATCCTGTTCATCTAGTTCCCTTAGTTCTAAACTTCATCTTACTCATTCGCCTACTCCTCCACCTCGAACTTATCGAGCTGGGTTCTGACCTCTAATAGGTTGAGCAGCTTGTGGGGTGTTTTGCGTAGCCTCAATTAGTTAGTAAGCTAACGCATAAATAGCTCGGGTCAAATTTACTAAGAGGTTAACCACCTCATTAAGTCTCTTATCGATGCTCTTAGAGGTTTCTTGAGATTATCGTCCATGGTAAATGACTCCATTGTTGTCATCACCAACACCAACGTTTACACTCGGGTCAATCATTTTCTTCACTGATTTAAAGCTCAAACAAATACTTATAAAAACCAAAAAATCAATAGTTAACAAACATAGCAATTAAGATGAACACAGCAACTTGTTTTGTTTTACACACGTTAAACAGAATATAAATAGAACTTCAACAACCAACTATAACTCAAACAAAACCTTTGCTTTGATACCAAGATGATGAGAACCATGATCAAGAACAAATACGGTAGGTCGTTAGATGGGTCCAAGCTTGCAGAAACCTCGAAAGGAGATGATGGAGAATACGCGAAAAGACAAATGTGAATGAAGAGTAAGTAAAAACCTACAAACAGCTCTAGAGGATATGATGTACTAATAAAACTTCTGAGGACTCATGGCACAATTCGATATGATGCATGAATCGGTTCGATGAGGTTACTCGCCACCTAGCCTTACTCAAGGGTTAGGATAAAAGCAATGCCGAAAGTAAACAAGCAATATTTATGCTAGGAAGGAAATACTCAAAGTGTATTAACGATGATCTGTCCGTTCGGCTATAATTACAAAAGCATTTATACCCATAAATTAGCACAACTTACTCAAAAAGGAAAAAGACGAAAAAGGGTAGTTCTTAAAGAAGTAATATACAAGATACAAAAGAGTAAAAATGAATATTCAAGAAAAACAATCATTAGTCTAACAAATTCTATACATGATTCTATAAATGTGGCGATACTATATTAGTGATGCCGTTAGAAGATGTGGACAACAGGTATGGTCAGTTTGCTCATCCAAGTTGAGGTGGCTTAGTCGATCCGGACTCTCTCTCTCAATATCTTAGTAAAGATGATGCCGAGTAAGTGATTGGTCAGGCATGAGTGAGAATGAAAGTTAGCTGTTGTCTCGGCTATCTGCTTCTCGACACACTATTTATGAGAAATAGGCAGTCATCCAGCTTAGCATGAAAAATGAATCAGTTAGGATATGCTCAACCTCAGCAAGAGTTAGCTGGAGCAAAAGAATTCATCATACTAGGCCTTCTAATCTTCAGGCTCGGCTGCGGGTTAAAGGCTTAATAGCCTGATTCCTATTATATTGTATAAGTTTCGGATGTTGTAGGGCAACTAACTTTCGAGGTTAATTAGGATACCTCACTCAAGTTCAAATGTGACCATAAAACTATTACCTTGAAAAATACGGTTATTATAGAATTTGAGAACCTTTAGAGCCCACCCTTTGCATACATGAAAATCTTTTTCAAAAAAATTTGTGATAATCCATAATGCGACAGACCTAGATGGATAAGGACAGTTGTTCGTTGTAATATTTCCCTATAAATATCCTATAATAATTCCATATAAAGTTTAGGATAAACTTTGATTGTAATTTTAAATTTTTTAGATAGGAGTAGATAAATCAAGTTAAAAGGCTTTTGAAGAGATCTATGTCCATCCACCTCATTGGCCTTAAAGATTACTTAAGTTGTGATTTCAACTTTTCAGCCCAGATAAGTAAGAATTTATTAAGAACAAGATTAGGCCCATCTTGTCCCTATAGAAGACCCCTGTGAATATTACCTTAGTGAGGACTTTAGTACATCTATGGGAGCCTAAATCTATCGCTTTTTGTTTGGGCCCACATCAGCTGAGCCCAGCCCCTGTAGAGGAAATAATAATAAAACAAAACAAAACAACAAAACAAAAAGAATCAAACTTGTAAAATAATTTTAGATAGTTACCATTTTGCCTAGTATTCTACCAACTACAAATATTCATTCTTTTAGATAGATTAGCACTTTGTAAATATCCTTTCTCGTTTAGAATAAATAGGGTTCCTTTTTTGTAAATAGACCCTCAGTAGTGTTGTTCTATAGGTATATAAATTCTATAGGCATATAAATTCTATAGGCTTGAGTATAGAATCCTAAGAAAGCAATTCCCCATTTACGATTTCTTCACTTAGTCTCTGTAACATAAAAGCCTTAATTTTTTCTCTCTCTTTCAAAAAAAAAAAAAGAGAGAGAGAGAGAGAGAGAGAAATTTGCTAATAGTCACAAATCCTTATGGGACTCAGGACAAACACAATCATTTAGACCATTAAGGCAACTAACCCAAACACAAACCACATGGCTTGTTAAGGTAGCCAACCAAACATGAACCCCTAGCCCATCAAGGTGGCCGAACTAACTTAAAACCCTTAATCCATCTAGTCCAAACATGAACCAACTCAAAACACAAGAACATGAAATATTATCTTGACCTTGATCCCCGGTACAAACAAAAAGGGGCAATTCATAGTCCCTCCCCCTTCAAAAGTCGTCAATGTTGGCCTATTCAAACTCTAAAGAAGCAAACTCAAAATCACATATAGAAGCTAAGGGGCATTAAGACCTATGAGTCTAGGTCAATTTAAGCAAGAATGCGAAAGTTATTGGGCATTTGGTCTTTAAAATTTTATTTTGAACTTAAATCAAGTGAAAGTTATTGTTTCACAACCAGGGCATATTTTAAGGAATTGGAGAGTAAGGTCAATCATCACCTTAAGGTCAATGAATCCTTATGTAAGGAATTGGTAACTCACTTTTAAAAAGTTTAAAATGAAAAGAGGCAAGCTATGTCCTATACATTAACCCTTAAACACTTTGAGAGATAAGACATCATGGTGAAGATGTTTTGGACTCATTTCTTAAAGAGATCCGTTTTGAATTTGATATGTAGACCGAAATTAAGTTAGGTATTCATTTTCAAATCCTAAACACAATTATCCTTTGTTAACCCCGTTGAACCAATTTGGAGTCTTTTTAAATGTAAACCTTGTCAAGAACCATCCCATAGTAGGGCAATTCGAAGGTTAGGGTCATTAACTATGAGAGAAGGATAAAACCATTTTGTGCTTATCTTAGTAATAACAATTTAAGAATAACTTTTATTTTTTATAAATTGTTTCCTCTAAAAAAGAGCCAAACACCACGAGACCACACGTACCCATATATTTGAAACCCATGGATTTAGGGCCTTGATCCACCTAAAGACAAAGACTTAACAAAAGTACTTCTAGGGGAGAAAAAAACAAGAAATAATGGGGCAAAGTTAAAAAGAGGGAAAAAAAGAAAAGAAAAGAAAAGAAAAAAACCAAAAGAAAGAAAGAAGAAAGGACCAAACATCGAGCTTGAGAAAAACCATTACCAAAGAAAGCCTAGAAGCCCAAGTTACTCTAAAAACAGAAGGTCTTGAATTGCATTTCCAACCAAAAACACAAAAACCATGTTCATTTTAGAATCACATTCTCAACCACAAACAAAAAAAACCCATATTCATTTTAGAATCACACCAAATCACGAACACAAAACCTTTTTATCCACCCGAATCTTAAACACAAGACCTCCCTACTCAAAGCTCTTCTGATCTTAAAGAATAATTTATCTAAAATAAAAATTATTTTTGAAACTGGGTTAAGCACACATCTAGTTTTTTCAAGGGTTCTTGACTTATACACTCAGGTTAGATGAAAGTATTTCTTTCAAAACAGGCCTTCTTATTAATCCCTTTTGAAACCATTTGACCAAAAGCCAAATCCATAATGTTGAACCCAAAAAGACCTAACATATTGATCAAGGCATATCACTTGCAAACTAGACCATAATTTTTGGAGTAGCAATCAAGAGCAAAATCTAAACTAAGAGACTGCAAGGAAGTGCTCTTCGAATAGACCAATCGTAAATTACCTTTTCTTTAGGAAATGAAGGATATAAGGCCTATCATAAAAGCTCAGTATTAGGGTCAAAAACTGAGATAGATATGAGACACCCTACATAGTTACCAAGGAGGGGGATGGTTATAGCATTTGCCTCTTGAATAAGAATTTGTATCCATTAGCAGACCTCCAAAATGGAAAAGAGGAAAAAAAGAGAGAAGGGAAATAAATTAAAAAGAAAAGAGGGAGAGAAAGTAAAGGCTTGTTACAAGTTTATTTATTTATTTTTTTCCATACATGCTGGCCCTAATGGCTAAATCTTTAATTCATGTCATAAACAGTTTTCACCAATGTCTTCCTTTGTAAATTTCTCAAATCAAGAGTTTTTTCGAATCGATCATGCTCTTCAGTTTTACTTTCAACTGCCATACAGAGTTTTAGCGAGTCCATAAGTTGCTTACCCTTTATCCATTTTCTTAAGGATTTAGCCAACTCATAGATTGCTATCTCAATCAATATCTTCATTAGGGATTCTGCTAGCTTATGGAGCACTATCCCCATCCATATCATCATTAAGGATTTAGCTAGCTTGTAGAGCACTGTCCTCTTCCACTTTTCTTTAGGGTCTTAGTTAACTTAAGGAATACTTTGCCCATTCACTTAGGATTTTAGCTACCTCAAGGAGCGCTTCAACTACCTTAGTTAGTTATCCCATAAGGGGCACAACTAAGTTCTCAATATCTCGTTAAGATCTTAGCCAGCTCAAAGAGCATTTTACCCATCTTATCTTAGTTAGTCAGCACATAGGGGGGGCACAACGAAGTCTTTAATATCTTTTTAAGGTCCTAGCTAGCTCAAGGAGTACTTTGCCTGTCTTGGTTAGTCAGCACATAAGAGGCACAACCAAGTCATCAATTCTCTTTAAGATCTTAGCTAGCTCAAGGAGCACTTTGCCCATCTTGGTTAATTAACCCATAGGAGATACGACCAAGTCATCAATATCTCTTTAGGGTCTTAGCCAGCTCAAGGAGCACTTTACTTACACTGGTTAGTCAGCCCATAAGAAACACAACCAAGTCATCAATATCTCTTTAAGGTCTTAGCCAGCTCAAAGAGCGCTTCGCCCGCCTTGGTTAGTCAGCCTATAGGGAGTACAACCAAGTTCTCCATATCTCTTTAATGTTTTAGCCAACTCAAGGAATACTTCGCCCGCCTTGGTCAGTTAGCCCGCAAGGGATATGACCAAGTTCTCAATATCTCATTTGGGTCTTAATTAGCTCAAAGAGTGCTTTGCCCGTCTTGGTTAGTCTACCCATAAAGGGCACAACCAAGTCATCAATTCTCTTTAAGGTCTTAACTAACTAAAAGAGCACTTTGCCCGATTTGGTTAGTTAGCCTATAAGAGGTACAATTAAGTTCTCAATATCTCTTTAGGGTCTTAACTACCTCAAGGAACGCTTCGCTCGCCTTGGTTAGTCAACCCATAAGGGGTACGATCAAGTTCTTAATATCTCGTTAGGGTCTTAGCCAACTGAAGAAGCGCTTCGCCTGCCTTAGTTAGTCAGCCCATATGAGGCACGACCAAGTTCTTAATATCTTTTTAGAGTCTTAGCAAACTCTAGAAGCGCTTTACCAGCTACGGTTAGTCAGCCAATAGGGGGTACAACCGTATCATTAATATCTCTTTAAAGTCTTAGCTAACTTAAGAAGCACTTCGCCCGCCTTGGTTAGTTAGCCCATAAGAAGCATAACCAAGTTCTCGATATCATTTTAAGATCTTAGCCAGCTTTAAGAGCGCTTCACTCGTCTTGATTAGTCAGCCCATATGGGGCATGATCAAGTCTTTAATATCTCTTTAAGGTCTTAGTTAACTCTAAGAGTGCTTTGCCCATTTGTTTAAGGTTCCTACTAGCCCATAGGGGCCCTATCCTTACCACTATTCTTTTCGAGTTTTTGTCACCAAATCCCAAACGAACTGGCATTAGGATAGCTAGCTAATTGTAGCACTTTTTAGGACAAAGTCAAATCCAAGGCAAAAATGGTGTTTCTTTTGTGTTTATGGCAAAGTTTTACTCCAACTTCACTATAAAGATAAGCAATTGTAGACACTCAAATTTTGTCCCCTTCACAGTTCTAATTTTTTATAATAATACAAAATAAAAATAAATAAATGAATAATTGAAAAATGATAAAAATATTAAAAAATGAAAAAAAAAAACTATAAATATTTTTTTAAATAGACTTTTTAGAAAATAAAATGTTTTAGGATCAATCAATTTAGTTTTAACTTGGTTTAAATAGCTTTATTTTAAATAATCATATAGTTTAAGTACAATTTAATTGTATAAATGTCAAGGCACAGGCTAATGGATTAACGGATATATAATTGATTGGTTTAGCTTGAGGTGATAGGTTGGAATCTCACTAAGCACACATGAGCTTTTTATTTTTTTTTTTCTTTCATTTACTAAAATCATTTGAACATAAAGGATTCAAATCTTATCAAACCTTTTGAATCTAATGTGATAAAAATCAAATTAAATTTAAATCTATTTTAAATCTTTATTATATTAAGATTAATATGATTTGTTTTTTTTGAACTTTATATATATCAATCACACAACATAAAAATAAAACAACAACAACAACTACGCACCAGCCACAACCCAACTAGGATTGATTTCCCTTTCTCACAACAAATCAAAGTCCATTATTTTCTCTCGCCCCATCCACAAAACAAACCTCATTGTTGCACGACGCCAACTCATATAGCTGCACGAGAACTGCTGCAACCTTCAACGTCAAACCAAGTACTTCATATCACAACTATAGCCTACTCCAGCATTGATACCCCAAACACGTCAACAACCAAATCCCCACATACTACTTAAACTTCAATCAACACACGCCAGACTTCACACTATCACTCACGCCACACTTTGACCGCGCATACTTCACACTGTCACTTACACACACTTTGACCACGTATACTTCACACTGTCACTCATACACACTACAAACCCGACACTGAAGTACGCCACGCAGATCACTCCATGACGCCACGAAATGCAATAGCAGCAACCACTACTCTACCAAACATGCCCATTGATCAGCCCTCACTACCCCACACAGATCGACCAGGCCGTACGACAAGCTCCTATCTACATCCACACTCTCTTCACTTACAGTCGCAACAACATAACCTTACTGCCGAACACACGCGGCTACGATTCACGACTCACTCCACTACTACATCCTTGCTCCAATCACAGCCCACTACTGCATACACAAGCCACGGTTCACAGCGTCTCCACTCACTCTCCAACCGCAAGAACCCATGCGACCCAACTGAACACAGTCGCGTGCCTGATCCACTGTTCACACACATGCCTGAAGCACTGTCCAGTGACGCACGTAGGCACCGAACCCCCCTGCCACGATCCTCACTGCAACTTCAACAGCAGTGATCAACACGACAACATCACAACACCCCGCACCCTCACCATCCTTCCCAACCGTGCATCCATTGCTATACAAAACAACCAGCCAATACCGCCCCATCCTCCATCCATCCACGCATGACAGCACTACACACTTCACACCCCCCATCCAAAGCTCGAGTACTTCACTAAATCTCCAGCAACACCGCCGTGGCTCCAACACCTTTTCTCTCGACCGGTGACAACTTCACTAACCGCACAACAACCAAATCAGGTTCAATTCTAGTTTATTATTATTATTATTATTTACTAATTTATGTTGATAGGTAACATATATATATATATATATATATATATTAGCATAGGTATTGTTTAGCCTTAAGTTTTTAGGATTTCCCACTTAAAAAAACCTTTTTCTAAAAAAGACTATGATGTCTTAGAAAGCTTTTTTTTTATATTAAATAAAAACACTCAAGAATTAAGATCATTTAGAATTTTATTTAAATAAATTAAATTGATAAAAACGTAAACTGAGTCGGTTTTTAAAATTAAAATAAACTAACACACTAAGTTTTTAGGTATGTATGCGCTTTCAAGACAACGTTAAAATCTACAAAAACTTAAGTTTTTATTTATTTATCTATTTTTATTTTCATTTTCTTAAAAGTATAAAAATAATAATTTAGAAAAGTAAATCTAATTTCAGAAAATCTATAATGGTGCTCATTAGAGTTTAATAGGTTAGCCCTCAAATTCGAAACTTTCTAACTTTTATCAAATTGAAATAGACCGGTAGCTAAATCATAATAAATTCACCCAATTTATTACAATTTCTTTTTTTTCTTTCCGACTCCGATCGGATGATGACTTCAAAAGTTATTTTAAAGAATCGGAATTTCCTAATTTATCTTATCAAGGATTAATATTGAATAAATTAGGATTTAGTATTAATCGAAAAGTAGGAAATGAAATTAAATAAAAAGCAAAAAATTCATGCTTGACACCTTGAATCTCACGAGGAAAAGAAAAGAAAACATCTCAAATAAATAAAATATTATAAGAATTCGTGCTAATGCTGATAAAAATTTCTGAAACTTTGTATGATACGTGGCAAAATATCTCAAGAACTTAAAATGAGACAAATTTATCAAGAATATAATAAAATTTATATAAAATCTATCCGCAATCTAAGCGTCTTATAATTGAATTATTAAAGATAAAAAAGGTAAGAAAAAGACGCAAAATGACCAAAATAAAGTCGAATTATAGCATTTACACTATTACGTATATAGTTAGTATACGTGTAGATTTATGGTTGTATCTTGTATCAGTTTTTGCCTAGATGACCATCGTACTCCTACTGTTACGGTGCATTTTCGATGGGGCTTTTTACAATAACGTTACGGTAATCACTATCAATTTCAGTAGATATAAAAAAAATTTTAAAAAATAAAGAAAAAAAAACCATCAACAACTTTCATTTTAATATTTATGAGTTGATTTACTGAAATTAGGATAATTTATCATGACTTTGCGCAAACGTAATATTATAGTAGAATTGCCCATTTTCTGCATTGCCTAGGGCCACTAAAAAGCTAAATCGGGGCACGAACTTACTTGGAAAATCGTGGAAATAGTAAATGAAACTATGATAGACAACAAAATGGGGAAAATTTTTGGATTAATGGCTCCGAAATTCCTGTTTTCTATAGGGTGTTAGGGTAAGCCGGTAAGGGTTAGGATTCGGGATACGACTAGGGTAAAGTTAAGAATATATAATAAAGATGAAATATCCAAAGTGAACTAATCTTTTCTGTTTTCACGTGATTTCTTTTAAATTATTAGCATTCTTGTTTGATGGTTTTTATTATTAATGAAAATTATGACATAAGATCAATGGCATTTAGCTCCAAAATTTAGGAGAGAAAGCAAAGTGGACAAACCTAATAGTTAAGGAAGGTTGAAACACCTTGTGGGATTTGACCTTGCATCCTGTAATGGCCATTTCTTACACATGCTGGTTCTACAACACTTCCTGGATGAAAGAAATAATATAAAACCTAGGAAAGCCAATAATTAAATGTAGATACGAGTCGGACCAATGACGTATTGATTCCAATATTGGCTGGATATATGAATCCGCCATTGAGTTAACGGACCGAT
The DNA here is from genome assembly GCA_024138015.1 of Lumnitzera littorea. Lineage (NCBI taxonomy): Eukaryota > Viridiplantae > Streptophyta > Magnoliopsida > Myrtales > Combretaceae > Lumnitzera > Lumnitzera littorea. Next base: position 3,511,230 of record JAMXBB010000005.1, on the reverse strand, counting down.
CGGGCCCGCACCATCCACAGCTCGTGGACATGTAGGAAAGGGACCATGATCCTAAGGAACCTGTTTTCTTTTGGTTTTCTTTGCGTAGTAATGCTGACGCCTCTCTTGAAAATAAAGTAATTCCGTTATGTGCAAGGCCGTATTGGTAGTTACTTTATAAGTTAGCCATTTCAGTATTATATGTGTAATATATAAATATATATATTATGGGTATATATAATATGGGTAAATTACACAGATGATCCTTAAAAATTTTGAAAATTGCACAGACCTTCGGCATTTGAAAAAGTTGGCACTTACCCCGTGAAAAACTAACATGGTGGTTTCCGTGGAAATTTTAGCTGAAATGATGAAATATGTACATTGACACGATATTTAACTATATATATTTAACTAATTAATCTATAAAGAAAAGTAATAAAAATATAGGAAATAACAAGGAAAATCTTGTTCGAGTACTTCACTCTTTCTCTCTTCTCTCTATATACGTATAAGCCGCAATTTCTGATGCTATATAGGCTGTGGGTATTTCGGAAATTTAAAAGTTTCGATTTGTTTTCACTGTTCTTATTAAAATCTAGTCGACATATGCTCATAACAAAAAAAAAAATTTTAACTTAGTATAATTAATTTTGGAGAGATTGTAAATAACTCCCTTAAATTTTAACTTAAATGAAGATTGACTATCTAAACTTTCAAAATGTGGTTTTTGATCCAATAAATTTTGATAAATTCACAATATAAAGAATAGTACTTTTTTAGTTAAGTTACTTTCTGGTTAAAGTTTAAGGAGTTTTAAAATTATATTTTAATAAGTTTAAAAGGTATTTGTATACTAAAATTAAAATTTAAGGGAGATTATTATATTTTACGAAAGTTATTTGTTAATTTATGAAAATTTAAGTAGTCAAAAACTACACTTTGAAAATTTAAGAGTTTAATCAACACATAAATCAAAATTTATAAAGGTTATTTGCATTTTTTCCTGATCTTAGTGCTAGTTTGTAGAAGTTAATAGATACTAAGATTCCACGAGTGACTAATATTGGTACGAATTCAGGATACCGATTTTCATATATGCCGATGTTTAGGCAATATTTGTATTGAGGGAATTAGAAGGCTGTGTTTTTTTTTTTATTTTTTATATTATATATTTGGGTAAATTCCATGATCTAAAATTTCCACATAATCCTCCACATCGGCTTTCTAATGGGCAAGTATCTACTTTTTAAAAAGCTAAGGTCTATGCAATTTCTAAAATTTTTAAAGATAGCACATCTAATCTATCAAAAATTTATTGATATTTATATATGATTTGTAATCATTAATTTCTTTTTTATTATTTTTTCAGCTGCTATGTTAATTGACAAACGGAGCCATAGAGGAGTCCCTTTCGCTAAAATCACTTGTTATACAAAAAAAATTTGAAAAACAGACTCTTTGATTTTTTTTCTGTTGTTAGTCCTACTCTTCCATCACTATCATATAACGTTATTTACATCTTAATTTATTACAATAGGCTTGACTCAATTTGGCTTGAAAATTAAGACACCATGTGAACCGTTCCCCATATAAAAACAAGCAAAATATTACACAAAATCTAAAGAACCCTCTTCCATGGCAGCAAAGGTAAAGGTCCTAGGTTTTTGGGCAAGTCCTTGTAGTAAAAGAGTGGAGCTAGCTCTGAAACTGAAAGGTATAGAGTATGAGTACGTTGAAGAAGACCTTTCAAATAAGAGCAATTTTCTTCTTGAGTCCAACCCTGTCCACAAAAAAGTTCCAGTGCTCATCCATAATGGAAAGCCTATTTCTGAATCCCAAGTGATCCTAGAATACATAGACGAGACATGGAAACACAACCCTCTCTTGCCTGAAGACCCCTTTGAGAGAGCCAAGGCACGTTTCTGGGCTAAATTCATTGATGACAAGGTAAGTTTCTTATCTATTCAGTTTAAACCAATTGATGATTGTATCAAATTATATTTTTGTTGGTGAGGTGTCGTAAGTTCAAAGTATGTGAATGTCATTTTCTTACCTAGGATCTAGGCAGATTTGGTTGATAGGTGTTTCATTCATTAGAATCAGATTATATACAAAAATGAATTTAGCTAAACAATATTGAGTTGAAATTTTAATATTCCAAGCTTAACCTTGTCTAGAATTTTTTTCCCTCTCTTTCTGGGGCTTGACTTGAGCTACCATTCAATAGTATCTTTCAGGTCCAATCAAGGATGAGAAGGAGAGGGAAAAGGCTAGACAAGAATTGCAAGACCAACTGAAAATTCTTGAGAATGAACGAAAAGACTTCTTTGGAGGAGACAAAATTGGATTTCTAGGCATTGCTGCAGATGTTATTGCATTTTGGGTTCCAATTATTGAAGAAGTTTCGGGCCGGGAATTGCTTACCGAAGAGAGATATCCCCTCATATTCAAGTGGATCCAAAAGCTTGTTGAAATTCCATTTGTCCTAGAATGTAAACCCCCAAGGGACAAATACATAGCTTATGTTAAGGACATGATTGCTCATCGCGAAGCATGAGAAGAAAAACCATGTTTTATTTATACCAATCCCATTGTTCTCGTTTTTGTATTTAGAAAGAATGCTCTGCTATCAAGCATCCCACGGATAAAGAATTTGATGCTATTCCTTTCAATTGTCCTGGGTGATATGAGATTGTAAGATGCTTGTGTTGTTCGCACTAGTTGGTTAAGTTGGTGAAAATGAGTCTTTTGATCTCATCATGACTCTCAAAGTTGTACACTGTAGTAACTTCAGGAGTAAATTGGTAGGTCATTTGTAATTAACTTTGTAAGTGGCTTATGATGTTAGAGTCATGCCCCTAGGCTATCCAGACTTTTTCGTTCTAAGTAAAAAGAGATAAAAAAAAAAGAAAAAAAAAAAAGATACCCAGCATTGCACTTGCTATGTGTGTACTTGGAGTGAGACTTCAGTAATATTTTGGCCACCATCTTAAAAGTATTCCAAAAAAATGATTTCACACGTGTTAAATAAGTTCTAAATGTTAGCAAATCCGTCTCAATGAACTACCAGTTTTATATAATACAGGTAATAAGCATCCCGTCATACAATATAAGTCAATCTATTTTTGTAAAATATCTTGGAACAAATGGGTAATTCAAAGTGAAGTTCCGAGAGACGACATAGTGAACTACAAATTCAAAGAAAAGGGGCAGAGCAAAAGCTAGTAGCGCTTAAAAAACAAGTACAAATTCTTAACTAGCAAACTTCAGATCTCACATCAATCTCTTCAATTCAAAAACCATGTAAAGTTGGATCCACAATGATCGTCATAGGGCAATTTGCATTTACCAGAACATGTTTCGTCATGCTTCCGAGCACAATTCTGTCAACATTTTTCGATTTAAATCCAATAAAACCAGCATATGAAGTGTTCCGATTCATGCATCATGCCAACTGATTTTCACGGTTAATTCTTGTAAATGATTTCCTTAAGCAGGACTAGTGATGTATGCAGGATTTTTCCCATGAGATTGTCTTAAATTAATCTCATAATCCATGTTTGATTAACAGATCCACATATACTAATGGAGGAGAACGACATTAGCACAAGTAGCATAAATAATCTTGAAAAGTCCAATTGAATAATAAATTGACTTTTTTGAAATTTAGTTAGTTAATTGCATTTGGGTAAAACTGAGTACCATCTGTGATATTGTCCCTTAATTTAAAGAAGGAATAAGAGAAAGAAAAAATTCAATAAGTATGCCTTTATAGAAAATTTCAAAATATTAGCATCACATTACAAGAACTCCAAGATTTGGGGGCAGCTACGGCCTGCGAAGACTACTCGTTTATGTTCACCCCGCGCAAGCTTAGTCAAGCACAACGTAAAACCTTGAGACGGATTCGATTTACAACTGAATATTTTCTGATGATCTAGATCTATGTAGAAGAAATCTAAATTTTGATTAAAGTTGCCAGTGGTGTTGTTAAATGATGTCTGCTGGATCCAGCAAACCCCAATAGTTATTCACACAAGTCCTGATCGTACTCTGTGTCACAACATGAGGAATTAGGATATCTCCATTTGAATATAAATGGATTGAGTTCCATATGTTTTAAGGTCAAAATCAGCCACAAGAAAAAATGATGATCCAAACCATGTGTTAGTTGGGCAAAGTTTTGCTGTCTTTAAACAATGATTACAAGAAATGACTCGGTCGATTCATTTTGATTTGTCTTGACGCAACTATGAAACAGGTCTAAATCATTACCTTTGATCCACGTTAGCAGCGATTCAAAAGGACTTGGTTGACATTGGCTGTTCAAGCTAGTTCATGTAGAACTCAACCAGGAATGCATTATTCCCTTTTGTCTATCTTTTCAACTAAATATGACATATTACTAAAAAGATAAACTATAAAAATCTTCAAATTTCAAATCTTAAGAAAGTGGACAATTTCATTGTTTTAAAAATATATATGAATTATAGTTTAATATTATTATTTACTATTATTCAAACTTGGTTCAATTGATCCTCTCGTCTCTTGTGTAGTGGAATATTACCTATGAATAGGCTTGAATAGAGCAAGATTGTAACTAATAAATTTGAGAATAACAATAATAAAAAAAATAAATACATAAATTTTATGTGGAAAATTCCTAAATAATTTAAGGTAAAAATCATGAGTAAAGATAAAAGAATTTTATTATGAAAAATTTAGTATTACAACCTCTCTATATTATAAAGGAGAAAATTACATAATATCCTCTCTTCTACAATAGGAGAAAACTTATTATTCTCTCTTCTTCTTCACTTTCTAATACAAGAAGTGAATGTTTGGAGATTGTTGAGATGATTTTCGAATATACAAATCAATCTTATTTATAGATTAACTTTTTAATGTGAACATCATATATGAATGCATGAATTCTACATGGTAAAAATGGGCTATGCATAGTAATGTAAATTTTCAACTTATAGCTTGTATAGGCTTGGTAAAAATTGTCTTCATTTTCCATTTCTCTTTATCAATGAGAATTGATAGAGATCGTTTTTGTTGACACCTTAGCCCTTATTAGTCCCAAGTCGACCTCTTAGATCTATATCTAGCAGCATTGTTCTATAACTACAAATTTATTGCACTTCACCTTAATTTCTTCACATTGAAGCTTCTCTCATTCTACCTTAATCATGCTAATTTCCACTTAAATCCATTCAACCTCCTCTCCTTCTTCTTTTGTGTTTTATTTTAATCTCTACGATTCCTAATTTTTCACCTCCATCAACAACCTCCTCGATAGAATCAATATTTTCAATTACCTTTGCAACCTTTATGATAGCACTAGGAATGTATGTGGAAATATTGATGTTATGAAATCTCGACAATTTCTCCACAATCTTACCCTCTTCAACCCTTAATTTAGGCCCTTATGTTAAAGGCATGCGATAAAGATGGTCATAAAGAGTGTTTGGATAAGGATTAGGACTACAAATACAATTGGAGTATAAAGGGAAAGGGGAAGGATGTAGGACAAAAAAGAAATATTCAAAGTAAACTAACCTTTTCCCATGATTTCTTTTAAATCATTAGTATTCTTGTTTGATGTTTGTTATTATCTAACAAGAATATCACACAAGATCATTAGGTCTAGCTCCAATTTTTGGGAATTAAAAGGAGTAATGCGAAATAAATAAAATTTATGAGGAAGCTTGAAAGACCTTGCGAGATTTAATCTTGCAATCCTATAACTCTCCCTATTTCAAAAATAATGGTCATTTTTACTTATGCTAGTTCTATAACACTTCTAAGTGTTAAGTAATAAATACAATGATCTATACCATATCTATATATTTAAACTTTTAGATTAATTAGTTGCAGTACTAGTCTTTACATGGTATTAGAGCAAGAAATCTTAAAGTTTAAACCCTTGCATCATCAATCAACTACTATTTAATTATAGATATGGGCAGGACCATAAACCTCACAACTCGCAGACATGTAGGATAAGAATTATGCATTGTGTATAAGTAATAATAAAATTTTAATATTGGTAGTGTGCGATGTAACGCTCTAGAAGGGGGTCTGGTAATTTTACTTAAAATCTTCATATTATATATACACTGATGATATAAATATAATTTTGCAAGTCAGATATTGTAAGGCTCAAACTAGCAAGTTTCTAAGAGTACTTATTCATTTTACATACATTTGCTTAACTACATATATATATATATTAGTGATCTAACAATCCATAGTTATTAGAATCGCAGAAAGTTAGAATCACCTACCAAATAATAAGAAAAGGTATCTAAATTCCGATAATCATGAAACCACTAAACACTTTAAAAGTTTAATTTAACTATCCTACTTACTTTTCTAATCTTATCATTATATTTCCTTAACCCAACGGAGCACTTTGCACTCGAATCTTAGCCTAGTCTCAACTTTGTAAGGTTTATAAAAGAAACTATTGAAGGGTAAGCTATATCCAGTTTAGTAAGTAACTTGCCTATCCTACTATCAAACAAGAGACAAGCAAGCAAATTAACATGCATATGCAATGCAAACAAACATATGAAATGTAACATCATATACAACCTGCTGGCAATTGTGCAAAGCACGGTATTGTGCCTACCATTGCCTACGTTTGGAAGTATTTAGGTATATCAAGACCTAGGTCTCTATATCTATCATCTAAGTAAAATCATCACTTACTCAATCAACCTAAAGCAGTAAATACGGCTCAACCTCAAGCAAAAAGCAACACTCTCTATAGTTAAGTAAATCCCAAAGATCAAGGCAAGGACATGTTGCATAAATACGTCATGCAAAATAACACATAATAATAATACTAGATCCAACATACATAATCTCTTACTCTACTACGTAGTGCTAACGCCTTGTATAGATAATGCATAAACGTATGATGCATAGCCATTTATTATTAAGGTCTAATAGTTATTACTCCAGTTCGTAGGTAACCAACTAAATATATATATATATATATGATAGACAATCTAAAGCCCTAATTACTAATGCAACATCCAATGGAAATTCAAATATATTATCATCTTTGAACAAACAAGTACACCTAAAACAAACACATGCACACGATCCTATCCCTAAGCATATTCATTTCTTATATATACATAATCAAGTGGTGCTCTACACTACAATCGCAAGCAAGATAAGACAGGAATTGATATACTCGCTCAACCTTGAAGTCTAGTATTCTCCGTAATATTTGGTAGTCTCGAACTTGGTACCCTAAATCACCTAAGTAAGGTAATTAAAGTAAATAAGATTCATTTTAAACTTATTTTATTCACTACCCTCACTATAATTTCCTAATTTCTGCTTATTTCATATATTAATCATAACTTTCTCGTTTTAAATTGAAATTTCACGTTTTTATAATCGATTTTATTCATTTTTTAATATTCTTTCATTTGGTGAAGTCCTTTTAAGGTGTTTAGAATTATAAGAATTCAGTTTGGGCCAAACAAGTTCATTAGTCAATGGTGTTTATTTGACTACTTTAAGATTTGGGCAAAGTTTTGGGCTTTAGACTTAATTTTGGGTATTGAGTCTTGCACTTGCCTTTTTGGCATTTATTTAGGTATTTTAAGTTTAAATTTCTATCCAAATTTTAAAACTTTCAATTTGGGTTTTAATATTACTCTTATGGGCCTAAATGAGCTCTTTTTACTAATTTAAGGCCTTAACTTACAAAGAGGCTTGTGAGAGATGGCTCTAATAGGCTTTTGGACTTAATGGGCCTTTTTTATTTTATTTTATGATCCTTTTAATTTAGAAATCAGATCTAGTCACTAAGTTATTACGCTCTATTCTTGATTTTTTAAAGGGCTTTTGGACTTATTTTGCATTTTAAGGTATGGCTTAACTCCATTTATTAGGCTTAAGTCTACTAAAGGCTATAAGACAAGTCTATTTTCTATTAAGATTTAGATCTAGTTTTTTTTCATTTATTGGGCTCCTAATCATATATCTAAGGCCCTAATCATTAACTAAGCTAGTTTAAGCCTAATTTGTATCGTAAGACCCTAAACTTGTTTCTAATTTATTCCCATGGGCCAAATATCCTAATGGATCTACTAAATAACCCATTTTACTAAGTATTCCTAATCTGGTTCATTTTATTAATGGGGTTTCTAACACTATTCTTGAGGCCTTAATCACCAACTTAACTAGTTTAGGTTATTAACTCGTCATTACCCTATTTAACTTGATTAATTATACCTTAAATCATACTTAACACTAATTAATCATGTCATTGCAGTAATTAATCAAAATTTACAACTTATTAAGTCCATCAATAGTGGCAGCTAAGTAGGGTTTTCTAGGATTTCTTCAACTACATCCACTCAATACTTTTTCTAATATATTTTCCTTATTGTTAATCATATTTTTATTTGTTTTAAGCTAATAATATTACATAATATGTTGAAAATAAGATGGATATTCACTAAAGAAGTAGCGACATGTATAGTATATAGGGTTTCATGGAGTTTTATCAATTTCTTTTCAAGTTATCTATATAAAACTATCTATTATATTTCTAAAAGGCAAGTAATAAACTAGCTAAGTGCATGAATGAAAGTCTAATTATAAGGCTCTAAAATGACATATACAAGATTATAATATATTTATATAATATTTCTAATCTTAAACTTTTAAGATATCATAGGTAAAACTAGTGTAAATAGAAAACTTAAGTTGGGTGAATTTTACCTTAAACTAATCTACATGAGCTCTAAATTTTTCACTTAAACACAAAGTTGAAACATGCTCCTTTAGAAGATAGGGTTTGTTAGCAAGAAAATACAGTATATGTGTGACATTTTGGTGGTGGTCGTTTATGATTTAGAGCCGTATATTGATAGTAAAAGCAAAAGGCATTGGTGTACGTAAGGACCTTCGATAACTCCTTTTCCTTTGGTTTTTGTTTAGGTTTCTTAAGAATATTTCCTAGGGTTTTCTAAGAGTGAAGAATGAGGTAAAATGAGGGTTTTGAATGGATGAAATTGTTTATAAAGAGGGTGGGATAAGAGGAGACAAGATATTGTTTTAATTGGTAAGGATTTGTCTCAAACTATCTTAGTTGTCTAATGAGGCTTTTAGTCTTCTTTCCTTAATTGATCGTATCCATTTCTTAATTAAGAAGACTATGGTTAATAGATGGATTAAAAGGTAATTAAGTTATTTAATCGCCATTACACTTAATTAAGCAATTTAAGCCTAATTAGGGTCTTATCATATTTTATCATTTTAATTAAGTTCACTGACCTATATACTTCGTTTGTTATAGTCCTTTATTATTGGAGACCACTTGGGGTTTTTTTACCATAAACGAGACTAGTACTTTAGAGTTTCTAAGCAATTGGAGAAATTATTTATGATCAGCAAATAGTTTAGGGATATACTTAGGGTTTAGTGGTTAAATTAAGGTTTTAGACTTCTAATTAAGATTTAATTCAATCTATTGATATTTTCTCATCATTTTAGGGTTTCTCGCATACGAGGAGTTTTAGAGTTTTATACGTACGATTAGGGCTTTCAGGTTTTATTCTCTTTAGGGTTTTTTTATTTATTATTTAGGGTTCAATCATTTTATTTAAGGATTTTATTATTATATCTTTAACGGATCTAGGGATTACCTATTAACTCCCGCATCTGACTTCAAGTTCGGATTCAAAAGTTTACAATATTCATATTATCTCTTTAAGTATAATGTTGGCACTATTAAGGAAATATTTTCATATAATTACTTTAGCTTTATTTGATTAATGGCTCTTGACTTATAGTTAAGTATGATATAAGACATGATTAACGGATTAAGGTATATTTATGTTTTTTAATTACTTGTACACTTGACACAAATTATGTGCATTTTAGGGATTAATGTGTCAAATTAAGCTACTTAAGCCTGTTAGATTATCTTGTCTAATTAGTTTGAGGAATTGGGATAATTGTTGCTGTTTGAGTACGTTTTAAAGTATAGATTAGGGTTTTAAGACAATTAAGTGACTGTTTTACTATTTAATTAGAGTACAATAGATGGATTAGGGTTTTCGACACTAGACTAGGGTTTTATAATCATTTTAAAGGTTTGCACATATTAGGATTCTAATTAAGATTTTAGTGTTCGAAGGTTCATTTAAGAGTTATAGTATTCATTTTAAGGTTTTAAATTCATTGTTAAGGTTATTTATATCAATGTTTATTTTTTTGCTTAACTTACCCTTTATAGATTTTAGGGAGCTCTTATGGGCTTCAATTATCAATCTCTTTCCTATTGTGGTTTAGAGTTGGTTTCATTAGATTAGGTCAAACTTAGGAGTTAACATTAGTTGTTGGGATTTGTTTGTAGGATTTAAGGGCTTTGAGTGTAAAGGTCAAACTATGACTAAGACTGCTATTTAAGATTTTAGGAGTTTTCATTATGGTTTTTTAGCAATCTTTCAAATTCAAGATTAGTTATCTTGTAAACACTAAGAGTATCTTGCAGAAGAACTTATTAATTCCCGGTCCTTATTTTAGGAAATTTGCGGGAGTTTACATGTGCAAAATAAGGATGGTAGTTATTTTACAAACTAAACCTTCCATTATCATGTATATAAAATATATATATTGACATTTATACACGTAACGAGCAATATTGCATTGATATATTTCCTTGTCAGCCCTTATGCTAATTGACAAATAGAGCCGAGGAAGAGTCACTTTCATTCAAATGACTAGTCATTTGACGGAGGTTATAAACAAAGCTTCAAGAATAGGCTTTGATTTTTCTGCCATTTCCTTCACTGTTGATATTCCTACTCTTTCCATCACCATTAGATGACGTCATTTACATCAATTAGTACGCAACACTTGACACAATTTCGCTTGAAAAGTAAGACACTATCGTGAAACCTTCTCCATGTAAGCAAGCAAATATTAAGGTAGAATCCAACACAAAAACCAAAAGAACCCTCTTCCATGGCAACAGAAGTGAAAGTCCTAGGTTTTTGGGCAAGTCCTTTTAGTAAAAGAGTGAAGCTAGCCCTAAAACTCAAAGGTATAGAGCATGATATGAGTACACTGAAGAAGACCTTTCAAATAAGAGCGATTTGCTTCGTGAGTCCAACCCTGTCCAAAAAAAAATTTCCAGTGCTTATCCATAATGGAAATCCTATTGCTGAATCCCAAGTGATCCTAGAATACATAGATGAGACGTGGAAACACAATCCTCTCTTGCCTGAAGACCCCTTTGAGGTAGCCAAGGCACGTTTCTGGGCTAAATTCATTAATGACAGGGTAAGTTTCTTATTTACTTAGATTAAACAAAATGATGATTGTATCAAATTTTGTTTCTATTGGGGAGGATACATTGCAAGTTCAAGTATGTGAGTCTCTTTTCTCTACCTATTTAATTGAGCATCTAGGCATATTTGTTGTTCCACTAGTGAGTAGGATCATACACAAAAGGAATTTAGCCCATTCAAATTCGATTTGAAAATATAATTTCTCGAACTTAATCATATCTAAAAAATAAACATATATATACCTCTTAGTTAAATTTATATCAAAGCTTGAACTCATTAGAGCTCATACATACACAAGCTTGACTGAAGTATAATTAGACTGATTGACTCTTTCAGCAGAATTGGTTGAAGATCAAGCTTAGCTTGATAGGCTGGTCGACTCAAATATAATCAAATCAATATTTAACAAATGAGAAATTATAAAGAATGAGAGGAAAAATGGTAAGTGTCCATTAAGAACTATGTGGCCAAATAGAAGAATTAATAATATTTTATTACAACGATATAAAATCTGAGTCTTGAAGGGACACATGTCAAGAAAAGACGATGAGAAGAGATAATAAAAGGGAAAAATATTTATAATATAATATATATATATATATACACGCGCGCGCGCGAATTACATTTGATTAGGAAGGGAAAGAAAAAAAAAAACGAATACCAAAATAAGAAAATAAGAGAGAATTGCTAGGTGATAAGAATAAGATAGGCCTATGTTGACCATTCAAGACTTACAATTTTTTACATTAACTAACATTTTTTTTTTTTTGGGGTCGAAATGCTTTAAATAACATAAACTACAACTATAATTCGCAAAGCAAACTGAATAATAAATAGTTTCTTATCGAGCTTCCCACGAATAAAGAATTTCCTTTCAATTATCTTAGGTGAAATGCTATTTTTCTATTGTCGTATTAATATGAAATAGTAAAATACTTGTATTGTTTGCATAAGTTGGTAAGAATGAAGTCAAGGCCTATCGGTTCGGCATGTTTTGATCTCGTCATGACTCTCAAGGTTATGCACGGTAATAATGCAATGACTGTATTAGTGGGTAATTTGTAGTAACTCTATGAGTGACCTATGATCCAGAGCTATGCCCTAAGCTATCCAAAACTTTTTCCACTGAATAAAAGAAAAACAAATGGGATACTTGCATTTGCTATATTTTTTATTTGGAGTCACATTTCAGTAATATTTTGGTCGATCAAATAAGTTTTGATCGTTAAAAGTATCCCAAGAAAAGAGTTCACATGAGTTAAATAAGTCCTAAATGTTATCAAATCCATCTCAATGGACGAGAAGCGTTATATCAAACGGTTCACAAGCATCCCTTCGTACAATATAAATAAATTTATTTATGTAAAACACCCTGGAACAAATGGGTAAATGCGATGAGAAGTTCCAGCAAACGATATTACAAAGCTTGAAATCCAAAGCAAATCTGCAGAGAAAGAGCTATTTGTAGCACTTGGAAAAAGTACAGATTCTTAACTAGCAAAGCAAATCTGCAGAAGTACAAATTCTTTAAGTTAACTAGCAAACTTTCAGATCTTACATCAATCTCTTCAACTCAGAATCCATGTGAAGTTGGATCCTTAACAATAGTCACAGGGCAACTTGCATTTGCCAGAACATGGCTCGTCACGCTTCCCAGCACAATCCTGTCAACGTTTTTCAATCTTATGATAATTAAATTTCCCATTTTTCTGTTGCAACTAATTAATTACAGTTATGAAATCCATGAAATAGCTTGGAGATTTTTTTTCATATGTAGATGCTGACTAAATCATGCGAAGAACAGCATAAGATTCTATACCTCTGAATGGTTCCAAGGCCTCTGCTTCCCATAACTAGACAATCAAGCTTCAATTCTGCAACAGAAGCACACAGTTTCTCTCTTGCATCACCCCAGTATACCTTAGCCACCACAGTCACCTAGTCATGCACAAAATCACCACTTTTTTTGTCAACTAACATGGAAGTATTTTCCCATCTTATGAAGAAATATATTAAAAGACAGTGAATTTATACATGTCTGTGTTTGGCAGTTTCAAGCATTTCCAAAACTTCGGCGTCGGGATCGACATCATATTTGTGCATCACTTCCTCATCACGAAGCTCCGAAAATGGAATTAGAGCTGGAAACACCACACCAAGAAAGAAATCAACTAGTGTCAACTTTCAATCCTTCTAATTAAATGTTATCGTAATAGTTTCAAGAAACTGTAAATACACGAGTGATCGGTAGAAATAAGAAATTGTATTAAGATTTTAATCAAAATTGGAAGACAAGTACATACGTGAACCAGTATTGGACCAGAGAAGACTACGAGATTCGTCTCCTTGAAAGGGCTTGACATGGATCAAGTAAAGTGTGTCATCCTTGCCTATAAGATTATCAACTGCCCATTTCAAAGCGAGTTTGCTTCCCTTTGAGAAATCCATGGCAACTCCAATCTTTCTTTCTTTCGACATCTTTTTGTCTTTTTTCTTTTTTTCCCACCCACTTCTTACTATCTATCTCTCTGACAAGCTTGATCGATTTCTCCGAAGAAGTTGAAGAATAAGAACAAATATATGTAGGGAAAAGAAAAATGGTTCACTACCAAATGAGACTAAGATGGGATCTAATATCATGGTTTTATTTTGACTTTTTGGTGGGGATGTGATAGGATTAGGACATGAATAGAATAAGTGAGAGATTGCGGTTTGCTTTTTCATACGTGGAATTTAATAGTTAATATTACATTTATAAATTAATAATAATTATTATTTAAATTTTTAATATATCATGTATGATCAGTTTTATAGTAGTATTTAAAAAAAAACTTATATAACTATAACTATTAATTTGTAACCTTAGAAACTTCAGAGCATCCCATTGTATATTTAAAATTATCGCTAAAACATTACTACTATTAAGATTATTTATAAGTATCACCATTTATAAGGTTTTTAGCAATGATCTTGGATTTCAGCATCGGCTTGGAGGATGTATGTATAATTTTATAAATCATGTGAAAATGAAGTTTTGCATTCAGTGCTCCCCTAACTAGTAATAATTCCGAGGATAAATTTTTCATAGCACTCATAACTATTATTACCCTTTTTTTTTTTTTTATCATAACCCTTTTTATGCTTTCCATTCGTTTTTATCTTATGATTGATTTCATCAAGCGTGTCAGCTTTTTTTTTTTTTTTCATTTTTTTAACACCATGATGCAAGAGCATCTCACACTATTACATGACTATTATTTTATCCAAGGGAAGTTGCACAATAAATGGTATGATATTTCCTTAGTTTGTTGTTGATAAGATGCAAATGTCACATGAAGTAAAGAGGAACCCGCAACTAACAGTCAGTACCACCAGTCCCTGAATTCATAGAAGAAAATTGTTGGACGCTAAGTCTGAGAGTTTAGAAGATCATTAAAATATCACATGCCATGACAGACAGCTATGCTTTTTTTAAAAAAATTGGGCTTTCTTTAAGAAAAAGGCCCTTACTCGGGGAATGTGCTATCTCAATTTATGGGCTGAGCGTGTACAATCATGAATCATGAAGCTCGTCTTCAGTGATCGGATCCGAATTTACTCGACAGGTCCAACTTGGGTCGATTTCACCTAAAATGAAACTAATCCGGATCACCTCTTTCGACTCGTTTTGACAGCGAAAGTGAAAGTTCCAATTAACCTTCCCGATACAACTCGATTCCTATTTGAATATGATATTCTTCTATATTTTTTATTAAGGAATACGCCTATGTACTAAAAAGATAAACTTAACCTTAAGGAAAATAGAAAGTTTTCAACTTTCAAATCTTACATAAATTTATAACTTAATTTTATTACTTTATACGTATATATGGATTATATTTTACAATTTATATTTACCACAATTCAATTCTTTCGATTCATTATCCATTCTCATTGAATCAACCTTGACCTTAGCATGATAACATTACTTTTAAATCAAATCCAAATTAGTTAAGACATATGATTAGTTTTTCTTTTTTATGCCCACTCAAACAACATATAATGTCATGTTCTGAAAAAATAGAGTCGCAACAATCTTATTATATAAACTACCATAAAATAGAAACTAACCTTACAGTTACTATCATAGACTTGATTCACACGATGCAAACCCAACTCATTTGCTTTAGAGCATCCAATTATGTATTTACCCATTATAAACCTATAGGATAATCTTTAAAAATGATTACTAAAAATGAATTTAGAACTAAATGTTTCCAAAAGAATTGAGCTTGATTGGTACACTCAACAAAATATTTCAAAATTAACAAGTACTAACAAAATTATATATTGCATGGAAAAATAAAAAGTCTAAGAAAAGGATTATAAAGGCCTACAACTTTACAATACGTAATATACACATTAGTAGTGAAAATCTAAAGGGTCACCTAAAGAGACCTTAGTAGTTTTCCTAAAAGTTAATAAAATTGACAATCAAAACAATAGTTTAGCCAATTCTTCTTGATCCTTATTTCTCAACTCTGTTTTCTAATCTTCTGGAATTAAGTGGTGTGCTTGTAAATCTACCTTGAACCTATAAAATAACTATAAGGGAATAAACGACAATTTACTCAATAAGTAAGATGAAGATTCAGCATGACACGCTCAAGGTTTTCAACCAAATTAATTAGATGTAATGTATGTATAAGTAAATTTCATTACACGATATTATTCAATCTATCGTGAGATTAAAGAAATTGTGTTCGCTCTAATCCAAGTTAAGAGTTTTGACGTCACGGACTCATGAATCGAAACTAAACTAGAGTTTATGCTATAGAGAATACCTTCTGCTTGAGATTACTTTCAAACTGCTATCCTAAACCTTGTTGCAAGCCCCTTCTCCCATCACTTTGTTTGACTAAAGATGGAAAATGAGCATTTCAGCTATCTTCATCAATAGTCCATATTTGGCTCAATAAACTTAATCATTCCCCTAATAGATTACAATGTACGTTAGGTTAAAAGTTAGGCCAAGTTTAAATTAGTTCATTTTTTAGGTGATCAACCAATTCAGCAATCTAAACAATATACATAAAACAATCACAATATGGAACTCAACTACCACAGTAGCAACAACAAGACAATATTCAGGTACATGCATAGCACACACACAAACAATTAATTATAACCAAAAACATTCATAAAT
Source organism: Lumnitzera littorea (assembly GCA_024138015.1). Lineage (NCBI taxonomy): Eukaryota > Viridiplantae > Streptophyta > Magnoliopsida > Myrtales > Combretaceae > Lumnitzera > Lumnitzera littorea. Next base: position 3,494,730 of record JAMXBB010000005.1, on the reverse strand, counting down.
CTTCAAGTATTATGAAATAATACTTCAAAGTACTAAAGTACTACTAAGTATTGATCCTACTTATCTTGATATAGTGTTACATTATCCTTAGACATTGTGTGTGTCTTCGTTGATGATTCCTAAAAATTTAATACACAGTTTTAGTTTTTAATCACCATATGGATTAAGAGTTCATTTCAATATGTGGTATGTTTTTAATTTGAGTTAAGTGAGTCTCTTTAGCTACTTATTAATAATTTCTAGTTAAGTGAGGCAGGTTCTGACCAAGTTTCCTACTCAGGTTCTAACGTAACGTCTTAATATAAGTCCTTATCTAAGAAGTTTTTTACTTACATTCTGACTCTAGTAAGGATGTAGAGTCCATATATAAATCACTTTTTGACCTACTGTCTAGCTTTTAGTGTGATCAAAATATTCAATACCAAACTACATTCTAATATAGTTTTTGATAGAATTTTTTACCCTATTGTTACTTCTACACTTTATTACTTTACACTTAAATTCAACTTACCCTTAGTTATAAACCATAACAAGCCTATATCTAAAGCATGATAATAACTAAATTCCTACAGCCACCTATCATCGAAGATTCACATATACGTATTTTTTAAAGAAAACCTTAGAATTAAGCTTGTCTGTTACTACATTTCAACTTAAACTAATAAACACTCAACTAAAAACTTCATATCGCTCATTTTTAGCTGCTGCATGTTGATGAAAACAAATTTAAAACATGTTTTTTGTGAAAATTCGGCAAAGCTCTTTTGAAAAACTTACTTCCAACACACTATTTCATGGAAAATCAAATTTTTCCTAAAATTCAACGACTCAATTTTGAAAATCCAACTACATAGCATTAAAGTATAATATTTTAAGAGTCTACTCATAAAAATTCAAGTTGCAACTACAATAAATGATTTTTCAAAAATCAATTATCAGAACATTTTTCTTAAGGACCCTATACTAGCAATTAAAATTTCAAAAATCTAATTTGTGATTTGAATTCCTCCTACAAAAATATTTAGAAAAACCAAGTTTTAAAATTTTTGGAAGTCATTTACTATTTTTACAAAATTTTAGTTACAAACATGGAGAATCGATCACTCATCAAATCTTGGTGCTCCAACCACCTAGGGGAAGGGGATTGTGTTAGCTAAGTCAAGCGATGGCCACTCCTTCAAGCGGTGGCCTCCTTCCACTTCCAAGTTATGGCTATCTTAAGGAACACCTTAACCCCTTAATTTTCCCAATTTTCTTTTATAGTTTTCTTTCCTAGTTACACTCTTTCCTAATATTTTTCCAGACTTCTAAAGTAGACTATTTGCAACTGACCAATTAAGAATTCTCATATCAAAACTTTCAAAAGGAAGGCAGGTAGCATTTTTATATAGAGGTTTAAGGTGGTTTTGACTTTTTCCTTATATTAAACAAGTGTAATTCTATTGAATTAGGTGTTTTTTAAGTTGTTTTTTCTAAAGCCCCACTTTCATTCTAGCCAACTTCCTAATTTGCCACACCATATGTGTTGTTTTCTTGGTTACCTTGCTAAATTTTTATAATTTTTCCTTATTTTATTTCATTAATTTGTTAAATTCTTCATATTTCTAAGCATTTTAAGTAATTACAAGTATGTATAATTACATAATAATCATATTCTATGTATTTACATGTCTTTTACATATTATTTTATATCATTTAATAATTTTATTACTCATATCATTTATCTCGAAAAGCTCATTTACTATTTAGGCCTAATTCGCGTGTTTTCGATATTTATTTAATAATATAGTAAAATTTACTATTTTAGCTATACCTTCATTATTTTATCATATTTTCAAGATCTAGACCTACGAGATGTTCCTATTCTACTCATAAGTTTCTAACTTAATCAAGTTATCTTCGCATATACTTTAAATAAACCACTCAAAGCCTAATTACAAAATTACAAAACTTTACTTTTCCTAAATTAAGCGTTGGATTCTAGTTGTCGAAGTTGTAGGGTCTCACAAATAATTTATTCAAAAAAAAAAAATAACCCTAGACATGGGCAAAAGTATCAAAGTTTAACAAATTTAGAAAATCTGCATAACTATAAGAGAGGTTTAAAGACCTAATCATTCAGATACATCTCCTTTGTACTACAAACCGCTACCCAATTGGCAACTTTATTAGTAGATTATTTTACAAAAGATAACAAAAAAAAAAAGAAAATTTCTAAATCAAAAGCCTAATATGAGCAATAATAGGATACGATTGCTAAGAGACCAACAACTCTTCGAAAGTAATGTTGTGATAAACATTAAGTGCATCCATTTCCACAATAAAATATTTCCAATCTCTTATAAGAGCCCATTTTATTACGCCTAACATTATTGTAGCTTTAGCCATCTCCCCATCTAAAACAAATTCACTAAACACATTCCCATCTATTAGAATATTTCTATTATCCCTTTTAACAAAAGTTATAGTTGCCTCCTCTCTACTTGTGTCAACGGAATCATCTACATTTATTTTTATCCAACCTGTCACAGGCAATTTCCAAGTTGCATTCAAGTTAACATCAAACCATCTTCCCTGCATAAAATTCATTCATTCATCCCTTGATAACTCTATCAAACTCGTTACCTTTAGATAGGCTAAAGTTCCTATAGGCTAGGTATGGATTAAGCTTTACACTTTTAAAAACAACTCGACATCTTTCCTTCCAAATACTCCAAAAATCCAACATCATATCCTCTACTAATCTTCTCTAATCACCATACACTTCACCCTTCAAGTCTCCATTAATCCATCTATCTAAGGACCTAAGACTTTTCACATCTATATTAATACCAATACAATCAAACAACACTTTTTTAGTCCATTCACACACTAGAAGCAAATGTTCAATTGCTTCGCTGCTACTACAAAATCTACATGAATCATATTTGCAAACACCTCTCTCAACAAGATTTTAAGCATGCTCTCCAAACAAAGTGTTTTACTCTAGGCGTACACCTGCTATTCCACACAACTTTCAATACCTATATTACAACTACAAAAACTACTATCTAAAATTTATTAAAATTTCTAACTTCTACTAATCATTTACATTTCTACCACTACTATATTTTTTTTTTTTTTCTAATGGGGAGAAATTGTTACGAATGGTTTGAAGGGGTAGAGGAGAGGAATTATTAGTAGTGACAAGAATGTAAATAATCAATAGAAGTAAGCAATTTTTGTAGATTATAAATAGTACTTTTAGTAGTTGTAATATAGTTTTAGTTGTTGTTTTTTGAGGGAAAATTAACTATTAGTAAAAAAAAAATAGATCTTAGATTATGTATTTCTATAAATAATGATATATCAATAAAAATTGCGTAAAAAAAGTTTTTAACCAAATTCTTAGGTATCTTTTTTTTTAAATTAAGTAACCTTTTCATCATCTTCTCTTTTCATTTTTTTTTCATTATTCCACTATTACTATACTTTATATCAACATTCACAATAGGATAGTGGATTAAGGATACTAACAGTGGCATTTTATCATTTGTGCTAGTATCTACTTATCCTTCCAAACCTTTATTGACTTACTATTTTCAACTCTCTAAATTACTCCTCTCTTAACAATATCTAATCCTTTAAGAATACTCCACCCTCATAAATTTCTTGAACCTCTCTTCACTTCAATTGTCATGCCCTTAAGAAAATATCCACTTTCAAAATTCTTACACACAAAGTATTTAGGCCTTGTAAAAATATCGAAGTTTGTTTTGCCAATAATGCCAAATTAGAACTATATAGATCTTTAAACCATTAGTTAGTGATACTCCTATGGTGTATAAGTATAATTTAAACTAATATTTGCTCAAATTTAATTATTAATGCATACACAGTTTTGGTAAAATTTAAACTGGTTTGTTAGTTTGAATAGCTCCATCAATTATTCCCTCAATATATTATAAACCAACCTTTACCCCCTTCTCGCACCTCCATCCCCATCCATACCCCAACCTCCATCCCTACCTCTATCACCGCTCCCATCACTACATCTACCTCTATTACCGCTCCCATCCCCACCTCTGCCTCCATATCCATCGCATCGCCTTCCCTCCCTTACCTTTACCTCTATAGTTGTCAAAATCGCGATTTTATCTATATGATTTTAGAAGTTTATGATTTTAGGTGACTCTTTCAAGTTAACTTAGGTATAATTTTTTTTTTTTTGTATAAAAACTTACGTTTTTTACCGAGTTTAACGATTTTACATATCTATATTGAATGAACTAAAAAATTAAATAAAAAATACAACTAACATTTTATAAACCACAAACTATTAAGTCATTATAACATCTGTCTTATCCAATCCTGTCCTATGTTAGTCTAATTTTTTTCCTCTTTCTTTCTCTCATAATCTCTTATTTTATCTAGATTCCAGGTTCTAGCTCCAATAGCAAAGTTTATAAAGAAAATTATATATTTTATTTTATACTATCAATAACTTAAAGTAAGTTGAAATGCTTAGTTTTTTTAATTTACAGCTTTTTTGAAAAAAATAAAAAGGGAAAATGTTAGCTTTAGCTTTATTTATCCTTCTTCCATAATGTTAAATTATATATGTTGATCTCGTATAAGATATCAGGAGTGGGGGGGGGAGGGGGGGTGTAGATTAATATCTTTAAACTTTTTCGATATAAGTTGAAAATACCCCTCCTAATAACTTAATTTAATGAACAATGATACTTTAATAATTTAGTACACAATTAATAAGCAACTTAAAAAAAAAAAAAAGATAGGGAGGATAATATCGAGCTCAAGATTTATAGAGCTTTAACCTTTTACTTAATGCTTTCTTTTAGCTCTACTGTTGGGGACTTGGTCTACTTCACCAATGTCGTTTTAAGCAACTACCACACATAGGCTTCACAATACTTTGCTCTGCTTATCTAACCTTTCTAGACTAATTACAAATCTATAAAGTACAATCTAACTGCAAACAACAAACAAATTTTACAAGAAAAACAAGTGAGAACAATAGTATGAATCACAAAAGATTTCAGATAAAACACAAGCAAAATTAATGAAAGATTCGCTTTAGTTCAACTTTTTGAAGTAGTATCTGAAATTCATTCTATACTCTTTCAAATAGTAGAAATTACTTACAATCCAAGTGTAATATATCAATTGCTATGATAAATAGCTATGCTTGACTTTAAAATTGGACTTTCTTTAAGAAAAAAGTCCCTTACTTGAGAATGTGCTATTTCAATTTATAGGCCGAGCATGTATAATCATAAATCATGATATCAATGTTCTTATATCACCTTTAATTCCACTTTGATATAGTTTGTGTTCGTTTAAGTAGTGATCGGATTCGAATTTATTCAACAAGTCGAACTTAGGTCAATTTCACCTTAAATGAAACCAATTTGAATAATCTCTTTTGAGTCATATTAACAATGAAACTGAAAGACCCAATTGACCTTCCTAATATAACTCAATTCCTATTTGAACACAATATTTTTCTATGTTTTTTTATCAAAGAATACATCAATGTACTAAAAAAATAGACTTAACCTTAAGGAAAATAGAAAGTAAAATATAAAAGTTTTCAACTTTCAAATCTAAAAGAAATTTATAACTTAATTTTATTACTTTATATGTATATATAGATTATATTTTAAAATTTATATTTACCACAATTCGATTCTCTCAATTCATTATCTATTCTCACAGAGTGACCTTAGCATGACAATATTACTTTTAAATCAAATCCAAAACAATTGAGACATATGATTAGTTTTTCTTTTTTATGCCCACTAAAGCAACATATAATGTCATATCCCGAAGAAGTGAAGTTGCAATAGCCCCATCGTGTGAACCACCTTAAGATCAAAACTAATCTTATAGCTGCTATCATAAACCTAGCTCGTACAAAACAAACCCAACTCAATCGCTTTGAAACATCCAATTCTATATCTACTTGTTATAAACCTATAGGGTAATCTTTAAAAATGATTGCTAATAGTAAATTTGTAACTAATTCTTTCCTAAAGAAATGAGCTTGATTAGTGATACTCAGCAAAATATTTCAAAATTGACAAGTATTTACAAAATTATACATTGCATGGAAAAATAACAAGTCTAAGAAGAGAATTATAGAAGTTCATAGTTTTACATTACTCAATATATACATCAATAGTGGAAAACTAGAGGGTCACTTAAGAAGATCATAATAGTTTTCTTAAAAGTTAATAAAATTGACAATCAAAACCATAGTTTAGCCAATTCTTCCTAATCCTTACTTCCCAACCCAGTTTTCTAATCTTCTAAAATAAAGTGGTGCACTTGTAAATCTACCTTAAACCTATAAAACAACTTACTCAGCAAGTGGGATGGAGACAAAAGAATATATTTAGCACAACACACTCAGCGTTTTCAACCAAGTTAGTTAGATGCAATATATATAGAAGCAAATGCTATCGCACAACGTTATTCGATCCATCGTGAAATTAGAGAAATTATACCCGCTCTAATCCAAGTTAAGGGGTTTGATGTCACAAACTTACACATTTAGTGTTTTCAACCAAGTTGATTAGATGTAATGTATGTATAAGCAAATGCCATCACATAACATTATCTAATCTGTCATGAGATTAGAGAAATTGAGTCTACTCTAATCTAGGTTAAGGGGTTTGATGTCATGGACTCATGAATCAAAGCCAAATTGAGGTTTGTGCAATGGAGAACACCTTTTGCCTAAGTTTACTTTCAAACCGTTGTCCCCAACCTTGCTGCGACCCCCTTCTCCTGTCACTTAGTTCAACTAAAGATAGGAAAATGACTATTTCAACTATCCTCATCGAAGAGTCTATATTTGGCTCGATAACCTTAGTCTTTCCTCTAGTAGGTTACGATGCATGTTAGGTTAAAAATTAGGCTAAGTTTAAGTTAGTTCATTTTTTAGGTGATCAACCAATTTAACAATCCAAACAAAATAGTATACATAAAACAATCGCAAAACAAAGCTTAACTCCTACAGTAACAGCAAAACAATATTTAGGTACATATACAATACACAAAAACAATTAATTACAACTACAAACCAAAAACATACCAAAGCCTTTAGGTATTATAAAATAATACTTCAAAGTACCATGAAGCGTTGATTCCACTTACCTTGATGTAGTGTCGTGTTATCCTTAGACGTTATGTACATCTTCGTTGATAATCTTTAAAAATTTAATATACAATTTTAGTTTTTAACCACCATGTAGATTAAGAGTTCATTTTCAATATCCGGTATGTTTTTAATTTGCATTAAGTGAGTCTCTTTAGTTACTTATTAAGTTTTAATTAAGTGAGATAGGCTCTAACCAATTTTCCTACTAAGGTTCTATCCTAACATCCTAATGTAGTGATAAAGATCAAGGACTGATCATGCGCTCTAGAGCCCAAAGGCTTTCTTAGATGGTTCATCGAGCTGTCCGAGATGAGTTAAGTGCTAAAGAGTAGTGCTTATCCTAGTCCAATCTACTGAGCTACTTTGCTCTCTACACCATCCAAGATGCTACCGAAGTAACTAGTCGATATGCCGTACCAAACCAAACCCTCCGCTATACACTAATCCAAGTGCCACATCTAAATTAATGTGCCAAAGCTGAGTTGACAGTAATCAGGAGCTAACTATCTAAGGCTGAACCCAAAAATGAGTTGCCCTTGAACCATCCCTAATCCAGTCCCAATTGACTGAGCTACTAAATTACTAACGTCAAACTGACTTAATCGAGATCTGCCCCTCTCAAATCACTGTGTTATTGAGACCATAAACAGTAAAACGCGAGCGCACTAGCCTTTTCCTAACATTCATACTATTCTTCTTGATAATGAATATTCTCTTGCACGATTACGTATTTTCCCTGTAAATTATTCTCCTTTTCTTAGCAGCTAAGGATCTATTTATGTAATTTTCTATTATTTAGGACTTACCATAACTGTGTAGTATAAATACTTATGTAATGTAATAAGCCGTAATGATCAGATAGAGAGAATATACTGAATTTTTACTCTCTTGAGCTAAGTGTCCTTCTTATTCTTGAGCTACTCTTATTTAGCCTATCTGAACGTGGACTAATGGCGAATGATCTCCGGCCATACTTGTACGTCATATCAAATGCAACTCAAGCTCATGTGAGGCATTGATATGTCATATCTTTCGTCAATACACAGGAACCCCTACTTAACCTTCAACTATCATTTGCTCTTTAAGCCATCCTACGGCCTGAACCCACCTTATTGATTACACGAGATATTAGGTCTATGTGTTCATCCACGGAATCCGTATCATCTTGGTATCAAAACCTAGCTACGTTCAAAGCTAGATTCTGCTACTTTGTTCTTAGAGTGGTTTGTTATTACTCTCATGTGATAACAGTTATATTGTTAACTTTGGAGTTTAGTAGTTGAGAAGTGTTCTATGCTCTATTTTCCCCTGTTCTCAATACACAAAAACAGTGTCGTTGGTTGTTCGTTAATTGTATAATTGTTGTGGTGATTAGAGTATCGGTTATTGATCTTCAAATGGTATTATTAGACATTAATTTTTGTGAAGTAACCATCAATGTCAAACTCAAGTGTTCAAGGAATTTTAGGGAACTAAGAAGGCGGTACTCAACATGGCCAAGGATAGGGACAAGAATGAAGCTTTACACCTCAATTAGTAGATAACCACTTAAATAAGCTTACCAACTTAGTAGCTAGCTTGGTGACTGTTATCCAAGAAGACAGGCAGTGAATAGAAATAGCCCCATTAGGGAACGCGAACAACAAGGATGAGACAATCGTCAGTTTGGCCAAATTAATGCCCCAACTTAACTACCCCGAGCTAAAGGAGTTGGTAGAGACATTAGATAAAGACTAAAGCTTGAAGAGATTAAGGAGGAAGTGGAAGGAGATGTTAAGGCAGAGGAGTACTATGAGTTTGAGGAAGGAAATGTACGAGGCCCTAGAGACGAAGGATTAAGAATGCGTATTCCAAGTTTTTCTAGAAGTAGTGATGCCGAAGACTACCTAGATTGGGTAGATAAGATTGAAAAGTAATTTGAATACTACGAAGTGCCCGATAATGCAAAGGTTAAACTTGTTGTGTTGGAGTTCACTAGTTATGCCGCCTTATAATGGAAGAACTTGCAAGCCACTAGAAGAAAGGAAGGAAAACGAGAGATTAGGAGTTAGGATGAAATGCAAAGAGTTATGCAGAGAAGGTTTGTGCCAAGCTATTGTTTGTAGGATACCTTCAAAAGACTACAAGAACTGAGACAAAGAGAATCAAGTGTAGACACATACATTAAGGAATTCCAAATGTTAATGATCCAATGTGAAGTCATACAGCCAAAGGACAAAATAATATCTCGATTCATTGGTGGGTTGAAGTATGAGATTAGGGATGTCTTGGAAATCTTGGATGTCAAGATGCTTGATGACGCAATCTGAGTCACCCAAAGGATAGAAAAGCACCGAACAAGAAGATTCTAACCACATGTTAGCCAAGTAAGCAATAGCTGAACTATTCCAAGTAGACCAGTGCGGATGAAACCAAGTAAGACTGTTGAGACCCAACCCATTTCGGCTACTTGAGCCGAAGAGAAGGAACCTCCGAGGAAGTTCGAGAAAGGATAGAGTTCCAAGAGAAAGATGAATGAGATCTAGTGTTTCAAATGCTAAGGATTTAGATACACGGCCACTCAATGTCCGAATAGGCAAACAATGGTGATCCGAGGCAAGGTGCCGACTGTTGAGGTTGATAATACTGATGAAGAAGTACAGGAGCTAAAAGAAGACGAGCAAACCAAGCTGTCCGAGGAAAAAGTTATCTATAGTAAGGAAGGCAATTTTATGCCAATCGCTCTAGTGTTGAGGAGGACAATGAGTGTCAGTCCTATGCTTGAAGATGAATAAAGAGAAAATCTCTTCCATATTGAATACAAGGTGAATGAATCATTGTACGCGCTGATAGTTGATAATGGGAGCTATACCAATGCAACCTCAACATTTATGGTCCAGTAGTTGAAATTGCTAACCATGCCCTACTCGAAACCTTACAAGCTTTATTGATTTAGTGATAAAAGAACCCTATAGGTGAATAAACAGGTGTTCGTACCGATCTGTATTGGCAAATATCAAGATGAAGTGCTCTGTGATGTACTACCCATGAGTGTGTCCCACATTCTACTTGGGTGTCTATGGATGTTTGGTCAAGCTGTTATGTATGACAGAAGGAAGAATACATGTTCTATAGTGCACGAAGGTAAAAGGATTAAATCGAGTCCTATGACAACCGAGCAAGTAAAGGTCATGCAATCCTAACTTAGTCGAGCCCTAAAGAAAGAGGCTTTGGTGATGACTTAGGCTAAGCTAAAAAGGGAGATGGAGCTCAAAGGACCAACCTACTTACTTATCTGAAGGATTCTGGAGATGAGGCCTAAGGAGGAGTTGCCTGCTGAGGTAAAAACCTTACTAAAGGAATTTGCCAACTTGTTTCTAGAGAAACTACCAAAAGCTCTACCCCCAATCTAAGGCATCGAGCATACAATAGACCTGTAACTAAGAGTCGCACTTCCGAACAAGCCTGCCCATAAGCTAAATGTTGAATAGGCTGCCGAGCTATAGAAGCAAGTAGATGAGCTAACGAAGAAGGGGTATGTGTGTGAGTCCCTTGGACCTTGTGCCATTCTAGCCTTATTAGTGCCAAAGAAGGATGGTTCTTAGAGAATGTCTATAGATGGCCGAGTGATCAATCGAATCACCATTGAGTACAGGTATCCCATACCTAGGCTTAATGACATACTAGATGAATTAAGTAAAGCAATGGTACTCTCTAAAATTGACCTTAAATCTAGATACCATCAGATTCAAATATGCAAAGACGATGAGTGGAAGACCACATTCAAGACATGATATGGTTTATATGAATGGCTTGTAATGCCATTTGGACTATCTAATGCGCCGAGCACATTTATACACTTAATGAATCATATGCTTCGAGAATAATTAGGAAGGTTTGTTATAATTTATTTTAATGACATTCTAGTGTACAACCCCAACTTGGAGACTCACCAAGAGCATCTTCGAAGAGTCCTCGTAAAACTCCGAGTCGAACAACTCTTTGCCGATCTGAAGAAGTTTGACTTTTTCCGATTTGAGGTGATCTTCTTAAGGTTTGTTGTGAATGGAGGTGGCATCTGAGTCAATGATGAGAAAATAAGGGCAATCGTAAAGTGGCCTAAGCCAACCTATTCTGCAGACGTGAGAAGTTTCTGCAGACGTGAGAATTGCGGATCTATAAAGGATTTCAGTACGATTGCGATCCTACTTACCAAACTATCAAAAGAAGAATATTGAATTCAAATGGGGAGAGAGAGAGAAGGAGGAATCTTGAGGAAGAAAAACAGAAGCTAACTACAACCCCAGTCTTAACTCTGTCAAGCTTTGATAAGTTATTTGAAGTAAAGTGTGATACATCCAGACTAGGCATGGGTGTTGTACTAATACAAGAAGGCCAACCTATTGCCTACTTCAACGAGAAACTTCAATGAGCTACACTCAATTATTCTGTCTATGATAAAGAGTTCTACTCCTTAATCCGAGCCTTAATAGTATGGCAACACTATCTACTGCCCGAGGAGTTTGTGATGTACACCAATCATAAGTCCTTGAGGTATTTGAAGAGCCAACCCAAACTATCACGAAGATAAGCTAAATAGATCAAGTTCATGGATCATTTTTTCTTATGTCGTAAAGTACAAGAATGGAAGAAACAATGTAATAACCGACGCCCTATCAAGACGACATGCCCTCCTGACCAAGCTGCAAACAAGGCTACTTGGTTTTTCAACCATAAAGAATCTATATGCTGAGGATCCACATTTTGGTCTAATCTATGTCCAATGTGAGGAATAACGGACACTAGATGACTATCACAGGAAAGATAGATACTTATTCAAGAAGAGGAAGCTATGTATCCCGACCTATTCTACTAGAGAATTGTTAGTGCACGAGGTACTGGAGGGGGATTAATAGGACACTTTGGCCAGCGTCAAACCCATGAGGTACTATCCTCTAGATTCTTTTGGCCAAAGATGAAGAGAGATATCCAATTCATACTGGAAAAGTGCGCAACCTGCCAAAAAGCGAAGAGCCGAGCTAAGCAAGGATACTACCAACCCTTTGCCGATCCCAACCAAACCATGGTCTGAACTAAGTATAGACTTTACGTTAAGATTACCGAAGACGTCTTAAGGAAATGACTCCATCATGATGGTTGTTAATCAATTTAGTAAGATAGCACATTTCATGCCCTGTTCCAAAACTAACGACACTTCAACTATCTCCTTTCTTTTCTTATAGGAAGTAATCAAACTTCACGGAATTCCCCGAACCATTGTTTCAAACCGAGATCCAAAGTTCATGAGCTACTTCTAATGATGCTGTGGAGGTGAATGAGAACCAAGCTATTGTATAGCACTTCTTGCCATCCACAAATCGATAGATAGACCAAAGTTATCAACAAAATCGTGGGAACTTTGCTACGAGTTGCTATCGAACGTAACACAGCCAATTAGGATCTATGCTTGCTGTAGACACTTGATTTTTTGCCCTAGTCATTATAGTTTAGTTTTTAAAAAAAAAAAAAATAAGGTCTTGACTCAAAAATAATAAATAATAAAAATAAAAATAATAAAAAATTGAAAAATAATGAAAATACAAAAAAAAATGAGAAAAGAAAAAAAAATTATAAAGATTTTTTGGATTTTTAGGAAGTAAAATATTTTAGGGATAAATAATTTTAGTTTTAGCTTAGTTCAAATAATTATTTTAGATAGTTACGTGGTTAAAGTATAATTTAATTGTACTAAAAATTAAGGTATATGCCAATAACCTAATTGATAAGTATTGGAGTATGAGCATTGGATTAGCTTATGATGATTGGTTCGAATCTCAATAGATACTATGTGTCTTTTATTTATTTATTTATTTTTTTATAAAAAGCAAGTTAAGTGTATAGGATTAGAACTAAACAAATCTTTTTCGAAGATATGAATCTAGTTTGATTTTTATTAAATTGGATTTAAATTAATATAAATGATTCGGATCTAATTTAATTTTTATTAAAACAGATTAAAGTCAATCTAATAAATACAATTTGATTGAAGCTTTATAAATAGGGATTACCCGGTCTAAAAGAACAATCTATACTCTCATCAAGAATTTATACACGTACACATTCGAAAAGGAAAAAACTGCAATCCACTTTCAATTAATTGCCTAAACATCTAGTGCCCATCCTCCTCAATACACACAGACACATCAGGATCGTCAAGATACAGACACGACACTTACACGACCAGTTTCGGCCTTTGCAGCACTCCAATACAACCTGCTGACCAACAGCAGCCAAAGATGCCGGCAACACACGAATCAGCCCCATCATCCTCCATAGCAATGAACAACCCAAACATCTTCTTCTCCACTTCATAGCACAGCACACACAAACACATCAATGCCCAAGAGCGTCCTATCTTCTTGATCCACTCCACAAGCAACACCAAACACGACCAAACCTAGTCATCACACTGTTGCCACACTAATGAGAAAGCAACTCCCCCGAGCACCAACATAACAACGTCTCAGATCTTTCTCTCGCCAACCAACTCCAACCCCTACAACAACTACAGCAGTCATCTCCCTCATACGTGACGCCTGAACGCTACAATACGCTGCCCTCACTATTCCGCGTAACTCCAATGCCACTGACCAGCGGCAGCTGAACACTACTCCATCCACATCCTCCTCTCCTGAAGCACGCTACACTCCATCGTCCATATACACGCGCTGGAGACCACACACGGACCATCAACAGTACAGCAACACTTTACTGCATAGCCAAAACAGCAGCTTCACACTATTGTATCAACACGAACTCGTCCAATCCACGCACCCACCATACATGACAGACACTGAAATTTCAGTAGTCCATAGCAATAGTGGTGACCAACACTGCACAACAATGCCCTATCTTCACCAACGAGAACGCCAATCTGATTCGCAACCCCCAACACTGACTACCGTCCAGTATTCATTGCTAGGCGCACTACCGATCGCTAGACGCGATGCTACAGTCCACCGATCACTGCACTGCACACGACGCAGCAAGTGGCACAACTCCGCAGTTTCAACTCTCTACACACGAGTACATGCTTGAAGGTATCATAACACTACACTGCAGAATCAATGACACCACTACTCCTTCGACTTCAAGAACAAGCAAGGTCTGGTTCTTCTTTTTTTTTATTATATTTATTTGCTTCTTTATCTATTTAGTTACTATTGTTTTTATTATTATTATATTACTATTTTGTTAGTTAGCCAGTTAAAGTTTATAATATATCATATACATATACATATATATGTTAGTATTAAATTTTTTAGAATTCTCTACATTATGACATTATTTTTTAGTATTAGTTTTCTTGTAGATATCGAGATATTATATAATATAATTCTATTTAGGTAAATAATTGTTTAATAGTAGAGATATCAATATATTAACTTAGGTGTTCTTTTAGTATTGGTTTTCTTGATAGATTAAGTATCAATTTAAATAAACATCTATCTAAAAGTAGTAGGATGGATATATATATATATATATATATATCTATTGGTTTAGGGATTATTAGGATTGATTCTTTTTTTTTTTTTTTGGATTTGGTCTTGTTTTAAGATTTCTACAAATAGAAAATCTTTAAGTAAAAATTAATAACAAAAATCCTTTTAAAAAAAAGTTTTAGGACTTTTAAAGAGTTTTTTTTTTTTTTATAAGATAAAGTCACTTAAGAGTTAGGGCCCTTTTAGATTTTTTTTTAAATAAATGAAATCGATTAAAAATATAAATCTGGTCAATTTCAAAATTAAAATGAATCAACACACTAAAGGTTTTTCGAAAAGACTATGATCATCTGATTCCGGTTAGCAGGTAATTGGTACTTTCGGGGTGATGATAAAATTTGTAAAAACTTAGCTTTTTTTCTTTTTGTTTTTATTTTTTTTTTCTTTTCTTAAAAACGTAAAAAAAATAATTAGAAGAATAATCCTAATTTTAGTAAATAAATAGTGGTACCCGTTAGTGTTTAATAAGTTAGCCTCCGAATTCAAATTCCTATGGTTTATATTAAATTAAAATCTAAGATTGGTAGCCAAATCGTAATCAATCCGTCCAGTTGATTACGACTTTCTTTTCTTTTCTTTTCTTTTTCTTAACTTTAATCAGGTGGCGACTCTAAAAATTTATTCTAAATGAAAAGCAGGGATTTCCTAATTTCTCAAGTTAAGGATTAATAATAAATGGGTTAGGGTTTAGTATTAATCAAAAAATGAGAAATCAAAAATTAATTTTAAATAGAAAACCGAAAAATTCAAACTCAACACTTGCCAATCATTAAGTTTGCTTACAGCATAACAAACATGTCTCCATTCGAGGTTACCTATAGGTTCAACCCCGAGCTCTCAATAGACCCGGTACCTTAGCCAATGCCTGATGATGACCGACTAGCTGTTAAAAGAGTTGAGGCCATCTGAGCCATGTAGCAGAAGGTTATAGAATAATTGAGCCGAGCTAATACTAAGCTCAAGAAGCAAAGCTATGGATAAAGGAAGAGCGAATTTCAACCAAGTGATTTGGTCTAGATACATCTCAGTAAGGAATGATTCCCAAACTTGAGGAAGAGCAAGTTGTCTCTCAGAGCTAATGGACCTTTCAAAGTGCTTGAAAAAATCAATCCTAATGCCTATAAGATTGAATTACCCGAGGGATATAGAGTCTCAAACTCCTTCAACATTGCTGATCTCTAACCTTACACTCTTGAGAATAAGTCACTCGGAGCTAAACTGGATTTGATCTCAAATCTCAAACAACCTAGAAGAGATGATAGGATCAAGGACCAATCATGCATTCTCGGGCTTAAAGGCTTTCTTAAGTAGTTTGTCGAGCTGTTCGAGATGAGTTAAGTGCCAAGGAGCAATGCTTACCCCAGTCTGATCTACCAATCTACCAAGCTACTTTGCTCTCCACATCCCACCGACGTGACCCACCAACATGCTGAATTGAACCCTCCACTATATACCAGTCCAAGCACTACATCTAAATACAACCATCCCCACAGTACCAAAGCCGAGCTGATAGTGATCAAGGGTCAACCATCCGAAGCTAACCCCAAAAATAAGTTACCTCTGAACCATCCCCAGCCCGGTCCCAATTAACCAACCTACTAAATTGCTGACGTCAAATTGACTTGATCGGGATCTACCCCTCTCAAATCGCTATGTTATTAGGACCATAAACAGTAAAATGCATGGGTACTAGTCTTTTCCTAACATTCATACTGTTTTTCCTAACAGTAAATATTCTTTTGTACGATTACGTGTTTTCCCTGTAAATTATTCTCCTTTTCTTAGCAGCTAAGGATCCATTTATGTAATTTTCTATAATTCAAGACTTACCATAACTTAGTACTATAAATACTCACGTAATGTAATAAGCCGCAATGATGAAATACAGATAATACATTGAACTTTTACTCTTTTGAGCCAAGTGTCCTTCTTACTCTTGAACTACTCTTATTTAGCCCATCTGAGTATAGACTAGTGGCGAGTGACCTCCAACTATAGTCGTGTGTCATATCAAGTGTGACCTGAACTCATGTAAGGCGTTAGTGCGTCATATCCTTTGTTGGTGCACAAGAACCCTTGCTCAACCTTCGACTACCATTTACTCTTTAAGCCATCTTACAGCTTAAACCCACCCTGTTGGTTACACGAAATATTGGGTCTGTATGTTCATCTATGGAATCCATATCATATAGGTTCTTATCTAAGAAGTTTTTTACTTACGTTCTGACTCTAGTAAGGATGTGTCACGCCCCAAAGCGATATAGTCATAACAGTCTCGCTGTACAAACCATTCTAAGATAGAAGCTGACCTTACAATCGCTATCTTAGACTTAATTTATACAAAACATCCACGACGAACCTGCTTTAAAGTAAATAGTTTACAAATTAAACATATTATTTATCTATGAAATCATAAAAAAAAAAAACATATTTATATTAAAATAATATGAATATGTTTGCAAGATTTAGTAGCTTAATCATAATCTATTTGAGTAATACATAAATTAATACTAAAAGTTTTCAGATAAAATCCAAACTTAAGAGTGTATCTGATTCCTCAGTTTTATATCCTCACTCTTTAGGATCTAGCAGTTGCTAACTTTAAGATAATTATATGTCCACTTCTTAGCTAACACTTATAATAAAACCTATAAGGATGTGAATAACCAACCGCTTAGTAAATTGGGATAGAGACTTCAAATTATATATCAAACATAAACAGGTTTATCAACCAAATTAGTTGGATGCAATGCATGTCTAAGCAAATATCATTACACGACATTATTTAATCTGTCGTAAGATTAGAGAAATTACATCTACTCTAATCCAGGTTGAAGAGTTTTCGTGTTTATGCAATAGCTCACAACCAAACCTAGGTTTATGCAATAGAGACACTACTCCTCTCGCAACTACCTTCGAACCATTAACTTTACCCTTACTATGACCTCCTCTTCTGTCGCTTATTTTGACTAAGGATGATGAAGAGACTCATTATGTTATCTAACGCTATCCATTCAAAGGGGTTAGTATTTAACTAGAGAACCCTAAACGTTTCTCTTAATGGGTTACTATACAAGTTAAATTTAGAATGAAAAATCATATATTTAATTAGATCTGGTTTAAGGTGCTTAATTCTTTTAAATAAATAACACAAATACAGGCTAGAGTAATAAACTAGAATCATATCATCAAACTCAGAAACAAAGTACATATAGGCATACACACAATCAACTATCTAACAAACATAACTAAGAATATTTTCAAGCCTCTAAGTACTATAAATCAGTACTTCGAAATATAGTAACATATTAATCCTAACATACCTAAACTTCCCGTTTGCTCACTTAAGGTACGACTTGTATAGGCCGTCGCTGACAATCTCTATAATATAAACGTTATTTTAGTTTTCACATAATTATCATAGATAAGTTTGATTCTGTTAATTTAGATTATGATTATCTTCGATTTATAGTCTTCCTATATTTAGTGATTTAGGTTTAAGTATATTAAAATCACTTCTCTTATCCCACTAAGTTTCGAATTTGCTTTTTATTTTGATTACAATTATAGCTTTTGAATTAAATTTTAGTTTACCTTTTTTTCTTTTTATTACTCTTTGTTTGTAAGTCTTTTAAATGCCTTTTAAACTTTTTCTTACAATTTATTTAATGAGTATAACCTTTAGTTTAGGTTTTTAACTTACTATCTAATATAATTATACTAATCCTAATTTGGATTCTACTTCTGAATTAGATCCTAATTTAGCAATGATCTACATTTTAACGTTATCACTTATACATAAGTGTATACATACATATAACTCTTAAGTCATTAATTTTTAGTTTAGGATTATATTTTTAATCAATTATTCAAATTCTATATCTCCTATAACTGAACTAGTTCTAAATTAATTTTTTATTCAATTTTTGAATCAAGTTTTGTTTTAGCTTCTTATTACTATTTTTATTTATAAACCTTAAGAATTCCTTCTGGACTAATATATGAAATTCATCTAACTATGCTTAAGTATCCTAAATCTTTGTTTTAGTTCATACTCAGCATTTTGATCAGTATGGTATACTATATATCTAATTTAATTAGCAAATTAGCTCCCGATGTAAGACTAAGCTATATTTTTCACATAATTATCTAAATTCACATTCTAAATCAGATTTATTCAATATTCCTAATATTATAATACCATTAATTTTCGTCTAATATTTTCTACTTATTAAATTCTTATATACATATGTTATCTAAAATTACATATTATACACTTATATAACATATTTAACACTTTTAACAATACATATATCATCTTTCATCATTCAACAACATATCAAAATGTCTAATTATGTCCTAAATCAAAAATTATACTTAATCAACCTTAAATTACAAAATTCGCTTAAAATATACTATTTTACCTATTACATATATACTACATAATACACTTAATAATTATATCTAACACCCTAAATGCTACAAACATCATACTATATTAGGAATTAATATCCTAAAATACCTAATTATACATTAAATCAGTAATTACCCATTTAATTACTAAATTAACTCAAAATCACTCATTTTATATATCATTTTTAAGTCTAAAAATTATTTAAAAATTTTGAAAATAGATTTCTTAAAAATCTCTTCATGACACTGTTTTAAATACTCTAAATAGCCTACATAAAAATTTCAAGCTTAAAACTACATTATTAAGGTAATTTATTTCTAAATCGAAAATAAGCTTGAGTTTAAGAGTTTCTTAATCACTATATATCACGGAACCTAATTTTATCAAAATAATATTTTTCTTAAAAACTACACACAAAAATATCTCATAATACTAAATTTCATAATTATTTAATATTTTTAATAAATAAAATAAAATCAGAGGAAAAATTGGACTCATCGACATTGATTACTCCAGCCACCATGGCATTATCAACTAACTTAGGTGCTGCCACCATCATCTGGTGGTGGTGGTTGTCCACTTCCAAGTGATTGTTAGGTGTAGGTTCACCTTACAAGCTCTAATTGTACATGATTCTTTCTTTTTTTTTTTAAATTAATTTTCTCCTCTCTTTTTAGTCTCTCTCAATTTTTTCTAATTCACTAAAAGTCCAAACTAAATTTTAAAAAGGGTTTAGGTATTTATGGAAGAGGTTTTGAGTTTCTTTTGATTTTTAGAAGGCCAAATGTCCCTTATTCTCTTTTATTTCCACTTTTTATTTAGCTCATTCTCATTTGTTGATTTTCTCTCTTCCATTTCGAAATTGCTACATCCTAAATCTAGATAATTTTACCCCTTCTAGTGTTTTTTCTTGATTTTTCCTTAATTTTTATGAATTTCTTATAATTAATTAGCATTATTTTAGCATATTTTGAGTATTTTAAGTAATTTCACATATTTTTACCTATACATAAATACATATATAGTACAAATAAATACTCATAAATATTTTTTAAGTTATTTTATAATTTTAGTGTACATATAATTTGTCTCTATCGATTCGTTAATTATCAAAACTCGTTTTACATATTTCTGATAAATAATAAGGAATATACGTATAATTCAATATTATATTATTTAATTATTTTATTACTTATTTTTCTAAATCCAAACTCACTGCATCACTTTTACTAATATTCCTAACTTTATCGTAAAATTTACAACTTACCTGACTGCTCTAAATTTCACAAACTAAATATTGAACACCTGATTGTGAGGCTTACAAAATATAAAGTCCATATAAATCACTTTCTAACCTTATTGTTGTAAGATGTCTAACTCTTAGTGTGAATAAAATATTCAATATCAAAGTACGTTCTCGTAGAGCTTTTGACCCTATTGTTGCTTTCACACTTTATTACTTTACACTTAAATTCAAGTTACCCTAAGCTATAGAACCATAACAAGCCTATATTTATAGCATGATAATAACTGAATTCCTACAATTACCTGCTACACATTTCATCAAAACTTCACATATACGTAATTTTTTAAGAAAACTTTACAATTAAGCTTGCATGTTACTACATTTTAACCTAAACTCATAAACACCCCACTAAAAACTTCAAATCACTCATTTTTAGTTGCTGCATGTTGATGGAAATAGATTTAAAACATGTTTTTGTGAAAATTTGACAAAGCTCTTTTGAAAAACTTACTTCTAGCACATTGTTTCATGGAAAACCAAAATTTTCCCACAATTCAATTACTCAATTTTGAAAATCTAACCACATAACATTAAAGTATAATATTTTAAAAGCCTATTCATAAAAATTTAAGTTGAAACTACAATAATTGATTTTTCAAAAATGCAATCAAAAATTGATTGTTGACACATTTTTCTTAAGTACCATATACTAGCACTTAAAATTTTGAAAATCTAACTTGTGATTTGAATTACTCATAGAAAAATACTTGAAAAAACCAAATTTAAAAATTTTGGAAAGTCATTTAATATTTTTACAAAATTTTAGTTACAAACGAAGAAAATCGATCACTTATCGAATCTTGGTGCTTCAACAACCATTGGGGAAGGGGACAATGTCGACCTTATCAAGTGGTAGCTACTCCTTCAAGTGGTGGTCTCCTTCTACTTCCAAGTTATGGCTATCCTAAGGAACTCCTTAATCCCTTAATTTTCCCAATTTTCTTCTATAATTTTCTATCCTACTTGCACTCTCTCATAATATTTTTCCAGACTCCTAAAGGGGACTATTTACAACTAGCTTCTTAAGAATTCTCATATCAAAACTCTCAAATGGATGGTAAATAGCATTTTGTTAAAGAGGTTTATGGTAGTTTTGGCTTTTTCCCTACATTAAACAAGTGTAGTTCTATTGAATTAGGTGTTCTTAAGTTGTTTTTCCAAAAACCATGCCATATGTATTGTTTCCTTGGTTACCTTGCTAATTTTTTAAAATTTTTTTATTATTTTATTTCATTAATTTGTTAAATTTTTCATATTACCAAGTATTTCAAGTAATTACAAGTATATATAATTACATAACAATCATATTTTATGTATTTATATGTTTTCTACATATAATTTAATAATTTTACTACTCATATCATTTACCTCTAATGGTTCATTAACTATTTAGGTCTAATTCGCACATTTCGAATATGTATATAATAATATAATAAAATTTACTATTTCAACTATACTTTTATTATTTTATTATATTTTCAAGATCTAAACCTACAAGATCTTATCAACTAATGTTCATATTTCACTCATAAGTTTCTAACTTAATCGAATTACTTTTACGTACACCCTAAATGAACCACTCAGAGCCTAATCACAAAATTATAAAATTTTACATTTCCTAAATTAATCGTTGGATCCTAATTGCCAAAGTTGTAGGGTCTCACTTATAATTTATTCAAAGAAAAAATCCTAAACTTAGGCAAAAGTATCAGAGTTTAAGAAATTTAGAAAATCAACTTAACTCTAAGAGAGGGGATGGGGTTTAAAGACCCAATCATTCGAACGAATCTCCTTTCTACTACAAACCACTACCCAATTAGCAATCTTATTAGTAGATCTTTTTACAAAAGATAACAAAATTAAATAAAATTTCTGAATCAAAAGTCTAATATGAGCAATAATAGGATATGATTGCTAAGACACCAATAACTCTTCAAATGTAATGCTACGATAAACATTAAAGGCATCTATTTCCACAATAAAATAATTCCAATCTTTTTTAAGAGCCCATTTTATTGTGCCTAAAATCGTTGTAGCTTCAACCATCTCCCTATCTAAAACAAATTCACTAAACACATTCCCATTTACTAGAATATCTCTATTATCCCTTATAACAAAAGCTATATTCGTCTCTTCTCTATTTGTGTCAACAAAACCATCCACATTTATTTTTATCCAACTTATCGCAGATGATTTCCAAGTGGCATTTAGATTAACATCTAAAGCTTCACATGGATCATTGCTACTTGTAACCTCTCAACCAGTTTCAAATAATGGGTTTAGATACATGCCTATCCCATTAGCACTCAAAGAACTTTTACTACAACAACTTTCTTTGAACAACAAATTTAAAATTGCTGAGTTTTGACAACATATAACAAACTATCCTCTTTGCAATCCACCTTCAATTGTATCCATATGCAGTAAATCTCCATGACAGCACTTGCTAGTACCCTATTTATCCATGTACCTTACAATGCCACTTGTCATATTTAAACCATTACGCAACATATTTCCAATCAGACTATTACTACAAAAAACACTATAACAATGTTTATCTCCTCCACTATTAGACACTCCATGCATCAAAGCTCCTTGTTGGTCATTTCGAACTATCTTCCTTATATAAAATTCATTCATTCTTCCCTTGATAACTCCATCAAACTCATTACCTTCAGAGAGGCTAAAGTTTCTATAGGCCAAGTATAGATTAGGCTTTTCACTTTTAAAGACAGCTCTACAATTTTCCTTTCGAATACTCCAAAAAAACCAACATCATATCCTCCACTAATCTTCTCTAATCACCATTCACTTCACCTTCAAGAATTAATCCATCTATCTAAGGACCTATGACTTCTCACATCTATATTAATACCAATACAATCAAACTATAGTTTTTTAGTCAATTCACACACCAAAAGCAAATGCTCGATTGTTTTGTTGCTAAATCTACATGAATCATCTTTGTAAACACCTCTTTTAGCAAGATTTACAAAAGAGGGAATAAAATTGTAACATGCTCTCCATTGCTCTAGGCACACACTTACTATTCCACATAACTTTCCAAAACTATATTACAACTATTAAAATTATATTACAACTACTATTTATAATCTACTAAAATTGCTAACTTCTACTAATCATTTATATTCCTACTACTACTAATAATTCACACACAACACCACCCTCCCCCACCCAAAAATTACAACTACTAAAACTATATTACAACAACTAAAACTGATATTTATGATATACAAAAACTGCTAACTTTTGTTAATCATTTACATTACTACCATTACTATATATTTTAGTAGTTGTTTTTAGAAGAAAAATTAGTTATTAGTAATAACAAATAGATCTTAGATTGTGTATTTCTATAAATAGTGATATATTAATAAAGATTGCATAAGATAGTTTTTAGTCAAATTCTTAAGTACCTCTTTCTTTGAAAATAAGCAAAGCAAATTGGCTATATCGAACTAAGTCTAAACCTTTTCATCATTTTCTCTTTCCATCTTTTTTTCATTATGCCACAGTCATTACATTTCATACTGATATTTACAATATTATTCACAATAAGATAATGAATTAAGGGTGCTAATAGTAGCATTTTATCATTTGTGCTAAGTATCTACTTTTTCTTCCAAACCTTTATTAACGTACCATTTCCAACTCTCTAAATTGCTCCTCTCTTGACAACATCCAATCCTTCAAGAATACTCCGCCCTCGTAAATCTCTTGAAACTCTCTTTGCTTCAATTGTAGTGCCCTTAGGAAAATATCTACCTTCAAAATTCTTGGCCACAGAGCATTCGGGTTCTACAAAAATCTCTAAGTTTATTTTACCAACAATGCCAAATTAGAACTACATAAATCTTTAAAACTATGGAGGATCACCAACTAAGGATCAAATTATGGTAAGTTACACGAGGACAATCAATCAAGAAAGATTCCTCTAAGTTTCCCTACTGCTTACTTTCTTTATACTTAGCATGTTGACGATAGATTATTTTTCGACATAATGAGAGTTAACTCTTTGTTTACACCCTTAAGTCCCTTTTATTTTGATGAGAGTATCATAAATCTGTTATCAATTTTTTGAAGTTGGTTTTGAAGATTTGAATAATTTTCATCGTGTCTATGCATATGTTCTGATGTGCTCAAAGTTCTAATGGTAATGCCTAGTAGTTTGAATTTTTTTTTCTCTTTTTTTTCTTTGCGAAAATGGACTATATGACTAGCAGATCAAGAGGATTTGGTTTTGTTGGCATTACATCTAGTGACAAGGCTTCTTCCATTATCATCCTAGGAATAGTTTGAAAGGTACATTATTTTCTTTTCCTGATCATTTGCATAAATCTTGTTTGGTGTTGGAAAGCTAATAGGTGTATGTATCATGTGTAGAAGCTTCTGTAGATTGTTGTTGTCATTGTTAATACACTTTCCTTTTTTTTTTTTTTTTGCATTCGTATTCTTTGTTAATGAGAATTCAAGGGACAAAATGTGATATAATGGTTTGTCTTATGAGATGAACTAATGTGATTCACATGACTTTGTTTAATGCAGTATCCACATGGTGTTATTTGATTTGCAAGCCTATGTAGTACCTAGTATTACCTTTCAAATACAAATAGGATTGACAATATAAGAATTATAGATTGTGGTATTAATTGATATGAAAGAAGGAAATTACTTTGGTGAAAATTCATTGTGCCTTTTAATGAGTCGTGTGATATCTACAAAATAAAGTTGTCTTCTTGTTAGATTATTTAATCATGTATTAAAAGCCAAACCTTATGGAATATGAAGTAATTTGCCATGTAGTGTACATTGGTATATGCATGGGTCTCTTTATCCAAGGCATGTTTAATTGTTATATATAAATCTATATTAGTTCATATTGAAATGTTGATCCTCTTTTCTTGTGAATATTCATTTTCACTATTTGAAAAATGAAAACAGTGTCTTTCATTTGTAAATTGTATCTAGGTTTTCAGAGCTATATATGATGAATTTACATTTTTACGGTATTGTGAATGTTTCAGGCTCTTGGAATTCTTAAGAAACTGGCTATGGTAATTGAATTTTCTATTGACCATCGGTTTAAGATCCATTAGCTAGAGTCTCTCCATGCCAATGTCCGGTGGTTAAAGACGTACAAGGTCAAGTTAGTGAGTCGGGCCTGCAGGTCAGGGCTTATTTGGCCCGTTTTCTTAATGGATTAAAAAATTCTAACCCTAACATTATCCCTTTTCTTTTGCTTTCTCAAGTTTTCTTAAACTAGGAAAGTTCCTCATTGTTATTGAACCTAAAAAAAAAATTCCTCTAAGGATCATTAACCTAAACAGCTTGATCTTTTGTAATACTAAAGAATAGGTAATACTTCTTGCATGGAGAATTAAGTATATATTCCATCGATTACCGGACGCACAGGAAAACAGGATCCATGTGCACTACAGTTATGTAAAATCTCCAATATTCCATATGTCAAAAAGTGAATGAAAAATTTACCTCATTTTAGTTACAGTTAGTTGTACTTACCTTTTACTCGTATAAATAAATTGAATAATCATATAAACGGCAGACAAATTGGTGCCAAACCCACCAATTACGGAACAATATGACATTATTATAACTGTTTTTCAATAAAAAAAAAAATGAACATGATTAATAAACAGGTTGGATTACTTTGAACCCGTTTATAAACATACTTGGATTCAAGTTAAGCACCCATATTCGTTTACAAACCCGCCAACCCTTTCAACACTGGTTATAATATATTTTCTAAGATGTTAACCTGAGTTCTAGGTTCTGAACTAACTATGTTTATCCAGGACATTCCTCTCCCGGACTCCCTCTAACAGGCTAGTTTTGGGGCCACCTTTATGGGCTTTTCTTTTTTTTTTTTTTCTTTTTCTTTTTTCTTATGAGGAAAGTTTCTACTTGTAGTTGCTATCCTATCAACAACATGCACAATCATGGTTTTCTTTAATTGGATATAGCAAATAGAATGAGCTAATAAGATTAGAAAGGCATGTAAGAAAAACGGAATGCTCCGTTTTCTCCCACAGATTTTAAATTGAGTTGAGGCGTCACAAAGCTTATAGCTTTTGATTATTTCGCAGCAGACCTCATGTTACATGCAGGACTTGGTTCCTTATGAAACAGGATAATGTCTCATGAGATAACCTAAGTCCTTTTCCTAAAACTATGATGACAATATATATAATATATAAATCCTAAAATGTCAAGAACACTTCTTATGGCAGGTAAATGGCAGCACGTATCCATTGATAAACCCTGGGTGGGTCAAAGGCCAAGTTAGTATAGCTCAAATGGATTCTTGAATGAGGATTTTTTACTATTCCATTACGTTAAAATAATAATGATAATAATTTAAAATAAAAAAAAAACTTGCATCATGTAATGAAGACTTTTTTTTTTTTTTTATCGTAGATTGGACCTTCATTAATTTAAAGCGCTACACAAGCGTTGAAATTTTCTAGTCTTGACATTTGAGTTTTGAAATTTTTTATTTTAGTAATTAACTTATAAATTCAAAAATAAAATGTATACTGTAATAATTATTAAAAATACTATTTGGTGATATGGTACTTATCTCATATATTTTAATATCACACGTGTGGCATGACTTGTACACAAAATATTTCCTAATAGAAAACTAGAAAAACTAATATTAAAGTGAAAACAAAATATTTTTCAAAATTCTATATAAATGTATATTATAATTCTATCTAATTATATTAGGATAAATTCTATTCTAATACATATCTATTTATATACATAAATGAAAAAAAATAATAATATAAATAAGAATGAAATTAATATAAATGAATATAATTTTTCTTTTTTTTCAATTACATAATAAATTATTATAGGCTACATAACTTTATCTTAAGTGTTCGATCGATCTTTCACTTAAGGGTAGCTTGATGGCCACTCCTTGGGGCAACAGGCACTACCCACCACCAAAAGGGATTTCCCACAGGAGATACTCCTAGCTCACTGTAATGCTTGCCTTTTGATGGTTATGTCCTACTTAGGGTGATTGGTCACTAGCTGCTACCATGGAACTTTAAAGAAAAAATTTTCGAGTGTCCAGTTATCTAATTTCAATCAAAAGGAAACTTTTTTTTCTTTACTTTTTTTTTTTTTTTTTTACCTTAGATAATGGTGGCCATAACCTGATACTTTTACGATTGATAATTCGTATTATCGTATCATGTCTCGTTTTCATATTTAATTACATTTATATTCGAAAAACCTTAACTTATGATATAATATATTTATTAATCGTATATAAGAATCTAAACCCATGAGTTAATGTATCCTATGTCCGGATTGAACCCATCTATATTAGACAACAATTTATCCTATCGTGTCATATTCCATTTATGATATGTTCGATACCGTTTATCGATTAAAATGTTATAATTAAATCCATAATATATATATAGATATAAAGGTAAGAAAAAAGAAAACAACATTTAAATTTTACAAAAAAAAATGATATAGTTTCTTCACACATAATAAAAAAAATTACAAACAACGGAAGTTTTTAGTAAAGCAAAATTTTACTAAATATAAAAAATCAAAAAAATTAAGTTACATAATATTACTACATTAAGTAGAATCATATATTTAAATGCATATAATATTACTAGCAATATTAATTTTCAAATTTATCATATTATTTCTTAAATTTTCAAAAGAGACAATCAAAGGATATATACACAAGATCATAATTTTTTGCTATTTAAACTACTTGCAATAAGAAAAATATGTAATTAAAATTTATCTCATACCTTTAATTGGTTTCTCCAAGTTAGAAAAAAAAAATTATTTGTATAACAAAATGTAAATAGAAGAATATATAACGTGTCTCACATTTTGTGTCTGCTGTAAAAGCTTAACTTAAATTGAGATACAAATTTGATTGTGTTTAAACAAGTTTGATCTATTTATGTCTTGTGTTAAATTTTTTTATACACCAATAGATAAATCACATTCGATTCTTAAATTACAAGCCTTAGCTACCATACATTGGTCTTCAAAAGCACTAAGCAAGTGGCAATATAGATCGAGCAACAATGATGATAAGTAAGCCTTGACTACAATTAATTGAACTTTCAAGAAAAACCCCTTAGCCTTTTAAACTCTTTTCTAGGTGGTTCGCATTTTCTATTTTTGTTTATTTTCAAAATACTTTTTTTTTTTCTAGTCTTAAACTAATTTTGCCTTGAAACATGCCAAATGACACACCAATTGACAAATTAATATCAGTATTGGCAAACCTTAGTTAATCCATCCAGTCTAACTCGATTTAATCGGACCTTTTTATAAATTGGTATAAGTAAATCTTTGACTCTTATTTACAGTAACCTTGATTTAACCCTATTGACTTGATTGGTCTAATTTGGTTTTCATAAAAACTCAATGGATTTTTCCAGATTAAAATACATTATTACTCTTATATTTTGTAAAAAGTATACTAATTTAGTAAAAAAAATAAATGTAGATTAAATAAAAACAAAAAAAAATATAAAAAATCTCTCATTTTTAATTTTTAAGTATGTAGGTAATTTTTATTATTTTATAAATTAATATAAATGATTTTATTATATTTTTATTGATTCTGGTTTACTCTCGGTTCGACCCTGGTTAACCCTCTCAATCCTTGACCTCTTTTTATTTTTGAATCAATCTATCGATTCGGGTTTGACAACATTGGTTAACATTAAAATTTTATTATTAGATCCGAATGCCTATTTTTTATATTTAATTGCATGAGATTTAAAGTTCTAGTACATAATTAGTAAATTCAAAAAAATTTTAACTCTATAAAATGCCTTAAGATTTTCATTCTTTTTTTCCCAATTACGGATCATAATTAAGAGCTTAGAAGACAGATTACCCTAATTATGCATATGATATTTTTCATTCAATCTCAGAAATGTAGGTTTCACCTTCCTAATGGAGCTGCAGGTTGGTCAATAAGCTTATTGCTTTGCTTAATGACAAGTGGGATGAATTTTAGGCTCTTATTTTCGATTTATGTCGACCTAATATATGCATACTCTTAAAATAAACTTATAAAATTTTTAAAAAGTCACATTTTTTAAAAGTTTTATAAAAAAACGGTAATGAATATTGTACAGAACTTGTTTGAGGCCTCCAAAGAAAGGAAAGTGTCGTATCTTTTACAATTGCTTATTTATAAATTGTGTTTAGCCAATATTGAAAATTGTAAACGTCGATTATTTTGGAATTTGTTGATAGTAGTTTTCTATCGCCTAGGCTCAAGAGGCCTAAGATGCTAAGGCAACCATGAGCAGTCAACCTATCCCTCACTAGCCCAACAGAGAGCCTAAAGACCTCCTCTTCCTTTCTTGGCCTAAGTTTTGTGCCCTTCGCCCTCCAACAAATATCATGTCCGAAGATGTAGTAAGGCCACGAGATAAGCACTTCTTCTGCTCTCCATCCGCCTTTCTCTCTCCTTTTTAATTGTCAATGACCTCTTACAGGCCACTCATCTACCATTGATAGCAGTGGCTCATCAATCCTCACATTTGTCGGCCGACAAAAAGGATACTACCCATCAATGTGGGCAATGCTGCTCCCCTGGAGGAAGCGCCCACCAATCCCATCATGACACGTCCGAAACTGTACATTTACCTTCAAACCTGTAAATACCGACAAGACCCTCAAGTAAAGAGGGATTTGATTCCAATCCTCATTCCAAGTCCCAACCCTTAGATTTGAACCCTATCTCTTAAGAACCCTCTCTTTTTTTGTTTCTATTACTTTTATTTTCTCTTTCTTTACACACTAAATTAAGTATCAGATGATCTATATTGATTTAGTCACATGATACTTTATACAAATATAGCTCAATTATAGGTTACAAATAAATTAGGATTGACCTAAAAGGCATACTCATTAATGATTATCACCATCATTAAAATCTTCAATGATTGCTTTAGAAGTCTATATGAAAACTAATTATATAAAAAAATAGTTTTTCAATCTATTTAATTAATCTTTTCGATAAGATGGAGTGTTACTTATATCGTATTTTTATCGGTCGGGAGCTAGACACATGCTAAGAAACTTAGAGTGGTTTGGGTTGGTACTGGAAGTTTTCGTTTATCATCGAATGTGTTCGAATTTCGAGTGGCAAACGTTGGCCCAGCCAACTAGATTGCATCCCTACTCATCAGGTTGCACCTTTTCCCCGCTCCTTGTTTTGAATTATCAAATTTATTTTAGGAAAAGAGACGTAAAAGGGAAGGAAATGGAAAAATAAAAATAAAAAAAATAAAACAGAAAAAAGTCTATATTTTTCTTTTTCAAAGAAAAAAATAAGAGACATTATTTTTTCGTGTCCTGTTACTAATGAAGAAATAGTATCATTTATATTTCTTCCCTAATCTCCTCGAGATTCCAGAAAATGGAATATATGGACTAAGAAAAATCTTGGAAATGGATTAAACCTGAGATCATTACAACATCATAGTAAAATCGTTTTATTTATTCTAACTTCAATCATTAATTATATAGGGTAGGATAAAAGAAGATAATTTTAGAAAATTTTAAATAACAATAAATTTAGATGATCCAAATTAATAAAAGAATTATTTCATTCCGTAATTCCTCATTTCTTACTTTTTTTCTTAAGATAAATATCTCGAAAACATACATTTATACCTTTCTCAATTCCCTTTTTATATTTCCAAACAATGGCATAAAGGAAATGAACATTGAACATCCAAACATAGAAGTAATCTACCGGTTAGTTGAAGGATGGAGCTTCGGTCCACTGGGATCTGTCCCAGTTGGAGCAACTCCATGAGGCATGAAGTGAAATGTCCAATCATGGCTCATGTGAGTCATCACCATGTGCGAGTTGTCCACTTCCGCATTGTGCTTTGAAATAAGCTCATAAATCTAACAGTCGGCATTACGGGTGTGCCTTGTACCGGGATCAGAGAATTGTTATTACCCATACACTTAAGTGCAGTTAAAAAAGGAAAATTATAAGTATACTAAAACGAAATAAGATAAAAATAAAATTTATAATTCTCTAAAATAGAATAGAGGTATTGCATTTAACATTACCGGATTTGCATTATAGGTTAATTTAGTATAAAAAGGATTAATCATCAAAATGATTAAATTAGGACCAATAAAAATATTATAATATAATTTATATTTATATATACAACAATAAGATTACCCACCTATTTAAGATTTAAAAGGAGAATTTTGACATTTTAGATTTTATTTTTCTTGGATTTAGATTTTTTATTAGTGAATCGGTGTATTTGTTGTGAAAAAACAAAACAAATAGTCCATTTTGATTAGAAAAACCCTATTGGGTTCCATAGGAACTAGTTGGACAAAAAGGTTGATCGAGTTTCTTAAGATTACTATAAATGCGGATCGAAGGAAAAACTTAGACTAGTTTCGTTCTTGTTTGGTGATATAGAACCTAGTTGAATAAGTCAGATCAACTCAAGTTTATTAACACTAATAATATCCATTAATTACTTTCTTTGACTATACTAAAAATGATATTGATACTAATTTATATGTTAGGAATATTTATTGAGAAAATATAATTTATACAGAAGGTTATGACTTAATTGTTTGCTAGGATTTTATTGATAAAATATAGAATGTTGCATGAAAAGATTAAGGAATAATTATTCGTTTAGTCTTGAGAGGGAATTGCAATGCTTAACGAAAATAGGAATTTTGTGGAATAGTTGCACCGCGAAAAAAGCAAAATGACTCGATAGAAGGGAAATGATTATTTTATTTCGCTCTCGTAAAATCAGCAAAAGAAATTCTAATATACTTGTCAAATTTTTTTTTTTTACATAACATATGTTGAAAGTTTTCCTTTAAAAATCTCAACAAACCCTACGGGAACACTCAGATAAGCTAACAAATCCAAGATAAAATGCAAATGAAAGTCATTAGTGCACGACCAAGCAATAATAATTATATATC
Organism: Lumnitzera littorea; assembly: GCA_024138015.1. Classification (NCBI taxonomy): domain Eukaryota; kingdom Viridiplantae; phylum Streptophyta; class Magnoliopsida; order Myrtales; family Combretaceae; genus Lumnitzera; species Lumnitzera littorea. The sequence continues at coordinate 3,462,268 of JAMXBB010000005.1, read as the reverse complement.
GTCATCTAAACCCATCATCAAAAACTCTACCTGAAACTTCCTAATCCCCTTTCATATACTCAACCCTCATCATCCTGGCGGTTGACCTGCCTCACCCATGAAACAACTTTCCCCCCTTTTTATTCATCTCTCTCCATCTCAATCTCTTCGTTAAATTCTTCTGAAGAAAACCCCTTTAAAGTACCGCTTCTGTTCTTCTCCCCCTAAACACGCGTACTCTCGACAATAAACTACACGCCAGACGCGCGAAAAGTGAACAAGATTTTGAACATCACTCGAAAACCAGGAGTGAAATCTCCTTAACATGGCTCGTCACATGTTGCAAGTGTCGGAACACAAAGAGGGTCGCGATACGTATGCTTTTGCGTCGGAGTTCGGCCAGCGTTTGGAGAAATTCAAGCTGAACTCAAGCGATGGCAATAAAGGGTCGAACGTGAAATATACAAATCCTGTTCATTATCATCGACACAAAGAAGCTTTTCCAGATGACGAAATAAGGACAAAACGAGTAAGAAATACTTCCATTAGTATTTTATATAATTTATGCAGCATATGTGTTGTCAATGAGATGTTTCGCAGGAAGCTCTCCAATTCTAGACAAATTTTCTAATTATTATATTGATTTTTTTTGTCCCATAAACAAGTCCTCATCTACTTTTAAACGTTAGCAAGCACTTGTTATCATTTTCCTCATAAATTTTATGTTATTTGAATTTATTACATGCCAAAATTACAATTGAGCCGTTTACTTATTCGGTAGTAGATAAAAAAGTGGTTCCAAATTTATCTTTTAATAGATTTTTTTATATTTGACTTGACTTTCGATTGGAGCTTTAACTATGACAAGCAAATATATTAGGTGTGTGCGCTATTTATTTAACGAGTATATTAATTTATTTTTTAAATTCCAGCAAGGGCAGTTGGAGAGACAATTGAATCAATATACACATCGAGTGACTGAAGCTAGAAATAAGCACTTCAATCGTGGACAACGGGTTAGTCATAATAGTCACGGATTAGTCTTCCAACCTAATCACTACCATGGTGCTCCCGGGTCGGGTATGAGAGCCGTTTTCCTAGGAGGGTCGGAACCACGAAGCGGGTCGGGTGGGACAGGTGTTTTCTTGCCCCGTGGGAGTGGTAATGCCTTGGAATCACGTAAGAAATCAGGTACCAAAATTACCTTCCATTTCGAATACGAAATATTTTACTGCGAATTCGAAACATTTTACCATACACTATATTTGCGATGACATAATTATATCTACGTATAAAAAGTACTTTAATGCTATTATCTGATACTTTATTATGAGTTCATTACATAATAGATGTCATAGTTTGTGGCCTCGTCTAGAAATTTTATATTTCTGCTCCGATCGGGGTGGTTGGTGCTTTAGTTGAGATGTATCCATATTTTTCCAAGTTTCTGGACCCCTCTTTTGTTTTGTTTGGTTTTGATTTTTGAAACTTTCTTCTTCAGTTATTATTATAAATCAGTGCCTTTACACCTTTTGTAGACATGCTATGTGATTTTTCAAAGTCAGTACTGATTGGGTCCCTCCAATGTTCTTATTCTAGGATCTGATTTTAGAATATATAAATGGCTGAATCACATATATACATACATATATACTAATCGATAATACATTCACGTTGTATAGGTATAAAATAAATAAAATTGTATTGTATAATTGAATATATTATAATATTAATATAAGATATTAATAAATAAAAAAGATAGATAAAGAGATAGGGGGTGATGGGAAAAGAAAAAGGTTAGTAAGAATTTTAGTATAGAGAGAAAGAGAGGGAGAGAGAGAGATGTGTGGTACAGTAAAGGAAAAGTGGGAAAGTGAAAAAGTGGTAATAGATAAGGAGAGAAAAAGAGGAGTAAATAGATAAATTTACTTATTTTTTATAATTTTAATAGTTTATTTTGTTGTTAGTGTTTTTGTGCTAAATAATGTTAAATAGAGGTTAAATAAGTAATTTTAAAGATAGACGATTACTTAAGTCCAAAAGAGTTTTAATAATATACATATAAATGTATGGCCAATCAAACTTAGTGATCATGCTCTTTGGCTCACTATGACATTACATTTCTACTAAATTTCATGTAATATTCCATGGAGTTGCAAAAACTCCCCTAAGACTAAGCGGGGTTCTAAGCATACCCAAATATGAATTTTGCAAGAGGGAAAAAAAAAAAATTTTTATTCTGAAAAAGCATCAATTGTTGTGGTATGACTAATTTCACATTTTACTGAAAGGTAGAATAGAAAAAAAATTATTTATTTAGTCTAATAACAGATGTTTCAAGCACTCTAATTCTTATGACCAAGATACATGCTTTTTGCAAATGGGGTTTTCTAACAACTTAGTAGGTATAATAGCCTAAATCGAGCATTCACAACACCGTCCCCTGGACCATTTTGCCATGTCGTTGCTTTTTTAGTTTTTAAAGTACAGAAAAGGAAATTTTCCACTGTAAGTCATGGATTTGGTTGAGTTACTAAAAAAACTTTAGAAGCATACGGTTTACCTATGTTGACTTTTTGATCTTCAAGAGGCCGAATATACATTTTGTCTTTATTTGATTAGGTTGTTCAACCGTTCTTATACCAGCAAGAGTAGCTCAAGCCTTGGAACTCCATTTCGAGAGAGTCAGCTCTCAATCGCGAATCGATGAAGGTAATATCATTATTATTATTATTGTTATTTTAAAACCATCCTATTGTAAAAGTTTTACAGGAAAGATGAATTTCATTCGATGAAAAAAAATTGTGTTAATTAAATGCTAAATGGTAAAAATCCTCTTATAGACGAGGTATGAAGGGTATTTTCCTCTACGAGGAGGTTGTTAAGGAGTTAAAAGGAGAAAAAAAAAAAAGAGTAACTCTTATATTATGTTTGGTGTGAGAGACCGAGATGAAATCATGATTCTAGATTCTATTTTTTTTTTTTTTTCATATTAAGAAAGTAGAATTGTTGATTCAATTCCCTTCATATTTATGATTTTTAATTAAATTATTTATTTAATCTTTAATTTAATTATGACAGTTAATAATTAAGAATATTTTTCATAATTATTATTATATATGCATTTAATTTTATTTTATTCCATTCCATACATATTTTAAATACAAGAAAGGATTTGTTATTCTATTGCTCATTTCATTATATTCCATTCCAAAGCCATATTATAAAACTTAAAAGAAAAAAGAAAATGCTCATTTAAAATATTTGTGCATTTATTTTCTTTTCTCATATTTATAAGCTGGAATCACAATTTTATATAATTAGTAATTTCAACTTCAAGAAAGAATTCGATTCGACCTTCAAGAAGATAGAATCGGTGATTCAATTCCCTTCATATTTATGATTTTTAATCAAATTATTTATTTAACCTTTAATTTAATTATGATAGTCAATAATTAAAAGTATTTTTCACAATTATTATTATATGCATATTTTATTTTATTTTATTTTATTCCATTCCATAAACATTTTAAATATCTATTCCTCATTTCATTCTATTCCATTCCAAAAGCCATACTATAAAACTTAAAAGAAAAAATAAAAACAAAAAGAAAATGCTCCTTTAAAATATTTGCGCATTTATTTTCTTCTGTCCTAAAAATATGCTTCCATACCTGGCAAAAGAAAAAGATTAATTTGATCATTTCCTTTCAAGTTAAGCCAAGCGTCTATTAATCTTATATATAACTTATTTGTAATTATACCTTTTAATTTTTCAAATAAAGATATTAACATACTTTCTTTCTTTCTTTCTTTCTTTTTTTCCAGATGAATTGACGGGTGTTAAAGGTGATGTTAATTCGCATCAAACTAAAACGCATGAGATTTGTCTTCCAGAGGAATGGACATATTAGCGTAGAAAAAACTTCATATATATATATATAGTTTAGAATTTTATAGTCCAATAATTTGATTGTATGAAAGGCAAGTACCTTAAGTGAATAGAAAAAAATAAGAATATGGAGGAAAAGGAAAGGAAGGTTCTGGTTAAGAATATGGATAGGTGATGACCTTGTCTATCAGTCAGACATACATGAAAGATGATGGATTTAATAAACTGTAATATGATAATCATAAGATTTTATATGAGGTCAAGTTGATTTGTCAATGATGTAGTGCCGTCCTCTGGATTGCAAATTGGAAGTGTTTTGAATGTTCAAGTAAGGGTTGAAAAGTAGTTGTGTAGTGCTAAGTCGTGTCGATATGACGGAATTTGATATAGATGACATGGTCTAAACGGAGTTTGGACAAGATGACTCCTCTTAACGACATTAAATTTGTTCAAGGAAGCGTGATGGAATTGTTTTTCCTGGTTGTAATAGAAAAACTTCCAATTTCCATGAGACATAAAAACACCATCACCTATCTTAGGAACATCTCTTAATTGACAGTGTGCCCATATAAAATTAGATCAACATGTGAAATCGCATACTAATATAATCTTTTATGCGGTAGGCCCTCAAAGCTGGGTGTTGTTTAATATAGGTAGATCAGTCTATTTCCACGCCTTGTTTACGGATACATTGTCAAAGAGAAAAGTATGACGTTTAAATGGTCAAGTAGGTGCCCTTGCGAGTTATTGCAGGGCTTGAAGGACCGATAAAGAGCAATTTGAAAAATATGAACAATAGTCACTTTAGAGATATATACGTGAGGATAACACTTATATGAAATAGGATGCAAATCTTTATGCAAAACCATCCATTAGATTTAGATTCTCTCGATTTTCTCATCTCTCAGTTTTTATCAATTTGCAAAATCAATAATTACGATTATCTAGAATTTTGAAATGACCTATAATATCATCATAACATCTTTTTCTTCTTTGTAATCTTAATTGTTAATTATATAAGATAATATTTTAAAGACGTAAACTGAGGAAAATAAAAAAAAAAAATAGTAAATTGTGAGTATCCATTCCCCATGTGTCATCACTATGTATAAACATTATCCATTCCCTCACAAACCATTAGTAAGAATTATGTTGCTACGATATTGATAAGGGGTGAAAATAGAAGAAATCTACGACGAACAAGTCAAATTCAATATAATAACAATAACTAACAAATAATCTATTAATAACAATGAACTAAAGCCCTAGGATTTAACCTTTAAAGAAAAGTTGTAAAGGGGGGAAAATGATCAAAGAATCCAGGTTTCATACAAACTATAAAGGAGATTATAAAATAAAGTTATATTAGATTGGAGATTTTCAGGATAGATTTGACTTAATATATTGTAAAAAAGAAATATTAGAGGGATACTAAGGATTACGCTAGACGAATAATTTCTGAGCTTAACCTAACGTGACCTAAAAATGATACAATACAAATGTATGAGATACAAAAAAGTTAGAGTTATTTAAATCTATTTAAATTTGTATTCAAGTTTGATGCAAGCTCCTAAGCCTACTTATAAACAGGTTTGTTAAACAATTTCGTAAACTTGTTTTGGTGGATTTGACCCACAAACTTATTTAATTTAGGATTTTAATGGTTTCCAAACTCTTTTAAGACTTTATATGCACAACACCAAGTCATAAATTAGTATTTTTAGTTCTCCAATCTCTCTCTTTTTCTCACATTTACATTTTATTATACAAATCTTGTCTTTCAAGTTAAAAATCTCAATTAAAGGTATAAGGATTCACTAATTGAATCATAGTTTGAATGAACAAAACTTATGTACTAATATATACATTTCATTTGTCATTTCTTAGAGACTTTTAAAAAGCTTTGAATTATATCAACAGTCATAATAAGTACTACTTAAAATTATGCATACTCGCTAGTCATCTCTTTCGTTTCTTCACTGATTTAATCTTAGGAGGCCAATCTTGTCCACTTATTTCTTTTCGATCCTTGTAGGCATGTATGTACCTCTTCCTGTAGTTCTTCGTAGCATTGGTCCTTATTAATCTGTTATTTAAGTCTTTTCTCCTCATTATGTTTGGAAGTATTCTCTTCAACATCACAATAAATCTTAGGCTCATAAACATGAATTTTGCGGCAATTCATCAATTTCAAAGGTTTCCTTTTGAAGCTATCCATAATTGATTTATGTGTTGGAATCTTCTATACCCATTGAGTATTGGTAAATCTGATAATCATAAGAAGTCAGAAACTCTAACTTTTGATTTTTCAATTGAATATTATTTACCTTTAGAAGTTATAACTTTTTAGATACGAAAAGTAATAAAGTCTATAACATGTTAATAAAAACTACTTTAAGTTTATTTTGATTAACTTGGAGCAAATAGCCTTATTATATGGTTATTTTAAAAGTTAAATTTACTTATTTTAACAAAATATCAGATCACTCAAAACATGATATTATTTTATGACAATATATCATTATTACATTTTTTAGTGCTGATTTATTAAAATCTAGATTTTATTATGTTTGTTTAGTAAAATCTAGATTTTATTATGTTTCCTTAGTAAATTTTAATGTTACTGAACTACAAATACCCTTTTGGCCCAAAAAAAACCAATAGATACCATACAAGCAACTTGTATTCAGGATCTTTCGACATAAATACTATTTTCATCTTCACTTATTGTATATTTATCATGCTATATGTTACCTTGGTATTTATTCTGCTATTCCTGTAGTAGTCATCAATAGAAATTTTGAAATGTGAATCACCTTTCCGGATACTCATCCTTGTAAGAGAGTAGCTGTTTTTTTTTTTTTTCTTTTTTTTAATTATTATTATGATACGTTTATGGACTTCACACAAAAAGTGGCAACTGAACTGGAGTTGCCTTGTATATGCGTGAGAACTGGTGTTACATCCTGCCTACGCTGATTTCGCCAGACAGAGTACGAACGTCATAATACTTTCCAAGGTAAAATATAAGGCAAAAAAGATAAGAGGCATTAGGATTGGAGTAGACTAATAATATGCATACTTTGATATAAATTATATCAATATACAAATCCTATGCGACTTTAGTTCTAAGTTCAATTTTCAATTAAACTTTATAATAGATTGAATAATTATGAAATCAAATTCAAATAAATATCAACTTAAGTTTTAAATAACTTGCAAATAAGTTTCATCCATTCACATTCTATAATAACATTAATCTTAAGCTATATTATGAAACTTCTCAATTGTCATGAGAAAAATAATCATTTCTATCGGCACTATAAGATTTTACACGGAAAATTGCAAAAAATGTGAACAAAATTTTTTTTAATTTTTTTTTAAACCAAGTTCTGACTATCTTTGTGTGACGGACTAGGAATTCAAACATCATGATATACCACAAAACCACCGAAATAAAACTTTACTATGGCTTTAATTGTAGCAAGTAGCAAGCTGCTGTATCAGATAGTAGACAAAGAATACCTCACTAACTGGAAATGCAGAGAACAATCAAATTGAAGAAAAATGAAAGTAGAGCTTTATTTATTACAATCCTCTTTACTCACAATTCAGACTCATGGCATCCATATACGTCAAACTAAAAATTGCATATGCATAATTCGGAATTTCTCAACCAATTTAACCAGAAATTTCAATGGCTTTAGCTTCAGGTTTCTTGACTTCCTCCTTGGGAACGGTTACGGTAAGGACACCGTCCTCTATTGAAGCCTTTATCTTATCCATCTTCACATTCTCCGGCAACCTGAACCTCCTCATGAATCTCCCACTGCTGCGCTCCACCCGATGCCACGTGTCGTTCTTGTCTTCCTTCTCCACGTTCCTCTCTCCACTTATCTGAAGAACCCTGTCGTCCTCGACTTCCACCTTCACTTCCTCTTTTTTCACGCCAGGCAGATCGGCTTTGAACACGTGTGCATCCTGTGTCTCCTTCCAATCCACACGTGCAGCGGTTTCCCTAGGCATAGAAAACGAAGAAGAGAAATTAGGGAAGTCCTTAAAAGGATCCCACACGTCAAGAGAAAAGGGATCGAAGACGCTCCTGCCAGAGCTGCCGAAGAAGCTTGGGATCAATGACATATTTAATGTTTGATGAACTATTCGCTTGAAGTTTGTATGTTGAGTTGACAAAGTAAGGTATGAGAGTGTATATATATAGAGCTATGGGTGTAGGTCGGATGATTCTAGGATTATGTCGTAGGTTCACTTTCTAGTTCTAGGCAATTCATGAAAATTCGAGATTGTGCTATGACCGTTATTGTCCTGCTTGGGCTCTTCAATCATAATTTGCACCTTGCAGGGAGAGCCCAGGCCCATCAACGCATTAAAACAGAGAATGGATTAGATTTAATTCTTTGATTATAATAACTGATAGAAAAAAAAAAAAAACTCTTGGTCTTAATTGACATAAGAAAATTTTTCATACTATTTTATCATGTCTTTGAAAATTCTCAGGATAAATTTTCATATTTTGGTTTTTTATTTATATTTTTTTTTTCCGGTTTTTCTAAACACATTTCAAAGATGGGACTCCAACTTAAAACTTCTTAATTATTCCTTCACTAATATCATATTTGATATATAAAAGTAATCGGCATTAAAAGGAGTAGAATAGATTTTAAGAAATAAATCATCATTCCGATTTTATGGTAGATAAAGACCACTGAATCATAAGTTCGTTTTTGTAATATATTCAGTTGAAGCATGGTTGAAATAAAATTGAATGAGTTTACAGCTTTATTTTTATCAAAGATCGGTTTGATTTTCATAAGATGTACGAACGCATTATGAATCGTAAACAAATAGAAATTAAAAAAAAAAAATGATAACATATGTCCCATGATAAATTCATGCATACGTACATACATGTGGGAGTATACTCATGCACAACCATAGATGATATAAGTTTAAAAGATGATGTATTGTAGATATGATAGATATATAATATATTATAATGGATTAAAACAATGTAATATATTAATATCCAACTCAATTTTGAAGAAGTGATGCGAATTTGAATTTGCTCTAGAATAATTTGATAATTATTTTTGGATTGTAGGGTTTATAACTAAGCAAAGAGATATTTTGTGATTTCCAATGGATTTACAAAACTCTAAGATAAAAGATATAGACGAGACCGATATTCAATATTACTCATAAATATTAAAATCAAATTGGCTTATCATCAAAATAGAAATAAATTTAACACATAATTATCGGTACAAATAAGTTAAATTAATCATAAGCTACGTAAATTTAACTCAATATTTACTCGAGTTTGATGATTTGAGAAAGATCGAGTTAAACTTATACTACTAAAGTAGTATAAAGTGAAGCTCGAGCTTTATAATACTTGACTCGACTAGCTTGCAAAAGTCAGATATAAATATTAGTTGAGTTGAGTAGAGATTTCAATACTAATATTATTATAATTAAAGAAAAATATCTTTCTAAATAAATCGAGTTTAAATGAATTTAATCGAATTAAGCTCGAGTTTTTTTAATACTATTTCGAGTTAAGCTCAAGATTTAAATTCTAAGCTAAATTAAGTTGGAACTTTAAAATTTTGAGTTAAAGTTAAGATTGAGTTTAATACTGTATTATCTTGATTCAACTCACTTATAACTCTATTCATAATTGTGAAACTTCCACAATATTAAAAAAGACCGATATAATTGCAGATTTTTTTTTTTTTTTTGTCAAGAAATATAATTGCGGATTCGATCAGCAAGTTTCGCCGCTAATGGCGGTTGAACAATTAGTTGATTGTTTGCTGATTGTATGATATTTGTGGAAACCTTTCAAAGCATTCCGGGCATGTAATTATAAAAATAAAAATTAAAAATTAAAAATACTAAGACTCCAGATTCTAGGAATTTCCCTTGCACTTTAAAAAGAATGATATGATTCTTGGAACCTATTTCATACTTTTAAAAACCAAACTCCAGAGATATGAAAAATCTACAAAGTATTAAGGGTTAAAGACATTTTTTCTTTAAGAATAAAGAGACTCTAATATAGCGTTTGGTTATAAGGACTAAACTTGACATAATCATAATGTTTAGTTGTAACAATTGAACTAAATAAAAAAAATTGGACATAACAAATATAAAGAAAATCAAACAGTACAAACTCATTATACCATATTTAGTTTGTATAATACTAAATATAAAATTTACATTTAAAAATTAATTATTTATATTATAAAATAAATATTTTTATAATATTTAATAAAAATAATATTAATTAACTCAATATTATAACATGGAGGGATATTTTTTAAAATGTAAAATATTTTTTGTTTTTATCAAGTAAATTTCATTTTTATACCATATTACAAATGAGATCAAATTTAGACCTTTTATCTAATCCATCAGCTCAATTTTTATTCAGTTACTGAGGAGAATTACAAACCAAACATAAGATAAAATTTTTTATCTAATTTAGTATGATAAAAATTACATAACCAAATACTACCTAAGAATTCATACTTTCAAAACATAATCTGGGAGATGTATATAGGTCCACACTTTCAAAATTGACATATCAATTGATTTTGCATTTTGGATTCAAGTTAAACATTAATTATAAATATTTGGTAGGTTTTATGATTTGTTTGTTGCATAAGAATTATTAGGTACACGGTGATATGGCATATGATTGTGTTTGCATGCAGCAATTTTGTATAGGACTTTAATGTTTACCCATTTAGGAATTTCATTTCAAGTGATTACAGGCATCTAAACTATAATTATCTAGGATATACTTTGTACTCTATAAGAGAGAACAATGCAAGTAATAGTAAGAATTTTAGTAACTATCTACAGTAAAAGGACTATTAAGTTTGATTCAATAGTTTTATTTTCTTTTCAAACTATAGTTAGTAGGTTGGCTAGATTTTAGTTAAATCTTGAAGGATTTCGCCTATTTTCCATTTGCTAAACTGAAGCACCATTACGAGACCTTATTGGTGAGAGTTTTAACAAATTAATTGCATCGAATATGTTGCTGTGTAGTTGGGTTTCGAGCTTTGCATACTTATGCTCCAGTGTGAGATGTGGCGAAGTTTTGGAACTTTGGTCGTAGACATGACAATTAAGTTCATAGCTTTTTTCTTTTTTTTTTTTCTTTTTAACTAACGTTTACATCCCTATTTAAAGAAGATATATATATATATATATATATATGATTTGGATTGGGCTTTAACTACATGAAAATTAGCGCTTCTTATTTTTTCTCTCTCTCCTATTGCAACAAGAGGACTTTTACCGAAGTGACTTCTAAAGAGAAGTTTCGGTGCTACTTATAGATATTGCAAGAGAATGTTTCTCAAATTTGTCTTGTATTTTACGAAATGATATCTTCATTTAATTTATATTAGAGAACCCTTGTAAATGACAGTGCAATCTAGGGACGAATAGAGAACCATGCTACCTAGTTTCGATTTTAGAGGCATAATTAGATATATTTTACAAAATATATACATATTTTTTCTTTATAACTAATTTTTTTCCAATCTTAGGAGGTTTAGACCCCTTTTAGTCCTCTCTTACGTCTCTAATGCTATCATTTCTTTTCATAAATCTTCCTTTTTTTTTTTTATAACGTTCCAAAACCTGAAAAGTCACGGTTCTACCACATGTCTACCTTAGGAGCAAACATGCTAAGGCAAACAAAAATCTTAGTACCTATCTATATTCTATAATAATCATAAATATTTGCCAATTCACAATTAATTAGCCACAAATCCGAAACTCGAGTGGAATAATGACCACTCCATCTCCACATATAACATCATAAATAACTGACCATCATGAATAAATAAACTACGAGTACAAAATAACTTTAAGATAAACAACCTGAAGTCTCATAGATCGAATAAGTGACAACCTAATAAACATCAACTACAAGAGTCAAAGGCAGCTTCAAATGATCAACGTATATCTCAAATATAGACAACCTAAACAATAACTGAAAGTCTCCAACAGTTCAATCCTAACATCTAAACTACGTGGTCCCTGCTCTGCCATCATAATGATAATAATCGCACTCCTCATCATAATATATGTAGTCATAATTTACAACATCCATATAATAGTCACCATAGTTCTCATGCCCTAAACTTGTGGCTAAAAAACAACAACCCCCAAATGGTGAACTAATATCGAGTACAAGATACCACACTCATGCACATGAACAAACGAGCACAAAACATAAGCATGCATACTAAGTGCAACAATAAATCCATTTCAAACTTTACTTATTAGTCTACCAAGCAACATAGTCTCAACTTCTTGAGACTTGAGATTACTCATGACCTTTATAAACAAGTAATATAAATATTACATAAATAATGGTGTTAGGTCCTCCCCAGCACTTAAGTAACCAATCTCCAACCTAAATCTACCTAAGTCCTTTTAGTATAGGACTTCACTAGGAACAGTGTCACGTAAAAATCGTTTGGTGTCTCACCAATATCATTTGACCCTACCAATGGATAGTTGAAGCCAAACACAAGTAGTACACTGAATTAAATTCTAAGTTCAATTTAAAGTTCTATCTTAGCACATACAACTAAACAACCATGTATCTCATACTTGACTCCATAATAGTGTTAAACACGTATCATGATGTCTTACTACTTGGTACAACACACAAACAAAGCAACTAAGCCTTTACACTCAAACATTAAAGCCACTACTCATTCGTACATCCCAATTCTTTAATTAGGTCTCGAGTCTGTACATGACATCTCAAATCTTTCCTTGGAAAAATGGAGTTTAATTATTGTTTTGATTTAGAAAACTTATTTAAAAATATGCTGGGAAGGTTTTAGAACAAAAAAGAAGATCGAAAAGGCACTGATGAAGGAAAAGGAAACTTTCTATACACTATAGCAAACATAGTGTCAGGATGTTAAGAGGTTGAACCTCTGGACGCCATGCAACAACTCACATTCGTGAGTTACAGACCCCCAATGTCTAGATGCTAACATGCATGGCATTCGAATGGCAACTGCAATCTATAAATTACAGTCTGCGATTCTTGCCCTATTCAACCCTAATCTCGAATCTAAATGTGACACTTCCCTTTTCTTAGCCCTTTATACTTCTAAACTCATCTCAAAACACTCCACAATGTCTTTAAATCATCAATACGGAAATCTCAACCCCAATTTGCAACCAACTCTTCAATCCTAACAACCCATAACAAAAATGAAACCTTGGATAAACTAGGGGTTAAAGAGCGATTTACTTGCTATTTCTTGATGCAAGGGTGCTCTAACTTGCAATTCCCCCTCCTTACTTCTGTTAAAAAAAAAAAAAAACAATTTCTTTATGTTTCCTTCAGCAATTTTAAAGAAAAACGAATTTTCCATGGAGTATATGCTATAAATTACTCATATTTGCTATTTCCTTGTGAAATTTTGGGTTTTACTTCACTTGAAATGCACAAAATCCCTTGAATTTGAATCTTAGTGATCTTCTTGAGAGTTCTCTTGTGAGTTTTCTAGTTGTCAAGACGAAACTTAAAGTAGAATAGGAAATAGTAGGGTAACCAAATAACATAATGAGAAAAAAAGCGTATCAAATTTTTCTCTAGACCACTTTATCTTGATTGATTAAGTCTTTTTATATATCATACCAAGTCTTTTATTTTTATAAAACCCCTTATATTTTATAAAATCCTTCTATTTTTTTTTTTTTTTTAGGTTTTACAATTTTACTCAACAAGGAAATTTAGATTTTATTAGTATTTTTCGATTTGACAAGATATTTCATAAGGAGCAGTGATATTGGAGCCAAAAAAGGAAGCATCGAATTAGTAATAAAATGTTTTTCACCAATCTTGTATAAACAATTATTTAAGAATATTTTGATTGGAATGCATTCTCGTCCTAATTATTTCCTGGCATCAATAATTTGAGATTTCACTAATTAGTGACTATGATTTCGCTCCAATTGTTAGGGTTGACAAGGACATGGATCCCGCGTTTTATCCTTTGAATATTATTGGGCTTCGATGGATCGAAATATAGTAAATAAATAATTTTGAACTAGTCTTAACTCTTGAAGATCGAGGGGAGGGGGGAATTGTCTTTTCATGCCATCAAGTCAATGTATCACGGGCCAATTTAGAAGGGCCTAAAATCATGAAGTTTGTTCAAGCCCAAGAAGAGATAATCTAAAATATTCTAGAAGGTTCTAGAATAGGTGGTAAGTAAGGTAGGTAGATACATTTAATGTAAAGGTAGGTAGGATTCATTTATAACTATTAGATCGAATTGATCTTGGCCCTCCATCTTGAGAGACCTCTTGTATATATAGGGGAGATCCCCTCGATTGTATTATCAAGTAATTTTGAGTGAATACTATTTACATCAGAGTTTTTCTCTATATATTTTCTCTCTCTAAACGTTGTAAATTGTTACAGGCTAATTTAACCTTCCTTAGTGCGGTCAGGAACGCTAAGTGCTGCACGGGTTCGAGTAAGGCAATCTACCCCTGATAAGTGGTATCAAAGCCTAGAAAAGGGACTACTTGTGGGGAAAATGTCATCCGAAGGAGACAACAACACTTCAATGGTCGAAGAGTTAGGTAATCAAGATGACTGTAGAGTCACCAAGCAAAGGGCTAGGTCTTAGAACTTGCTAAACTCCCTCTTTAATAGGATGGATAGAGCAGAGCTAAGCATTGCTGAAGCGAAAAAACAATTCGATGAATCAGAAAGCAGTCTTGAAGAGATGGAGGAAAAACTTCAAGGCGAGTTACAAGGGGCATTGAATCAAGCCATTGAAGAGCTGAAGCAACGTGATGAGGTGATTGAAGGGAAGAATGAAGTACTCCAAGCTCAAGTTATGGTTTTGGAAACTAAGGAAGAAGATTATGAAGCTAAGATGGATGCTGCAATGGTGGCCATGCACCAGGAGATTGAAGAACTTAAGAATAAACTAGTAGCATGTCGAGCGGTAGTGGCAAATGGAGTGACCATCCAGTCTGCTCATTAGATCGATATGCCCAAGCTTAAACCTTTCAATGGGACACGATCTGCTCGAGAGGTAGACAACTTTCTTTGGGGAATAGAACAATATTTCAATGCTGTAAGAATCTTGGATGACCTCGAAAAGGTACGTACTGCTGCTATGTATTTGAAAAATTCTACTATAGTATGGTAGCATAGGAGAGCAAATGAAATCAATACTTGGGCTAGCTTTGTACATGAAATCAAGGGGCAATTCTCTCCCCAAAATGCTGCTAAGGAAACAAAGGTGAAGTTGTGTCACCTAACTCATAAGGGTAACATCAAGCAATATGTGAAGGAATTCTCAAAACTGATGCTGGAGATCCCAGACCTTAACCAAGATGATGCTCTAGTGATGTTGTTAGATGATATGAAACCTTGGGCAAAGTTGGAGCTAAAGCGAAGAGGAATAGAAGACATCTCTAAGGCTATAACAATTACTGAAGGCTTAACGGAGTTCAAGAAGACAGAATATAAGACCCCAATAGGAAGGTGGAAGGGGGGAGTTAAGAAGGAAATGAGTGGGTGTTCCTTGAGAGGGAAGCCTAAGATGGAAGAGAAAAACAATGATCGAGCAAGGACTCGTGAAGGAAAAGATGAGGAACGATGGAAGCCCCGAGAATTAAAGTGTTATTTTTGCAATGAAATCCATTATGCCAGGGAATGCCCAAAGAAAGATCAATTGGCAGCAATTATGGCAGATGAGAGCTTCGATGAAGGGGATAAGGCTAAATTGGGTTCGATACAACTACTTAGTGTTATGAAGATGCAAGAGAAGCGAAAGGGGTTGATATACATTGAGGTGATAGTTGCTGGCAAGAAGTTAAATGCCCTTATTGACACAAGGGCATCATTGAGGTAATAGTTGCTGGCAAGAAGTTAAATGCCCTTATTGACACAGGGGCATCTCATCTGTTCATCTCCAAGGTAGTAGCAAGTAAGATTGGAATGGAAGTAGAGAAGACCAAGACATGGCTCAAGACGATAAACTCAAAGGAAATCCTTACTATTGGAGTCGCCAGGGAGATAGAGCTCCATGTGGGAGGGTGGAAAGGGAAAGGGAAAGAAACCATCGAAGTAGTACCTATGGATGACTTCGAATTTGTGATTGGGATGGAATTCCTAGATCGTATTGACACACTTATTGTTTCTCATGCAAATTGTATATGTGTACTTGAAACCAACTCTCAATGTGTAGTGCCTATTACAAAAAAAGCTGATCAAGCCACAAAATTCCTTTCCGCTATACAACTAGTGAAGGGCTTAAAAAAGAATGAAGTTACATACATAGCTACATTGAAGTGAGAAGAAGAGACGGGGTGTCAAGAGGCAATTCCACATCGAGTGAAGGAGTTACTAGAAGAATTTAAAGACATCATGCCTAAAGAGTTGCTAAAGAAGCTACCACCAAGAAGGGAAGTAGATTATGTGATTGAGCTAAAACCAGGTACAAAGGCCCCTACTGCAGTTCTTTATCTCATGTCTTTAAAAGAATTAGAAGAATTAAGGCGACAATTAAAGAAGTTGTTGGAAGCTGGATTCATCTAACTGTCAAAGGTACCTTTTGGAGCTCCAATTCTCTCCCAGAAGAAACATGATGGGTCCTCTCGATTGTGTATTGACTATAAGGTCTTGAATAAGGTCACTATAAAAAATAGGTAACCCATTCCTTTGGTATCAGACTTGTTCAATCGATTGGGAGAGGCAAGATATTTTTCAAAACTGAATCTACGATCAGGATATCATCAAGTACAGATAGCAGATGGAGATGAGCCTAAAACCACTTGAGTCACAAGGTATGGTGCATTTGAGTTTCTTGTTATGTCATTTGGGCTCACGAACGCCTCGGCTACCTTTTATAGTCTTATGAATAAGGTATTAGCACCGTTCTTGGATCATTTTATTGTGGTTTACTTAGATGATATCATAATTTATAGCAAGTCTATAGAATAGCACCTAGAACATCTTCGTACAGTTTTCTTAGCCTTAAAGGAAAACAAGTCATATGTAAAGCTGGAGAAATATGTCTTTGCAAAGGAAGAAGTAGCCTTCTTAGGGCATGTAGTAAGACAGGGGAAGATCAAAATAGACAAAGAGAATATATGAGCCATTCAAGAATGGAAACAACCCACTAAGCCTACCAAATTAAGGTCATTTCTTGGCTTAGTAAATTATTACAAAAGGTTCATATGTGAATACTCTCGAATGGCTATCCCCTAACAGATTTACTTAAGAAAGATGTTCCATAGGAATGGAGGGAAGATCGACAAAAGGCAATTGATACCTTGAAGGAAACAATCATTAAAGAACCAATTCTTACACTCCCTAACTTTAGTAAAGTATTTGAAGTATGCACAGATACTAGTGATTTTGCCATTGGTGGGGTTTGGATGCAAGAAAACCATACAATAGCCTTTGAAAACCGAAAGTTGAATGATACGAAGAGGCAGTACCCAATACATGAGAAGGAAATGACAGCTATAGTGCATTACCTTCGAGTTTGAAGGCACTTTGTAAGTGCAAGCCAGCGAGACCGGTCTAAGTTATTGGATGTCACACATTTCTCTTTCAATCTACAAAAGAATGAATCAACAGGGCATAGTCCATTTGAGATTGTCCTAGGGAGACAGCCACTAACTCCCAATACAGTAACTACAGGATATACGAGGTCTAGTCCCACAGCATATAAATTTGCAAAAGAGTGGCAAGAGAGCCAAGACATAGCTCTGACTTACTTAGACAAGGCAATCAAGAGAATGAAGAAAGTTGTAGATAAGAAGCATCGGCCAATGGAGTATCAAGTAGGGGATCAAGTACTTGTGAAGTTATACCTGATCTAGTAAACCAAGGGCCAATTGCACAAAGGACTAATGAGGCATTGTGAAGGACCATTTCTCATCATGAAACGAATGGGACGAGTATCTTATAAGTTAGAGTTACCTCCAAGATTAAAATTCCACCTAGTATTTCATGTTAGTATGTTAGTATGCTTAAGCCATATCATAAGGATGAGGATGACCCTAGTAAAACAATATCATAGAGGGCTCTAGTTAGAGTTTGGGAATCGTACGAAAAAGAAGTTGAGGAAATTATTACGGATAGATATATAAGAAGACGAGGCCACTCTCCTAGGCACAAGTATATGGTTATTTGGAAAGGAAAGGCAGAAAATGAGGCTAGTGGGGAACCTACTAAAGGTCTATGGTAGTTTCCAAACAAAATTTAAAAGTTCTACGAAGAAAATACTACGAAGACGTTGCCGGAATGAGTGGGGGAGCATGTCACGAGCTAATTTAAAAGGGCCTAAAATCATGAGGTTCGTTCAAACCCAAGAGGAGATAATCTAGAATATTATAGAAGTTCTAGAAGGTTCTAGAATAGATGGTAGGTAAGGTAAGTAGATGCATTTAATGTAAAGGTAGGTGGGATTCATTTATAACCGTTAGATCGAATTTATCTTAGCCCTTCATCTTAAGAGGCCTCTTGTATATATAGGAGAAATCCCTTCGGTTGTATCATCAAGTAATTTTGAGTAAATACTATTTACATTAGAGTTTCTCTCTTTATATTTTCTCTCTCTAAATGTTGTGAGTTGTTACAGGCTGACTTAACCTTCCTTAGTGTGGTCAGGAACATTAAGTGCCGCAAGGATTCGAGTAAGGCAATCTACTTGTGACAAGTGCACATGCATGACTTTTATCGACTGTAGGCCCTTAAAATGAAGCTCAACCTAAGTAACTTGTTTATTTGAAAGTCAACAGTCGACTCAACCGACATCTTAATTCATCAAGCCTTGTCGTTTTGCTTACATATTATAACTTAGAGACAAGATTCGAACTCGATACATTACGTTGAAAAACCTATATTAATACCACTAGTCAACATTGGCACTAACATAACCCTTAGTTAGTAATATCTTTTATTTTTTATAAATTTTCATTTCTTTATTTATATATTTCCAGGACTTACAATCTATAAATAAATTATTACAAAATAATGTAATCCTTATGTATAACATTGCATTTGAATAATTTAAATAGTTTGAACTCTTTATAAATGACCATTACCGTTTCTATCTACAAGTGTGAGTGTATTGATGTAACTAGAGAGTGTCGTGTGTTGAGTTGCACTACACGTGATTAAAGAAACTACTTAATTTGCACATACGAAATGGTTAAGAGAGAAATGTAGGAAGAAGGAGTAAATAATCTCAACAAGGCTTTAATACGTAGATGATAAGTGAAGGAGCTCGAAGGCTTCAAACTCCACATCCGATGAAGAATGGGATAGTGTTTTTGAAATATTTGTACATTTGATTTTTTATGGCAAAAATTCAGGAGAGTAACAGTATTTATGTCAAGATCTCTCTATCCAAATAAGGAAGGGAAATGTGTATTTGTAGAAGTTAACCATTGATCTCATCCGTTAGATTAATGATGATAAATGGTCAAAATTAATCCATCCCCTTTAATAGACCTTATGTGGGTTTCCTTCATGAGTTTAGGCCTAATAGAGGTCTTATTCTTAGTGTAAGTCAATATTGAGAAATATTAGATTAAACGAGTTTTATTACAAATCTATCATGTCAAATCTCTCATGATTATCCTAATTACATAGATTAGATTCTTTAAACGTAGTCACCATAGCCTAACAACTCAAATCCAATTAATCAAGGGTTAATATTGTATTTTATACCTGAACTTTCTCTAGGTGTACTATTTGCTACATAAACTTTAAAAAATTCAATTTACTACTTAATTAAAATTTTCGTTGTCATTTATACTATTTAGCCTAACTCTGTTAGTGTCTATTTGCTAAGGTAGCATGAATTGACACGTGGGAAATTATATTTAATCCCTTAGTACTCATACAATTTAAAAAGCCACCGTAACATACAATAGAAATGTAGCCAAAACATGGTATTATATATATTGTTAGGAGTTGATATTTATTTTGTCTTGATAAGGTTTTTTCTTTTTTTCTTATTTTAAGGAGAAACACCAATTGAGGATTACTTTGATTGAGTATAATATAAGTGTATATATGTATATTTATGCAAGTGCATAATGAGGGAGTATGATATACTCTAATCGAGATGATGAACAATTATACCTTTTTAATTTTTTTTTTTTTTTTTGGGTTCAAAAACATCTACACTTGAAAGTGGATCTAGATATTTGTTTTCATGCATATACAATGCATGTATTTGAGCTTAATTGCTGAATGATTACCTCTAAGATTATTGTATTTGAAATGCTATAATGCATATATATTTTTGCATAATTTTAATGCCTACAATTGTGTTCTCAAGAATATTTAAACCTGATTTTCCAATTTAGAAAGGATGTGCATTGCATTTCTTTGGGATGCACTAGACGATGATGCTATGAGAAAGAAAAAAAAAAAAAAGAAGAGATCAAGTCGAAGCGTTTTATTTTATTTTATTTTTTTTGCGTATTTTTGACAAACTAGTGGATTATATGTAACCAGCCATTGTACAACCTGGGCCTAGTAGCCGCATCATAAGATTACAAGTCTTCGGACCCTTGTTAATGTAGAGTTATTTTTTCTATTAATCACACATTGGAGTAAATATAAAGATGTATACCGTGTTTGGCAAGTTTTATGTCAGGTAGAAAACTATAGAAACCAGTAGAAAGGAAGAAAAACAAAAATGCAATTTTTTTTTTCCTTGTTTGGATGTGAAAGATGAAAATAGAAAGAAATGAATAGAAAATTTTTCCTTTCACATGTTTGGTTTTGGTTTATGGAATAGAAAAGAAAAGAAGAGAAATCAAATGATGGCAAGTCTATATTACCCTTTAAAACATAAGATGGGGAGTTATTTCAAGAGTGTTTTTGTAACTTCATAAAGTTCTCATCCTTTTCCTTTGATTTCTCTTCTAAATTAGGAAGAGAAATAAAAGTGTGTTAAAGTGAAAACATTTTCATTCATTTGATTTCCACTTCTCAGAGAAATAGCCAAACACATAATTTCCGTCGTTTTCTTCTTGTTTCCACGGACTTCCATCGTTTTACACTTGTCTGAACATGGTGGTACAAAAGGCTTATGTTTATACATGCATGATACGTAATATTTCAATAACTTGGGTGTTACCATATGCATTCTGGTGGACCTTCCTGGAAATTCATGGAGCAAACATTGGAACGAGATGAAACGTTGCAAGAAAATAGCTGGCGTTGGTTATGATGCGTTTATGCATTTTGCGCAACAAGTGGCAACTGGACTGGACTTGCCTTGTACATGCGTGGGAACTGGTGCTGCAGCTACCATTCTCGTTTATACAGCCTTTCGCCAGACAGAGCAGCAAGATTATGAAACTCTCCAAGGTAAAATATGTAGACACAAAAGAGAAAATGATGCAAACAGACTAATATCGCATGTTTCGGTTGATAACTCCTCCAAGTGTAATAAACAATATAATCAACTCACCTTAACAGCCCCCGTCCAGAATTATGTCGATGTTGATAGGACATGCTTTTATTGAGTGAAGAAAATAACTTTTGGACAAAGAAAATAGGGTTTGCTTGTTTTGCAGAAAATTACATATATGGTTGTTCAATATTTCTTATGATTAAAATTTTATAATTCTCAACATTATCATACCAATCTTAATAAATTACAAATAGGACTAAAAACAAGTTAAAGATAATATAGTTCTAATCTATACTAAAAATTTTAGAACTTGAGCCTAACTAAATTTACAATTTTTAGCCCATTTACATTCAATTTTTTTTTAAAAGAAAAATAAATAAATGAATGTTTGATTTAAATCAAGATTCTAGGATTTTCTCGTATGCTCTTCTTTCTCGATGATGTCCAGAAAAAATCCGACACCAGAAACTATATTTCCCATTCGATTCTGTTACTCTTTGTGGGAATTTTGAGGAAAGTTCGTGGTTCTGCTTCTGGTAGACCGTTGAAGTTCTGCTTGGGCTCTTCGCTCATACAAGGATCTCATAGGAAGAGCCTAACTTCCCAAGCCCATCAATGATTATCTTCACATGACTCTATCCAGGAATGGATCTTACTGGGCCCATATAAGATTTTCATACCCTCCCCCGCGGGGTTCTCCAAGATTCCTTCACCAAATATTTGTTATCTCCGTATATATTATATACACTAGAGGACAGCACCCGCTTTATCGTGTGCATAAAAAAATTAAAAAATAAAATGATTATACATAGCCTCCCTCCTACTTTTTTCAATTGTTACTTCAATGTTATACCGATTATCTTCCTGAATCGAGGATAGATGGGAGAAAAAATATTGTGAAAACGGGGAGTTAGTTTAGTAAATATTTTGGGATTTGGAATAAATGACGTGTGTCGTCAATAGGATTCAGCTAGCAAAATATATTGGATTTAGACTTTACGCCAGAATAGTAAGTTTGCAAAAAAAAAAAAGTATAATATGGAGCATTGAGATATTATCCAACATAACGATTTCGATATTTAAGTCGATAAACTACATTGAACCAATAGGTTCTTGTGTATGTGTGATTTTGATTAAAACAAAACCATACAAGTTATGTTAAATTAATCGTCGATAATGAACCTCTTTACAAAGTTTATAAAAACATGGTTAATTTGATAAAGGACTTGAATTATCTTTACAACACTATGTTTTGCATGATATCTTTGTAATATAACTTGATTAGATTGAGTTTGAAATTCTTGAAAAAGTAAAAAGGATAAGAGCTGCTTGTTGTATCTTAGTGTGCGCTATTCAACTGTCTTAGTATGAACTATTTGGTTGGTAGTCTCGGACCGTCCGACTGATTGCTGCAGATCGGTAATAGGTGATAAACTATGCGACTGATTATCCCTGGATCGTTCGGCTGATTACTACAGATCAATGGTAAGTGATGGACCACGTGACTGGTTGTCCCTAGACCATCCAGCTTGTTGCTGCAAATCAGTAGCAAGTGATGGACCATGCAACTGGTTGTCCCTTGACCTTCCGGTTGGTTGCTACAGGTTAGTAAACTATGTTGGACAATGTGATTGGTGACCTAAAGACCGTCTGAATGGTGACCCTATTTGAATGAACCATCCTGTTGGTCTACACAAAAAAGAGCTATTACAGAGCATTAAATGAAGAGAAAAGTAAACCAACAGTTGGATTTTCTTAAGAGGTTATAAATACAAATTGTTGAGTAGTTGAAGGATAAGAAATAGAGTTAAAACTTTGCAATTATTCCTTTTGTTCACTTACCTTTTGTCATGTGTACTTAATTTGCTAAATCATTTGTAAAACCCTAGTATAATGCAAAGTAATTTATACTTACAAGAACTTTGAGAGAATATACTATACTTGAGATTGAGTTCATTTTAAGAGTTATTGTGATTGAGAATCTTACAAAATCAAGCTTAGGTGAGTTATGAGTGTGAAACTTATATAATCAAGTTTGTATATGTGTAGCTCTTGGAGTTTGTATATGTGTAGCTCTTGAAGTTTGGATTGAGAAATTAATAAAGTGATGTAAAGTCCTTAATTAAAAGCATTTTATGTCCGTAAAGAGTAGGTAGCGATCTGAACTCCACATTAAATCTGGACTTAATTTTCTCTATCCCTGTCTCTTTTATTTTCCGTACTTATTATTATTTTATCACTATCTTGATTATACTCATTGTTGCTTTATTATTTCAATATTTCATTCATTTAGTTGCCTAAATAAAGAAATTGGTATTAAATTAAAAT
Source organism: Lumnitzera littorea (assembly GCA_024138015.1). Taxonomy (NCBI): domain Eukaryota; kingdom Viridiplantae; phylum Streptophyta; class Magnoliopsida; order Myrtales; family Combretaceae; genus Lumnitzera; species Lumnitzera littorea. Next base: position 3,438,589 of record JAMXBB010000005.1, on the reverse strand, counting down.
ATGGGTATTGAACTCAATTCATCTCCCTTCTTGAGTTCCTAGTTTAGTTTTTCAAACTATATGTGTAAAAGAAAAAGCAAGAACACTAGAAGCTCACAAAGGTAATATGAGTGTGCAAAGAGTCTAAGTGAAGTATTGTTGAGATACTTGTGGCTTTTTATAAAGGAAGGCCGCCGAGAATTTGTGAAACATGAGCAGTATCTTAATACATCTGCACAACCTAGGTAGTAGGAGTGTAGAGTCCAATATACTCTAAATTTGTAGGGCTATAACAATTGATTAAGTCTTCGAGCCTTATCCTCTTATCCGATAGTCGTTATGATGCTTTAAAGAAGAGCAGGCTATTTGGAGAGCCATTATCAAGTTCAGCCAACAAGATGACTGGGCTAGTAAGATGGCTAAGCACTAGCAAATCAAGTAAGCCATAAGTTTAATCAGGTCAACCCACAGTCTAAACAGATTTGCGTAGGCTTAAGGAACTCATATCCAAAATACTCTATCAATATGGTGTTTACTTATAAAATTGAAAGATATGTAATGTATGTGTATGAGCATACAAATCAATATATAGATATTATGATAGAAGTGTACATCATACATATTAGATATAGTAAATATAACATCACATATTATAATTTATTATAATAATGTTGTATATAGATGTATAATTAAATTTTGAAGAAGTCTCTTCATGACATGTGTCGTTGTTATTTGTTAAAATGTTATATACTCAAGTTTTAATCTCAAAGTTTTGTCTTAGGTACAAATCGGATAGATATGTAGGATAAATATGAGTGAGGAAATGCTTGGCAGATTAGAGACTAGAAGAGTCCCAAAGAACCATGGAGAAGCACAACAAATGCTTCATGGCTAGAATTTATTCTTATAATTCTAATGATGTTGACATTTTTGAGAGATATGGGAGTTTTACCCGTGTATAAAGATATCTTTTGCTATGTAATACATTCTTGTAGTTAGGGTGGTAGGGGAGATTAACATATAAGGCGGGACCTTTATACTTATGTGATTTAGATTTTTTGTTCATTGCCTTTTTTTTTTCTTTAATCGTTATACTTGTTCCTCGAGTTCCAACCATTTTAGCCAATTTAATTTAAACTAGTGAAGTTTGAGTAACTTCCAGCAACAACTAGTTGAAATTCCTCTCAACCTTCTTGATTGCACTATATGAGAATTTCATATTGAATTACAAAGTAATTATGCACAAGTTGTATTATAGTGGACACCAATTCCTTCTACATCAGTTGTTTACAACAGTTGCTAAACTACTAATATGAAAGATGCTTAATTTTATATACTATTGTTATTGAATGAAATATAAAGGGTTGCACGAGTCAAATGATACAACATGTAATCCCTATGTAGTGTGTGAAACTTTAGGAGTATGAATCTCTCATGCTCTATTAAAAGAGAAAAATTTCACATTATATATAAATACACATAATATGTAACTATCAATTTGATTTGAATACATGGGAGTGACAGTAAATAGTTATCTAAAATCCATTACTAATATTATCGTATGTTTAAGTATGATTAGTAACTATACATTACATATAAATACACGTAATATGTACTATCCATTAAATCTTTTTTCTTAATTTCTTAATTAGGCATGTGATTGCTACTAAAGAATAAATACCCAGGATTTCATATCCTAAGCTGAGCATGGATATTCTTATTAGTATGAGCCCCAATACTTACACTTCTATCTTCTTGTTTCTCCATTGATAGTTGTCGGCCTTGTCTTTTACTATTTATTGTATGAACTTAAAAAGAAAAAGGAGCTAAGCCAATTTACCTTAGAAAATATTCGTTTTCAATTGAATAATTTTGAGGCAAACTAATAAATGTTACATGGCTAACGAGCTTTCCAACAACAATTAGTTTCTAGTCATACGACGCCAATATGTAAGTTATGGCAGTACTATTGACAATCGAAAATACACCCAAATATCAAATTATATGACAGTATATTATTTAGGGATTTCCAAGATTCACATAATGTGACTAAAGGACGTAAATTATATAAATCATCAACATGGCAGTACTATTGACTATGAAAAATATACCCTAATATCAAATTATATGACAATATATTATCTAATGAGTTCTAAAATTCACATAATGTGACTAAACAACATAAATTATATAAATCATCACCATTTTTAAATGGGATAATATTACATTTACTTGAAGGAAATTGGAATTTTATTCTCCTCTTATTCTTTATTACGATATTTACTTTGTTTTATCTCACCTAATCACAATTACATAAAAATCTTTGTTACTTGAAATCAAGTAATAGAGATTCTTTACTTCAACCAAAGAATAACAATTACTTACAAACCAAGGAATCCCTATTACTTATAAAATTTTACATTTTTCTCAAAAATAATCTTATCCCAATTTAATAATTATCGACACTATCACCGCCATTGCCACTGCTACTGCCACTGCTACTACTGCCATTGCCATTGCCACTGCCACTGCCACTGCCACTGCCACTGCCACTGCTACTACTGCCATTACCACTGCCACTACCGCCACTGCCACTGTGCTATTGCCACTACTATTACCACCAACTACCACTACTACTGTTGATACCATCGCCGCTACCATTGCCCCTACCACCCAAAGTTGCTACCACTCATCTATTACTTCAGGGTTGGTTAAGAAAGAAGATGGATCAAAGGTAATTTAGTCGTTAATATTTTATTATAATTTATTCTTAAGTTACTTATAGATCCAATTAACAAAGTAATCGATATTACATCCTTATTACATTCCTCCTTCATTCCATTCGCATTCCTCCTTCATTTCATTCAATGAAGTGAACGGATCGTTAGTATTTAAACTTTTAGTCAATTCCAATTTAGCACTCAAACTTTTAAAGTGTTCTTAAACTAACTTTGTTAAGTGGCATTAAATATGTTGGTGTAGAGAATCAATAGACGTTTAGCATGTAGCATACCTTATTTTGCTAACAAAAAAAAAGCTAAGAAAATTTGTCGCATCATGCTTTTGTCTTTTCTAGCCGATAAATCATGCTTTTAATACAAGATAAAATTAGATTAAGTTTAAGCTAGATTAAACCAAAATATATCAAAATTAAACTAGAATCGAATTATCATTTTCATGCTTCTAGTCTCCAATAGCCAAATCTAGGTAGGGTGTGAATTATAAAGAAACTCAAAGAAAAATTGGAGAGAAACCTAAACCTAGACTAAACCAACATATGACCTACCCAACTCTACATCTCAAAGCCCTAATTTTCTCATCTTAATCAACGTTCACAACTCTACCATCGCCACTTGGCGATCCTCTCAAACTTACCATCTACCATCCAAGGCTCAAGATTAAATGAACTCAATCAAATTTAACGCTATTAAGTTGAAGCTCAATGGAACATAAATACTTTACCTAAAGTATGATTCAAAGTGATATTTAATAAATTCAAACTAAACTTTATTAAACTTATTTATGTTAAATTCTTTAAAAATTATATTTTTCTTAGTTAAATTCATATTAATACTTAAACTTAACTTTGAATTTAAAAAGCTCAATGCATAATTAGACTTGATTCTAATTCAAATATGCTCGTAAACTCATCAAAGCAAATGAATTAAAGCACAAGTCAAGGCTTTTTTGTTCCACCAGAGAGATACAGCTAGAACCACACCCTAATCCAAGTCAATATTTCTTCTTAGAGCATATTGATTTGACCCCATAAGGAGGACCACTACTCCATAACATGTTGCCACCATACTATCATATGTAGGGTACCTATCTAGACATTTTTGCAACTCCATCATGTATGATGGAACCATCAAAGATTTGACCTTTTCGTACTCTATCTCTAACTCACTAGAGGCCAGGGAAACAAAGAGAAGATGCGTATAAATAAGATATGCAGTAACAAGAAGAAGGGAAAGGATTGAATAGAGAAACTCCCGAACATTTAGAGATCTCAGATAGGTTAATCGAGAGTTTGAATCTCTCTCTTTCCTTTTGCTCAAGAAGATATTTCTTTATTATGATTGCCTAGCTTTTTAATATCATAAAAGGAAATGGCTCGACTATGAAAGATAGCCGAGCCAGAAAAAATAAATTAGATCTAATAGATTTAATCTAAATGAAAGAAACAAAATGTAGGGTAGTGGAATCGAATTGATTCTTACTAACCATATCCATTATTAGAAATTTTTTTCTCAGATAAATCATGTCTAGAGCCATATTAAAAATCTTATCGAAAACTTACAGTAGCTTGCCAAACAAGCGCTAAGAGAAAAAAGAGAATGAATATTACTAGTACAACATCTACAATTGGATTCAAAAAAGCATAGGCCTCAGGTAATTTCACCAAGGAAAAACCACTCAAATAAAGGGTGGAATTAAGATAGATATAGATCATTAAGCATAACAAACATTTTTTTAACTTCGAAATAATTGTATTTCAATTGAGTTATTAATATGATATTGATAATTACTATACAATAAAAATTACGAAAGTAAAGTAAACCAAAAAATCCTTCTTTCAACTTACCTAATAAAAAATCTTTTCATTTATAGTATTCTTTATTTGAATTTGATAGGAATAGTTGAAGTGAATTCTCTAAAGAGAAAATGGATTATGGATGTGTGTGATTTGAAGTATTGATTGGAGCTGTGTGTCACGTCCCAAAGTCGTAACAGTCCCAAAGTCGTAACAGTCCCACCATGTAAACCAATCTATGATAGTAACTGACCTTACAATCCCTATCATATATATAATTTACATAAGACATCCATGACTCCTCACTTTAAAGCAAACAGCTCAGCACATTAAAAGCTAAAGATTCTTAAGCTATATATATTTACATTCATATTAACTTAGAATTCCCAAGAAATTATACATATTACAACAGTCTGTTAACTGACATAATATAATACCAATTCATACACCTAAGAATACTAACAGAATAGTAAAAAACTCAATCATACAATCAATTGATCCTCACTACCCTATAGTATAAAAAAGAAATTGACCTCAAGATAGTTATATCTCGGTATGTCAATCAAAACCTACAAAAAAATCTATAAATGTATGAATAACCACAACTTAGTAAGTTAAGTTGGAGACTTATGAATACATAACATACACAAAGGGTTATCAAACAAATAATTTTATGCAATGCAACAATACGTAGTTCGATTCGTTGTGAAATCAGAGTAATTTCACCAACTCTAATTCGAGTTGAAGAGTTTTCATGTTTATGCAACAACTCACAACCAAACTCAGGTTTATGCAATAGAGATACCACTCCCTCTAAAACTATCCTTCAAACCAAAACATTCATCCTTACCACAACATCTTCTCCTATCACTTAGTTTAGCTAAGGATGAAGAAAAAACTATTATGCTATCCAGCGCTATTTTTTTCGAAGGTGTCGGTGTTTAATTAGAGAATCTTAATGGTCCCTTAAAAGGTACAATGCATATCTAATTAGGGTATTTAGGTCAATTATGATTAAGTACGATTTAAGATAATCAAACAATTTCACACCATTCAATTTACATCAATCACCAAATACAACACAAATTTTAACACGAAATCACATACACAAACACATGCATATATAACTACTTACAAACACAATCATATAGAATCCTAAGCCTCTAAGTACTTTAAAATACAATGAAATATCAAACCCAACTTGCTTAGAATCTTTAGTTCGCTCACTCAACTTATCGTAAGTCAACTCATCTCCATGTGTCATATAATATAAATATGTTTTTAGTATTTATATCTTAATAATATATATATACTTTAGGTTACGATTTAACTCAATTTTTCATATATATATTTTATTTATTATCAATTCATCCTAAGTTAGTTTCTGAATCGATTTCCGAATTCGATTCTGAATTGGTTCTAACTATGAGTATTATACGTAAATCTTAAGTATATATTCTAAACACTATTGTGAAATTAATCACATTAGGCTTAAGTATTCTAAATATCACTTTTGATCCTAAATCAGTATTCTAATCTACCCGGTATACTCTAATCTCCCTTTATATATCGAATTTATTCTCGATGTGAAAAAATTTTACATTATTCATAAAATTACCTAAATGTATGCTTCCTACCAAATTTATTATATATTACTATTATTATTATATTATCCAATTTGACATAATATTTTATATTTATTATAATTTCAATTCCATGTACTCTTGAAATTATATATATTTACTACATAATACTCCTAATAATCACATCTAACACCCTAAATACTATAATTATCATACCACATTAGATATGAATATCTTAAAACACTTAATTATACACTAAATTGGTAATTATTCAATTAGCCATTAATTAACCCTAAAATCACTAATTATATATATACATATCTTTTAAAGGTATAAAATTTGCTTAAAAGTTTTGAAAATTCATTTCTAGAAAAGAGCTTTATAGCACTATTTTATATCCCTTAAGTAGTCTACATAAAAATTTTAAGCTTAAAACTACATTTTTAAGACTATTTATTTATAAATCGAAACATACTCGAGTTTGCGGGATTTCTTAAGGACAGTATATTTTTAGATATAATTAAACCATACCAATATTTTTCCCTAAATCTACATACATAAAAACATCATAATTCTTAATTTCATAATTTTCTGGATAAAATTAATAATTTTCTAATAATACTTAATTACACAAAATCAAGTTAAAATCAAACTCACCTAGCTGTTGGACTTCCGATTACTAGTGGTGGTCCTAGGGGTGTCGACCAGTTTAGGCAATTGTGGGAGGGTGCTTTACTGGCAACGGTTCATTTCTAATCGGCCGTAGGTTGTAAGTTTGACCTAAATATCTTAATTGCACAGATTTTTTATAAATTTTTAGAAAAAAAACCCTAATATCCTATTTTTCAATTCTCTCAACTTTTTTCACACTCCAAACTGACCAAATGAGCTTCTGCTAAAGTTTGGGTATTTATAGAGCTCTATGGGATTTTTTTTGCATTAAGTTAAGTTGACATTTGCCTTATCCCTTTCTAATTTTGACTTTTTAGTTAATTTTTTTTAATTGGTTGAATTTTTCCTTCTTAATCCTGGCATGCCATGACCTTGATTTGGACAATTCTCCATTTTTTTTATTTTTCCTTGATTTTTTTGTAATTTTCTTTAATTTTTTGGCATTTTTCAAGCATTTAAGATAATTTCACGTATTTTCACCTATATGTAAATACATATGAGGTATAAGTCAATATTTCTAAATATTATTTATGTTATTCTATAATTTTTAATATGCAAATAATTTATTTCAAGCAATTCGTTAGTTATTGGAACTCGTTTTTACGCATTTCCGATAAATAACAGGTAATATACTTATAATTTGATATTATAATACTCTATTATTTTATTACTTATTTTCCTAAATTCAAACTTATAAAATCACTTTTACTAATATTTCTAATGTTATTATAATAATTTAGGCTTGATAGATTTTTTAACCAATTGCCCTAAACTCTATCTATTGAATGCAATCCTACAATTGCAGAGCTTATACCGTACAGATAGATATATGCCCTTATCTACCATATTGGAATTCATACCCAAATGTGAGAAATATAAGGTGTTATTCTAGGATTCCGTTTCCTAGTACCATGACCAAATTAAATGCATACTCCTATCCTTTCTTCCAAATTGTTGTTCTAATATCTTCTTGTCATTTCTTCTCACATTTCCTTTTTCTTTTTTATTTAAAAAAAAAAAGCAATGAGGTGCCCTAAACTAAATAATTGTTCCGATGGAACCTTTTCTTCTATCGCAGGGTATAACAGATAATCCGCTATGGTTGTTAAGAAAGAGGTCTTTAAGAGGGATTGGGATTTCCAAGTAAATAAGACAGTGTTGGTGTTGATTGAGAAGTAGTTAGAAGTATACCTCATCGCAATTGCTATAAAAGTAATTATCGGAGTTTCCTTAATCAGAGAAGCCTAAATGGTGATTCAAAGAATAATCAATGTTCGACCTTAAGGGCTCATACCACTAGTAAGGATTAGGAGCTCACTTGTTTATGTTCCGCCCCAGGAAGCATTCACTCGAGCTTACTTTTTATTACATTTATGAGTAATAAAGATTGAATTAATCGAGGAAAGGGTATGTAAAAGATACAATAAAATCTTGGATTGATCGAACATCGTAAGTAATTAGTGAAATTACCGACGAGTACGCTATTACAAGAGCACATTTTATCAACTTTCCTACTATTACCTCAAAAAAATCAAACTCTGCCTTACATAAAGTTGCTAAAGTATGATTAACCTTTAGATTTAAAATCACTACTTATATACCTAGACATCAGTTACGTCATTAGGATAGATGCTTCATCACAATCCACCCAATCAGCCATTTGACACATTCAAGCAGATGCTTTAACTTTTTTTGTTCGAGCAACCACCAGTTGGACATAAGCATAGGACCGAGCATACAACAACAAAGAGTCTTTCTATAGCAAAGCACAAAAACACATCAAAACTCTTGAATGGAAAAGAGATGTAACTATAGTTCCTTCAAAAAATGGTAAGATTTTTAGCGCAAGAAGAAAGGGTTGATCTATATTGGTGGAAATAAAATACTTTTCCTAAGGATACTAGTAAATAGAAATAGAGAACGAAGTAACTAAGAATATTGTTAGAATGCCCGATTCCCTATTCTAATTCTAGGGGGATTGTCTAAAAAGCAAATTGTTTTGAATGCATTCAAATAGAAAAGCTGACATAGATGCTATGGGTCAAATCTTTTTTTAGTTAATTCAAGAAAAAAAAACTCCAATATTTATGGAATTGTAAAAAAAGGAAAGAGATCTAAAAGATCTGTTTCCTAAAATGTCCAAAATTAAATTTCAATATAATTTAATTTATTTCAATTATTATATTATATAACATCTACCCTAATAAATAATAAACTAGAATACAATAACCGAGAAAATAGAATAGAAAAATAAATCAAAATAGAAAAAAATTAATTAATATTAATAATTAAAATTATAAATAAATTAATTAAGATAGGAAATAAATAGAAAAATGAAATAAAAAGAATTAGAAAGAAATTAGACAAGATCTAATAACTAAATAGAATTATAATAAAAAATAAATATGAATAAATAAAATGAATTAAAAGAAAAAATAAATCGAATTAAAAATGAAATAGATTTTTCATTTTCTTTTTATTATTTTATTTCATTTTTTATTTGATTTAATAGAAATAAATATGATAGAAATAAAAAATTACATATACTTTGAAATTACTCAAATAGTGATAGAATGATTTCACCTGTTGCTATCTACTCTAATAATGAATCATTGGTTTAAGTTTAATTGAATAACTAAATAAAATAGATAAAGGCAATAGATCACTTCCAAGTCGCCGAACCCTCCAGATGACATTTGGTTATCAATTATGCATCGGGCTTAGCACCCCACAAAAAAATTCCCACAACAAGACCCACAACGCCACCCTCGTCTACAAAATATGAAGTAGAGCCCTTTGCCGAGTAGCATGGATTCTATTTTGGAACTTACTTACCTTCTTTTTTTTTTTTTTTCGATAGAAATAAAGTCATCATAAATATATACTGCTCTTATAGATATAAGGATGTAACTAGGCAAATCGTTATCGAAAGTGATTAAGAATCCAATAGCGATTAGGGTAAGTTTATGGGATTTAAAAAAAACCCGATGGAAAACCCAATCCAAGAAAAATAAATAAATAAATAATATAAATATTGATTTGATTATTATTGCTTAAAAAACAAGAATGCCCTTGTATGTTGTGTCTAGTATTTCTTCTACGTAAATCATGATGATGATTCACTATGTAAGGCTTCTTTCTAATCTTTCCTCTATGTAAATCCTGTGTTACCTAAAGAGTTATGAGTCGTAAGTTAATAGTCATTGAGTACGTAGAGTCCTTCTCTCGTCTCATCTCGTCTCATCTAGCATCTAAGGTTAGGTCGAGTTTCAAGTTAGCTTTATTTTAATAGGGGTAAATGTTAGATTACTCTTTAAAAACCCTATAAGGTTTTTCACGAGTTTTGGAAAACCATTAATACAATTGGGGCAGATTTAGGTTTTATAAAACCTATTCCAAACCAGCCCCATATTTGTTATTATATTTGTTCTATTTGTATATTAGCTATAATATTATATATTAGATTTAATCTACTAGATAGATATCATATTCATAGAATACAATTCACGTTCAGATGCCTTAGTGGTGAAATTGTAGATAGGCAAGACTCAAAATCTCGTGCTAAAGAGCGTGGAGGTTCAAGTCCTCTTCAAGGAATAATATTAAGAATACTCATTGAATGAGTAATTCAATAAGAGATCTCAGATTGAGTCAATATTAATATCCCGTGAGATCTTCAAATTGGAATAAGTTCAACAACAAATCACAAAATCTTGCCAATCTTCTATATCTAATGAATGGAGAGTCTGCTTTGAAATTTTCTGCCCTGCACCTACCATCCGCTTCAACATGAATCACATAAGGGTAGATTGATACAATAGAAACCTCTAGTAAAATGCCCACCCGTAATAGCGACCCTTGAAAGAGTACGTAATAGCTCACTGGTTAAGTGCTCTTGCACTAAAGATGAACAGGGCTAAACGATCTAGCCAAGTTGCGGTAGTAAAAATGCATCAATAAAAGTTAAATACTTTTTGAGAGATCTCCTCCAAATCACTCATATGACTATCAAAATCGTAAGCATCAGCATGTAGGATCTAAATCCAAGTGGCAGTATCAGGACCCTTAGCCATTGTTCTTGAGAAATGACCCGATTTGGCCCACTCCTCAAAAAAAAGTTTTTATAGGATCCCTATCTACCAAAATTTTGACTTCTGAAGCATATCCACATGGTTTTACACTTATTGACAAATATAATCTGTTTCGTTATTTTAAGTAGTTATTCTATTCTTGCTAATGAAGAACTTGTTATTCTAAACTCTTGGGTTCAAGAATTCCTAGATAACTTAAGTGACATAATAAAAGATTTTTCTATTCTTTTATTAACTGATTTATGTATTGGATTCCATTCGCCTTATGGGTGGGAACTAATGATTGGCTATGTCTACAAAGATTTTGGATTTTCTCATAATGATCAAATTGTATCTGGTCCTGTTTCCACTTTTACGGATTTTGTGAGAGTGCTGCCAAAATTCCATTTGCTGCAAACATAGTGTAGGGAAGAGCATCCCTGAGCAATTCAAGAGGCACATCCTTTTCAAGGATAGTTAGATGGCATAAAGCAAGCTCAATCTCAACGAAAGATATTAACATTAAATTCCATGTCTAAAGGCCGTATTTTCAAGGGTCAAGCAAGTACGACGCCCCAAAGTATATGACAAGGCTTTCAAGATTCATAATAATGTCCTCCCGTACTATGTAATAGTTAATTTCTTTCTTTTTTTTTTCGAAGGAAATTTACTTTACTAGCAACATTATGAACAAGTGATGGACAATTGAATCCAATTTTTTCATTATTTTAGTATCCATAATAGTGCAAAACAAAGGCCCATCTCCAAATTGTTCAAGAATAGTGGCATTGAGTTTTTGACCCTTTGTCTTAATTAATATATGCAATTAGTTAGAAATAGATAATTTTAAGAGAAAAATGATATTGGTCCACTAATTGTACCTACATCAATTTTAACCTATTAGATTCAAATTTAGTTCAATTATATTAGGATTAAATCATAAAAAATTTCTCAGTCGAGTCAATAAAATCATAAAAGACATTTCGATTTTTTTATATTTTACATAAAATGGATTTACCTTGACTAATACATGATTTTCTCCAGGGATGAATCGAAAAAGAAATCTTTATTGGTTCTACCTCCTGTTTTTTATGAAGAGAATGAATCATTTTATTAAAGGATCAGAAAAAAAAAAAAAGGGTTTAGATCTCCTGCGGGAATGATTTGATAGATCCAAAACCAAAAATAGTGGTATTTGCAAGTTTATGCTCCCACCTATTATCTAGATATACCAAGAAATATGTATGGTCTAATGAGACTACTATGAAATATTTACTTATGGGGGAGGTAAGCTCTTCAATTTTGGTTCATGGTTTCTCTTAGCTATATGGTTCATCCGAAGGAGAGATCAAGCTTTAAGAAATAGTGAATGGTTTTATCAATACACAAATGTAAGGGACATCCTCTTCTATTATCGAATGATAAAAAATCTATTGAATTAGAAAATCAAAATCACAAAGAAAAAGAATCTACAGGCCAAAGGAACGTTACATCAAATGCACAAAACCAAGGCAATCTTGGATCAATTCTCTCAAACCAAGAAAAAATGAAGAATATGTGTGCCCGTTCGATAAAAAGCAAATAACTTCTTTCCCACTTCATCCCGATTTTAAACCTAGCTACCAACAAAAAAAATATGACCTTGTTGCTTGCTTGGACATTTCCTTTTGTTCCTTCTTACTTAACTAAAAATTCCCATGTCTTTTTTGGTTAGACTAACCTTACAAGCGATTTTCAATAAGTTTTTCTTAAGACTAAGAATCAATTTGAGGACAGCAGAGCAATCAAAAAATGTGAAGTTGAAAAAACCACCTAATCTTTCAAATCCTTGTTGCAGGGTCTATAAATTCGACATTTCTAGTTGAAGTATAACGACACCATCAATTCACGTATTCCGAAGATACTTTGAAAGTAAGCGACCACTGCACTTCTTAATTATTTGAAAAGAGTAGTTAAGAGAGATCTTCCCTAAAAAAAACTTAAGATAAATAAATTTTCATTCAATGCAATTTCAAACAGTAGATATATAAAGGACAAAATGCTGGTCACATTACAACTATTGTGTTGATTATTATTATAATATGATATGTTCATTGATCATGTAGCTCATTTTGATTTCAGCATCACAGCAAGCACAAACTGGCAACAAGGAGTCAACCGAATCACAAAAGCATCAGTATCTTTAACCTGTGGCCTTCTTCGACCATGACCCTTAAGGCCATTAAACTACATCCCCCCTCCTCCTCTCTTCTTCTCTTCATGTATGTAGGCTGCTTACCTCATCCCGAATAGACTAACAGGAACAAGCTGAAGAAAGGCACAAATGAGAGAGAGTTGATCTCCCATGTATGGATAATACACATTCTAATTTACCAAGCCTAATTTGAATTGGTTTGTTTCGAAGCAAAGGGATGGTTCATATTATTCATATATTCACAACCAAGAAATACTATATTCTCTTTCAAATAGGTTCTAAAATTGCTTCTCTTCATAAGTCATTCAATGCTTAGATTCCTTCATTTAATACTTCATAAGATGCAAGTTCCAAGTGAACCATCTTCTACTAGCTAATAAAGGAGAACGCGTTCTAACACTCGATATTACCTAAAATAGGATAGCAATCGAACTCAAGGAGGGTTGGTTTGTCCACGTGATTAATCCTACCATAATGTACTCCTACCTATAGCACCGACAACCAAAGTCGAGCATACATATGACAATCCTCATGTGTAAATAGTCGAGAGGAAAGAAAGGGCAATAAATGATAATGAATAAAAAGGGCATCGCATCTAAACGAGTGGGTAAAATGGATGATGGAAGGGTTCCATGCCATAGGATCTCAAACGGACCTCTCCAAAAGGTAATTTTAATGTTGTCGATTTCCTCTCTTTTGTAATCAATTTTGCTATAGCACCTGCTACTCTAACTAATTGTCTACTTTTTCCAAGTGTGATTTCTAAGTTATGTATGGTCGTGCCTAAGAGCATATCGATTGAAGTAGATCATAGAGTTTAAATAGTCAATTTTGAAAAAACTTATTGTCAACCTCTTTCAGATATGAATTTATCTGAACTTGTCATTCATTGGTTATTAGGGGCATCTCGAAAACATCTAAGTCGAAATATGGCTTTCAAATTAAGTTCTAAATTAGTAAATGCTGCCAAAGGGAGTAGCGATGCCATACGCAAAAAGGAAGAGAGAATGGCAAAGGCAAATAGAGTTTTTGCACATCTTCGTTAATCCATAAGCAGAGGATCGATATAAACACATAGATCCGTAGATCCATATATTTCAATCGGAAAAAAATTAATAGAAAAACACTTTTTTGATTTTGGATCTACTACCAAAAGTTCAATATGTAATCTTAACATTCAATGTGTATTCCTAAATAATCTTATTTTTTTTAATTATTCAACCATTTCATTTTACCAAGTTCAATGTTAGCCAGATTAGTCAATATTTATATGTTTCGATGCAACAATAAAATGTTATTTGTAATAAGTATTTTTATCAATTGGTTAATTGGTCACATTTTATTCATAAAATGAGTTAAATTGGTATTAGTCTGGATGCGAAATCAAGTTCTTTTGGGGTTATAGTTGATAGTTCTTTCTTAATTCCATCTCTACTTTAGAAACAGACATAAAAGTTTCTATTCATCCGGCTCATCACGAACAAAACAATTGAAATTTAATCAAAATAAATATACTTAATATTATGGATTTTTTGAAATTTCATCTAATCTATTACAATATTCTTCTTTTTCTCTTATTAATACAGGTCTACTAAAAACATTCGAAAAATGTTGATTTTGATTCGGACATGGAATAAGAGGGCATTTTACTTATGTTGGTATAAGCATATAATTTTTACTCTGTAATGTAAGCTTTCACACCCTCCACTCTAAAAGAGCACTTTTGGAGGTATTTAGTTACTAATATCTTTCCTTCTTTTATGTTTTTGCAGTTCTATTTTAGATGCTTCCAAAATTTGTATAGTAGAAAAAGTTAGATCCATATCACACATTTCTTTCCAACATAACACCGAGAAGCTACTTTTGACGAGCTCACCGTAAAACTTTCATTTCATAAGTTAGAGAAAAAAAAAATAAGGAAAATACAAATCAACCCATTATTCTACGAAGATTATGCATACTTTTCAAGATTTCAAATCAAAGTCCAACAAAACTGCAAGAGAAAGAGAAGGTTTGATAGGAATATTATGCACGTCAAGTAATTGCGTGATGTTTCTTTTGCTACTGGTAGGAAAATTCACGTATTGACCGAATTTATAAAGACTTCGGTAACAAAAAATCTAATATGTCGCGTAGATGTCAATACTTTATGGTTAAGATTCAATCAAATTTAGTTTATATTTTATGTTGCATCGTACGATACGATCTTAGTAATAAAAAGTCTATCAATAAAAAAAACTTTAATAATATTAATATTCTATATATTTTGATATTTAATCAATAAATATCGATAAAATTTTAACACATAATTACTAATATTTATTTACTGCTGTAAATATTGATAAATATTTTCTTCCAGTGATTTTTTTCTTCTTTTTAGCTTTTTTGGTTAGGGTCCTTCTATAAGTAGTAGTTTAGTCGTATAGCTCCAGTAAGCAACCACTCCTCATGATCATATATAAATATACGCATACATATATCCTCTAGAATCAACCGGAAATGTCCGAGCGGCGCTGCCTAGTGGTGGTATTATACCCTTTCCAGGGTCATATAACTCCCATGCTTCAACTAGCCACCATACTCCATTCAAAAGGCTTCTCCATTACTATTGTCCACACTCAACTCAACTCTCCCAATCCCTCCGATCATCCTCATTTCGAATTTGTACGTATCCCCGATGACCTGTATAAAAGCAATCTTCCTCCTGGGGATTTTACCGCACCTATTGTGGCCATCAATAGAAACTGCGAAGCGCCTTTTCGGAGATTCATGGAACAGTCATTGCAACAAGACGAACCTCGTAAGAACATAGCTGGTGTTGTTTATGACGGGTTCATGCACTTCGCGCAAAAAGTGGCAACTGAATTGGACTTGTCTTGTATATGTGTGAGGACTAGTGCTGCAGCTACCATGCTTGCCTTTGCAGTTTTTCGCCGGACGGAGCGGGAAGGTTGTTATACCACATTTCAAGGTAACATATCTTAGGAAAAATGAAAAACACACTAGGGTGATAGTCTTCTGTTTGTTAAGAAATTCGAATTAAGCCGAGTGTTTAGAACTCATTTGTGAAATTTGCAGATTCCTTATCTCCAGATCAAGTTTCCAGATTACAATCCAGTGGTCTCATGGACATCCTTGCATCAATACCTCCTAATCGATCGAATGCCTTGTTACAGCTTCGGGCTAATGTGACGGATGCTACTAGAAATTCTACAGCAATCATAGTGAACACGATCGATTTCCTAGAGACAGAAACACTGTCGAAGATTAAAGAATATTTCCCACCAAGAATTTTTCCTATCGGTCCATTCCACAAGATCGCGCCATCCTCCTCCTCCACTTCACTTCTAGAAGAAGACGAAAAGTGCTTATCTTGGCTTGACAAACAAAATCTCCGGTCAGTAATATATGTCAGTTTCGGAAGCATGGCTGTCATCAATGAGGAAGAACTAATTGAGATGGCCATGGGTCTAGCCGTAAGCCAGCAACCTTTCTTGTGGGTGGTTCGCCGTGGATCAGTTTCTGGCTCCGAATGGCTTGAAAAACTGCCAAGAGACTTTCGAAACGATGTAGGGGAGAGGGGCTGCATCGTGAAATGGGCACCACAGCGGGATGTTTTGCGACATGAAGCCATAGGGTGTTTCTGGAGCCATTGCGGTTGGAACTCGACACTAGAAAGCGTTTGTGAAGGAGTTCCTATGCTTTGCAGGCCATTCTTCGGGGATCAAGGTTTGAATACGAGGTACATATGTGACGTCTGGAAGATGGGTTTAGAGTTGGGAAGTGAAATAGAAAGAGGAAAGATCGCGAACTCGATAAGAAGACTGATGGTGGATGCTGAAGGTGAAGAAATCAGACAGAGAGCTACAGCCTTCAAGGAGAAAGCACGATGCAACCTTGGAACTTCCACCATCAGTTCATTAAACCAATTAGTCGAACATATCAACAATCATTTCGCCTTCTAAATTGTTAGCTAATTCTTGCTTACACCTATTACTTTTTGGTAAAGCCAATAGAACTGACGTGAGAACATTCAGTATATGACTGTTCTTATCTATGGAATGTATGGAATAAAATGAAATGTTTATTTACACCGGTGGTGTCCATCAATTCATCGGAAGTCTCCTTCTTTCTTTTCTCCCTTTTGTTTTAGAAACGACCTTGGATGTTTTCCTCTTTTTTTTTTTTTTTTTGCGCTTTTTTTCTTTCCTGAACATATCTCGATGTTAATGTAGTATGTAAGAAATTGTGAAGATGAATAGAATTATATGATGTTTATGCCTCATTATGACTTTAAATTATGTAGCTGCTTTGATCTTCATAATAAATTCATAAGCTTCTGCAAGATGCATTTTAGAAAAAAAAATTAAGGTAAGCCTGAGATCTGTATTATGCATACAATAACACACATCAGACACATGACATCCATATACATCAAATCGAAAAATTAAAAACATACTTCAAGAGTTTTTCAACCAGTTTGACCAGAGATTTTAATTGCCTTAACCTCCGGTTTCTTGACCTCTTCCTTAGGAATAGTTACAGTAAGAATACCATTCTCCATAGAGGCCTTTATCCCTTCCATCTTCACATTCTCCGGCAACCTGAACCTCCTCATGAACTTCCCACTGCTACGTTCCACCCGGTGCCATGTATCGTTCTTGTCTTCCTTCTCCACGTTTCTCTCTCCACTTATTTGAAGAACCCTGTCGTTTTCCACTTCCACCTTCACTTCCTCTTTCTTCATGCCAGGAAGATCGGCCTTGAACACATGAGCATCCTGTGTCTCCTTCCAGTCCACACGTACGTTGGCAAAAGCAGCGGTTTCCCTAGGCATGGAAAGCGAAGAAGAGAAATTAGGGAAGTCCTTCAAAGGATCCCACACGTCAAAAGAGAAAGGATCGAATACGCTCCTGGCAGAGTTGCCGAAGAAGCTTGGAATCAATGACATCTTCTTTGATGCTTGATGATACAAGAAAGAAAACTGGAAGATTGTGCGTTGACAATTCACGGCTTACTTTGCTTGAAGTTTGTGTGTTATGTTGAGTTGCGAAATCATGATATAAGAAAATATATATAGATATGGGCGGAAGATTACAGAATTTTCTTGTAAGTTCTTCTTCGCTCGACGACGTTGTCCAGAAGTTCAGACACCGACACCAAGCTGTATTTCCCAATTTTTCGATCCAGTTTGCTTCCAGGCAATTCAGGAAAAGTCGAGGCTCTGCTAGACTAGACCGTTCTTGTCCTGCTTGGGCTCTTCAACCACATTCCATGGATTCTCACATGTAAGTACCCTACAGGTAGAGCCCAAGCCCATCTATGCATTAGTGAGATCTACAATACTTCCTCCTATTTAATTGAACGCGGTAAGGATGGGGTTAACCTTAGAATTAGGACCGTGATGGATTTGATCTTACATGATTCTCTTCAGAATTGGATTTTAGTAGGGCCAAGAAAAATTTTCATACGATCGTACGTATCTACAAATATTAAAATTAAAAAAAAAATTAATATAAATTATATAAAATATAATACCTAAATATCATAAAGAAATTATATTTTAAAAATACCATTTCCACAGTTTCCACAGTTACAAATGCATTGTTTAGTACGTTGCTTGACTAAGCAAAGACAGCTTTTTCCATTAAAATTTACCGAACATGGGGTTTGCGATCATCAATCCATGTCTTTCGAATTTCAAAGTTGTGACTGAAGTCCAAATACCATTTTGCCTCCTCATCTAACATTTGGAGAATTTTTTTTTAAATAATAATAATAATTCCAAAAATAAAATATATATGAGAGAATCATGTTAATAGATGATCTCTACATTGTAATATATCATATAAAATTAGTGTCTCATATTCAACATAAAATATAGTATTAGTATATATAATTCTTTTATATAATTAGTATTTATATAATATTTATTTAATTGGTAAACATAAAAATTTCTTTGATTTTATTTATATCATCTCAAATTCATCACCAACAAACTTAATTTGGATGTCTTTTTTCCCCCACATTTCTCAAATAAAATTCATTGTTAAAACTTTTTATTTATTACTTCACTAATATCATATTTGGTATATGAAAATGGTCTGCATAAAAAAAATAAATAAATAATAGAATGGATTTTAAGGAATAAATAATAGAATGGATTCAAACACAAGCAACCGAAGTCTTTTGACAAAACATCCATAAAAAACTCAGGAGCATTAGTGTCTAGTCTACATTATACTTGGGAAAATGGCATTACATAAAACTAAGTGAATATGTATAAATCGTTTATACATGATAAATTAAACAACCCAAAAAGGTATGTAAATAGTCAAATTTGATATTTATCGTAATTATATCTAGAAATTAGGGATATGATGAAATATATTATTTATACTCAATAATTATAATTTGAAATTTATCTGAATGATACATAAAGAAAGTAGCGATGTTTAATTTTTATAACGATTCGATCGAAACTCGTCCTATCAAGCTATTAAAATTTTTTTATAGAAAACCTCCACTAATTCAAGAGATGGTCTTCTCTATATAGTACTTTGTCTTAACAAGGTTCAATAAAGGACCTATATTATGGTACTTTATCTTATTTACACTTAGCTTTTATAATAACAGATAAATTGAAATCTTGGATTGTAGTCCATTATTATGCTAAAAGATGTCCCGATGTTATAGAATTTTTCAACACTTTAATTGAGGAACATCACAATATGCCCCTAGGACCATACAAGATTTATAGGATTTTAGAGTTAGACGTCCATGGATTCAAGAGATGGCCTTCTTTATGTAGTACTTTGTCTTAACAAGGTTCAAGAAAGGTCCTATTTCATGGCACCTTATCTTATATGACGCTTAATTTTTATAATAGCAAATAAACTGAAATCTTAAATCATAGTCCACTTGTTGAATTTTCATTTTTTAAAACTTAAAATCTTCTATCAAAATCAAAATTATACAATTAAGGATTACAGTAATAAATATGTCTTATAAACAGTAATTTGTGATCAAAACAGCTTTTCAAACCAAAACAAATGAACTCAGACCTGCATTTGCATTAGTTTAATTTAGAATCCTTAATCGTCAAAAGTTGTTGTGTCTACTAAAAGTTTAAATCAAATTACTTTAAATGTGATTTGATTTGATTAGACTCTCAAAATTGAACTATAATCAACCTAATTTACCATACTTTTCATGAACATCAATTATTCGAATCGTAACTATTAGTAAACGATTTACTACTTGATCTATTTAAAGAACATGAAAAGATAGAAATTTTAACAATAGTGATAGTTTTGTCATATCATATCTTGATGAAATCTCCAAAAACTAATCACTTGACAAAAGGGAAAAGTTAAAAAAAAAAAAATTATTAGAGGATAGTGAAGTTAAAAATTTATCTGGCCAGAAATTTTAAAACCCAATTGCTCGATTTCTAAGATTTTGGAGCCAACGTGATATTTTTCCCTAAGTAATTATTAGCTTGGATTTGAAATAGAAAAATTAGTCAGGTTTATCTATATTAGTAAAGCTCCAAGGACTTAAATAACCACAGCTTTTTCATAAAATTCCATGAATATTGTTCAATGACATAAAAATAACTATATGATTATTATGGTAAATTTTACTATAACCTCCTTTAATCCCATCATCTATCCATATCTCCTCTTCCTCTTTCTCTTTCTCATGTTTTCACTGCTTTAAAATTTAGAGGCAACTATCTAATCTTCTCTCCTTCTTTCCCTCTTCTCTACACACCAAGAGTCTTGTCTTCATCGAAGTAAACAAATGATAATAATAATATAAAGGAACAAAAGGCTTATTGAAAGTATTAGATCAATAATTAATAAGAAATATTTTTAAAAAATCAGACAAGAGAATTTAAAAGTTTAAATAGCTTTTCTTGATGTAAAAGTCAATATATGTGTTCTCAAAATAAAATCCAATTCACGTATTCTAAAAAAGAAGAATTTACATGAATAATAATAAATTTGTAAGATATCACTATATAATTGTATATTAAAATTTAAAATTATCAATATTAATAAAAATAACGATTTTTTACAGAATAAATAATAATAAATTTTATATTGTTTAATTTACACACATATTATGATTACATCATTTGCTAGTACTATCAAAATATCCTAATATTATTAAAGCACATATAAATTTTGTCATAATAGTTTGCCGTAGAGCAATCCAAACATGACATTAAAATTACAGCTCAAATTTAACCCCTTCTCAATAGGGAAATAGCCAATAAAGATGAAGATGGAACCCACTGATGTTACATTTCAGTCTCTCCATTTCTATCATGTCAGTTGTCCATTCGATTATAAATCAATGATTAAAATAGTTTAATATTTTTTTCCAACTAGTGACATTACCGTAACTAGTGATGCCTACCGGGCCAAATCCGCTTTGCCTAAACCAAAACCATCTATTCATAAGCAGAATACAAGATAAATGGTAACCGATCCGATTGTTTAAGGGCTAGTTAAACCATTTATTTTTTTTAATTTGCCTACCATTAAACCTTTTTTTATTTCTATTTTTTATTAATTTCCAACTTATCGGATATTTTTTCCTCAAACCAAACCTCCTTTCTCTTTTTTTTTTTTAAATTGTACTAATTCATTAATAATTACTAATTTTTTTATTAATTTCAACTTTTTTATTTTTTTCCCTCAAATTTTATTTTTTTCTCATATTCAAATTCTTAACATTTGATAAGTTTTATAAAAATTACTTATATTAACTTAAATTAAACTTTACATTCATCCTTAATACATAATCAATTTATAATTAATCATTTATTATTAGTTTAATAATATTATTTTTAAAAAATTATCTTTTACCATCACAAAATAGTAATTTTAACATACCATAATCTAATGGATATTATTCAATTATTTTTTTTCCGATTTAATAGCCTTTCTTTTTGTTTCTCTTTCTTTTTTTTTTTTAAAAAAAGGATAAAATAGTCTCGCTAACTCATCGATTTATGACCCGCCGGTTCGAATGGTTCCAACCTTTTAAACCGACTTGACCTTTAAAACCCGATAGTTTAGAGACAATTTAAACCTTTCGATTTTCAAACCAATTCATAATTTGAAATCGATCTTTACACGAATATAACCACAACGTTATCTTCTCATTGCTAAGGCGAATCATTATATCAGCATGTATAAAAATTAAATTGATGAAAATTAAAATAATATAAACGAAGATGATCCAAATGATATATGCAACGTGGAATTGGACAAAATAATCTTAATGATTATCCATTTTCAGCTAATGCTCATACCCAATTTGTCATTGCATATAATATCTGGGCCCAACCCATAATGATTAAAGATAATAAAAAATAAATAAGAAAAGCTTCCAATCTATTTCTAGCAGCTGCTAGAGGGAGATAGAGAGAGAGAGAGAGAGAGAGAGAGCGCCAGAAGGTTCTCCGATTTATCGCCACGCTGGCATCGGGACACTAGAACCTACCAGCCAACATGAGAGAGACTCAAGCACCGTACTATAAATATCCGCACACACCCCCATCATTGGAGCAACAAGCCCATAAGAAAATAGAGTCTCGAAGTTTACAAAACCAGCTAGAGCCATGTCGTTGATTCCAAGTTTTTGGGGCGGAAACACTGGCAGGAGCGCCTGGGATCCATTCTCAATGGATATATGGGACCCTTTTAGGGACTTCCCGCGTCCTCTTTCCACCTCTCGGCTTGGCAGAGAAACCTCTGCGTTTGTCAGTGCCAGTGTGGACTGGCAGGAGACGCCGGAGGCTCATGTCTTCAGGGCTGACTTGCCAGGCCTCAAGAAAGAGGAAGTGAAGGTGGAAGTCGAAGACGACAGGGTTCTCCAGATAAGCGGAGAGAGGAACGTGGAGAAGGAAGACAAGAACGATACATGGCACTGCATGGAGCGTAGCAGTGGGAAGTTCATGAGGAGGTTCAGGTTGCCGGAGAACGTGAGGATGGACCAGATTAAGGCTGCGATGGAAAATGGTGTTCTGACTGTGACGGTTCCTAAGGTGGAGGTCAAGAAACCAGATGTCAAGGCCATCCAAATCTCGGGTTAAGAATTTTGTTTGAGTTATCATGGTGTTGAATCGGTGGTTGTCTGGTTCGATAATGATCGTGCCCTATGTTGGGAGAATAATGTATCGGAGAAGAAAATAATGTTTTACTTTTCTTTTTTCTTTATATATTTTTCCTTTTTCTCTTTTGCCACTGCGTTACCATGTTTTATGTGTAATAGTAATCCTTCTGCTGTGAATAAAAGTCGTGGTTTGTGTATATGTATATGCCGGTTTGAGTTCAATTTGTGTTATTGTTTGTGATTTCCTACTTTGGTGATAATCTTGTTACGGTCCGGGCCGTGTTTCTTCGACTCAATCAGAAAGTGCAAATAAGTTTGGGAAATGGGGGAAAAATGATGAGTAGAGTAAAAGAAACTTTTTATACGATTGTGCGGTTCATTCGATAACTTTTTTTGCTTTGCGAAATGGGACTGGAAATTCATTATTCTTATATTATTATGATATAACAGCCTTAACGGCATATTGAGTTAATCTAAACACAATAAAAGTAGTAAAAAATTATAATTTAGGTAATTAACTAATAGCAACAGCATAATTAGGTAGGTAGAACAAGATTGTGAGGTGTTTGCTTTCCAAAAATAAGATAATTTTTCTCCACTTTTCTAAGGATATATTTATATTATGATATTTTATTTTGATTTTTTTTTTTTTTTGTTTCTAAGGATATATGTGTATTATGATACTTTATTTTGATTTTTTTTACGACTTTTTTTTTTTAAGTTTTTGGGTAAAAAATCGGGGAAAGCCAATAAAGCATCTCATTCAAGCAATGGATCTCCTCGTCGTAGGTGGTGCGACCAAATGTGATCCTTTTATCCTTGATTTCCATTTTTTTTTTCTTTCTTTTTTTTTTTAACGATGGCTGGCGAAGTCATATCAAAACCACACCACCCATTGCAAAAGCATAGATTTTGATTGCAAGGTACCATTTTTTTTTTTTTTTGTCTTTTTTTCCCTTCTTTTATTCTTAGTGACTTAGATTATTTTCTATTGTAATACAAATTCACCTATATAGAAGAAATGTTAACCCATTATTTTAGTTCGATCGTTATTATTTTCTACTGTAAGACAAATTCACCTACTCATCTATCGTTCCCAATAGGTTTTGCAATATTTTATCTTTTATTTATCTTTTAACGTCATCATCTACATACTAAAATATGGTTATGACTTTTACTACATTTACAATGACGAGTCCACATCAAACTTTTGCGATGCCATCCATTATTTTAACAAGATTGGTATAAATCTTTATATAATTTTTCATTTAATATCTATTAGATTTGAATGATTGATAATATAATTAGTTTTATAATTCGAATTTAATAAATATTAAATTAATAATATAATTGAAAGTAGTATAAGTTCCGTAAAAATAGTGAATGTGACTATAAAAAAATCTTGAGTCCATAATATTGATTTTTCTTCATCTAGTTTTCTTTCTTGCGTTTGCATATTATTTACTTCAATTTTGGGCTGATTGTTTCAAAGAAAACATCTTCCTTATTTTTCTTTATTTGTTAAGCTAAAAATAGCCTTTTAAGGTAAAAAAATATTTTCTCTTATAAGAAAAAACATCTTCTTATTGAAGGAAAAATCCTTAAGTTTTTCTTACTCTTTGTAAATAGAAAATCATTTTCTAAACTTCTTTCCACAAGTTTTTTAACTTTCTAAAAGTGATTTCTATTGAATATTTGTTAGAATCAACTTATATTATAAATATAAAGAACTTTGATGAAAAAAATTAACTTAAAGTATGTGTTGGTAAAATTTTAAAATATAAGTTAAGCATTAAAAAATAATCTACATTTATACTTTTATATAGAAGGCTTAATAATATATTTGATATTACACTGATGATACTTTATTTAAATATAACTATATTTTATATAAAATTCATATCAAACAGTGAAAAATTCTTTTTGACATGTTTTTATAAAGACAACGAAACATATGAAAACATACCTATTGTTAGTAAGATTTTTATAGGTAGAGTAAAGTGATTGAGCTTTGTGCTGGAATGTCGTAACCCTGCAAAACGAAATACTATGAAAGGCGTTGAGATGTTATTCAACATGGTTACTTTAATACGTAAGTTATTATTCGTGGAACAAGAAGTTAAGCAAAAAAACCTTAGAGTATGCAAGAAAGGCTTAGTTAGTAAAGAGTCAAGTTAATTTGCTATTAAAGCACTTAGAGCTATTTATAGATGGGGGCAACCACGAATCTCAAGGCACATTTGGCATATTTACATTATTTAAACAAAAAGAACATGAAGTTCGACGTGTTTCAAAATTATAAGGACATGGTTATTGATTGGGTCATAAAACCTTATCCACATGTCCAATGACCATCATGATCATCTTATTGTTAGGCCAATCATCTGAGATTATCGACTTGCTTAGAGACCCTTCAAAGAGGTTAGTTAGTAAGCTGATCAAGTTAGGTATTGGTAGATCAAGCTAGTAATAGGCCTAATTAAGTTAACCCAAAGCTCGAACAAGTTGGCACGGGTGAAGAAACTTATATTCAAAATATGTAGTATTTTCAAAATGTTTTCTATTTATAAAAATATAATATTTGGATTTTGGCCCAAAAGAGGCAGACTATAACGGGCTCTTGAAGGCCCAAATATTTTTACGATAATTCGCAAAGCCCAACTGCCCAAGTGGCAGTAGAAGACATATATGAACATTCCAGGAGGTCTCGATGAATGGCCAAGAGAAACGTGGAATAAAGAGGATCAGTGCGAGCGCGATGTTACAGTTATGCCTACGTAGAAACCGTCCAGCACCAACTTCTGATATAAAAAAAATCACCAACCCTCCCGTGCACGTATTTATATACTTCTCTTCGTACTACATAACACAGCTAGATTATCATCAAGGCGTAGGATTTTGTGAACCATATAAGAAACATGTCATTGATTCCAAACTTCTACGACCACTCTCGTAGTAGCATATTCGATGCTTTCTCTACCGATATTTGGGATCCATTCAGGGACTTCCATCACTTTCCTCCTCCTTCTTCTCTCTCTTTCCCTTGCGAAACCTCTGCTTTTGCCAATGTACGTGTGGACTGGAGGGAGACACAGGACGCGCATGTGTTCATGGCCGATCTCCCCGGTCTCAGAAAAGAGGAAGTGAAGGTGGAAGTCGAAAACGACAGGGTTCTCCAGATAAGTGGTGAGAGGAGCATGGAGAAGGAAGACGCGAACCATACGTGGCACCGGGTGGAGCGCAGCAGCGGGTAGTTCATGAGGAGGTTCAGGTTGCCGGAGAATGTGAAGGTGCATGGGATTGAGGCTACCATGGAAAATGGTGATCTTACCGTAACCATCCCCAAGGAAGAGGTCAAGAAACGTGATGTTAAGTCACATTGAATTATCGGGTTAATTTGGACTTCTAATGAGATTATTAGTTTTATTTTTAATTTAATAGAAAAATGCACGTGTTTAAATATATCGTCGATAGCTTTGCTAAGAATCTCGGATAAAGATGATGTTATCTTATATTAGGTTATTGGTAAAAATAAAAGTTACTATAATTGATGTTTATGCTATAGGATCCTGATTCGTGAGTGTTAATAGGGTTTGTAAGTTCATGTGCGTGTGTCCCCAGTGTCCAAATAAAATAGTAGATCTGCTAATTATGTCCTGCTTAATAAAGTATTAATTGCTCACTTTTCTGCTTTCATTCCTTTGCCTGATTTATTATTCTTATTTTTTTATTTATTCATTTAATTTATTTATTTTGTTTTGTTAGTCAGCGATGACGCTATGTTTCGCTTCAACTATTTAATGCTGCATTTCTTTTTCTTTTCTATTTCCTCTTATAAATGTAGCATTTCGAATGCTAGCGAATAAATAAACAAATAAAGATTTAACTAATTTTAAGGATTGGAGAAATTATCGTAAAATTAATAATCGTATTGAAAGTTACTCTGTATCGATTTCCGTATGCTCATCACATGTAAACAAATATATAGTAAGAATTTAATTCATTTTGGAGATTTGAGAACTCAGCATGAAATCATCTAAACTGCTCTCGGACTGGTTTTGGTATTAATTTTAGCATCCATATTAGACCGGAATTAGTTTTAGCATTTTATTTCATTATAAAACTCTATTTTTCTAATTCTAGTTGCATTTTCATATCTTTTTAACATTTCAATATATATCTTTTATCTTTTATTTATACGAACAGACGAGCACTCTTGATGGGTGTATTAAAAAGATATATCAATACCGTCTATATTGAAATATAAATTAGTTACATGGCATAAATACATCTAATATATGTGGTCAAGAGAAATAGGAAATAAATCATATCAATACTTATTAGCGCCAAAAAAAAAAAAAAGAAGAAGAAAAATCATAAGGAATGGAACTACAAAAGTTTATAGAAACAAAACCTTCTATAAACTATAACTATTGTAAATATTTCAAAATTTCCCACTTGAATTTTTCTTTTTAAAATTTCTGCCCCTCCAGGACCTAATGTTTACTGTAAATCAATCTCGACTAAATCAGTCCCCCTATGACACTTCAATGGCATGGATATTTTCCCCGACTTGTTTGGAATAATGGAAGAATAAAGCGAGGAAATGTAAAAAACAAGGTGTGTGGAGAGAGATCCACGGGAAGAGAGAAATTAATGGGAAGAGATGGGGCTTGTTAGGAAAGAGAAATTGAGGAATTAGGCAAACTTCTCGTGTTATAAATCGTTCAAAATTTTAAAAATTACTTTTGGTTTTATATATACTAGCTAATGACATATTCGAGTTGTGTGTATAAAAAATAAAAAATAAAAACTTGAATTTAAAGGTGTAATAAATTTTCAAATAATAATAATGTTGGGCAATTAAAATAATGAATAAATGAAATAAGGCTTTAACACTTTTAGTGATAGGAGGAAAAACTTCAAGGCATCAAACTCTACTATCAATGAAAAATATGGAAGTGTTCTCATAATATTCAAGTGTTTGACATTTCAAAGCTGAATTTCGACAAAATAACAACCTTTGTGTCAGAGTCGCAACAATCCCTTCCATGACAATAACTAGCTTCACAGTACCTATCATATATATGATCTATAGAAGGTATCAACAGCTTCAATTAAGAACTTAGCTAGAATTATAGTAAGTATTAAAAATTTAAATCAATATATATATATATATATAATTATATGTATATTAGGTGATTTTACATGACATCATAACAGTCAATTGGTTTACATATCAAATATCAGTTTTTCAGTCTTAAAGATACTAGCGAGACTCTAGATATAAATTAACTATTAAGCAAATTGATCCTCACACCCTCAAGCTTAAAAAGAGAACCAAATTGTAAGACGGTATATTAGTCAGAGTAATCAGAAGTCAAGACTTACAAAAAGACCTATATGGGTATAAGTAACTACTGCTCAGTAAGTTGAATTGAAGACTCATGAGTATATAAACATAAACAAGATTATCAAGTAATTATTTTCATGCAATACAACAAACAAGTGTCATCACACAACGTAGTCCGGTTCGTTGAGAAATCAAAGTAATTTCAACCACTTTAATCCGGGTTGAAGAGTTTTCATGTTATGCAACAGGTCATAACCTCCTCCTAAAATTATCCTTCAAACCAATGCCCTCATCCCGCCATAACCTCCTCTCTTGTCACTTAATTCGGCTAAGGATAAGGAAAAGACCAAATTGCTATCTAACGCTATCTTTTTCGAAGGTGTTGGTGTTTCGTTAGAAAATCCTAATGATCCCATAAAGATTTACAATGGATGACAATTTAGGGTATTATGATTGATTAGAATTAAGTTCCATTTAGGGTGTTCAGACAATTTCACACCAATATAGTCATAACAGTCATTAATCACAACACAAATTCCAATACGAAGTCAGATACGCAAGCGCATGCATAAAACTACTTACAATCACAATCATATACAATCCTAAGTCTCCGAATACCCTAAAATAGTACTTCAAATATAGTGAAGTAATAAACCCAACTTACTTAAAATTCTTGGTTGCTCAATCACTCAATTGCAGGTTAGTTCGCCTTCATGTATCCTATAAGACAAATACGTCTTTTTATTACTTATACTTTGATGATACACATTCTAAGTTATGGTTTAACTCACTTCTCTATATATTCCTATTATTTACTAATGATTCATTCTACATTAGCTCGAGGTTCGATTTTTGAATTAGATTCCGATTTTTGAATTAGATTCCAATTTTTGTTCTAAATTGTTTTCAACTACGAAGAATCTTAAATACACTCGAATCCTAATGTGAAATTAATCACATTAAGCTCGAGTATTATAATATCATACTAGATCTTAATTTAGTGTTCTAACCTATTCAATACACTCTAATCCTAATTTAGGTATCGGATTTTACTCCCAATGTGAAAAAATCTTATATTTTTTTATCTAATTATCTAAAATTAATTTTTATACTAGATTTATTTTGTACCGATATTATTATTATATTATCCAATTTAACTTATTATTTCATATTTATTAAAATCCCAATTTCACATATTACTAAATTTCCTACAGTTACCACATAATTCTCACATTAATTACAATTAACACTCCAAATGTAAGAATTAGGTTTCCACATCAGTCCTTAAACATCTAATTATCCTTTAAGTCGATAATTAATCATTTAATTACTTAATTAAACTAAAATTACCTATTTTTCTCATCATTTTAGGACTAAAAAATTACTTAAAATTTTTTAAAATTAATTTTTAAAAAATGGCTTCATAGTATTGTTCTACAAAACTTAACTATTCTACAAAAAAAAAAAAAATTGAGCTCCAAACTACACTCTTAAGCCTATTTATTTTTAATTCTAAGTATGTTCAATTTTATCCAATTTCTTAAGAACCATATATTTACAAACATAATTACACTTAATCACTATTTTTCCCTAAATCTACATATAATAAAATATCAGAATAATAAATTTTATAATTTTCTAAGCATAATTAATAATTTTAAGGAATTTTGGAAAATTGGAGAAGATTTGAGACTCACCTGGTTTGTAAGCTTTTTGGCTTCCAACATCGGTTCAGGTATATCGCCTAGTCTAGGCGGTCGATTTGGAGTAGAGTGGTGGTGGTGGTTGTTCGATTCCAGGTGGTAATAATGTGTGGGTTCGGCCTATTTGCTCTAATGTACAAATTAAGGAAAAAAATTTCTAAAACCTTAATTTCCCTCTCAATTTCAGTTCTCTCAATTTTTTTCAGCTCTTAACTAACTAAATAAGTTTTGAAAATTTTCTTGCTATTTATAGGGCCTTAAAAGCAATTATAGTACATTAATTAAGACAAGACAATGCCTATATCCCTTCTATTTTTACTTTTTATGTGTTTAAATTTAATTCGTCAAATTTTCTCTTCTTTCCCTCTAGTTGCCACAAATTGATCTGGATCATTCCCAATCTCCTTGATTTTTTTCTAATTTTTAATTAATTTTTTTATAATTTTCTTTAATTATTTAGACTTTTTCTAATAAATTTCGGGCAATTTAAGTAATTTCACGTATTTCTACCTACACATAAATACATGTAAGGTACAAGTAAATACTCCTAAATATTATTTAGGTCATTCTATAATTTTTAATATACGTATAATCTATCTCTAGCGATTTATTATTTATCAAAATGTATTTTACATACTTTCGATAAATAACAAGTAATATACTTAATATTTGAAAATTTTATATTCTCTTATTTTATTATTTATTTTCTTAAATTCAAACTTATAAGGTCACTTTTACTAATATTTTTAACTTTAATTTATAATTTAGGTTTGATCGAATTATTTAACTGATCTCTTTAAACTTTGTGTATTAAGTTTGATCCTACGGTTATTTAGCTTATATTTAAGGCTTACAAGGCAGAGGAGTATTTATAAAGATAGCCATTGATCTTATCCGTCAAATCGTGATAATGATCAATTGAGATCAATAGCCAAAATCCATCCTTTCCTTAATGAACCTTAAGTAGACTTCCTTTACAAGCTTGAGCCCAATAAGGTTTTATTTTCTTATGTAAGCCAACTTAAAAAAGGTCAAATCAAATGAACTGATTCAATAAATTGATTATTCTAAGCCCATTATGCTAAATCTTCCTTGATTATTCCAATAATTTATGAGCTTAGCTCTTTTGACCCTATCACTTTAGCTTAAAGAGTCGCTTCCATTTAATTAATAGGATTAAAACCCAATATTGAATTTAGCCTTTTACACACATAGTGATTAAGAATTTTATAACATGAGTTTGATTTTTTTTTTTATAATTACTATGTGGATATATTTAATGATTAAAATTATATGATATTAAATTATTTGATATGAATAGTTGAAAGAAGGCTTTCAATTTAATATAATATAATATATACATACATATATATATATTAGATTCAAGACCTAAATAATAATTTTAAGCGATAAGACATTAAATGGTAGTTATCAAAGCTAGTTAACTAATAATATACATTATTCAACCAAGCATTTTATCTAGCTCCACAAATTTTATAATACAATCTGAATTCGATTAACTGAAATTATAGAAAATAGAAATACATAGAGAATTAAAAATTTAGCAAGTAGTTTTCTTAACAATTTTCTTTTTCTTTTTATTTAATAGCCACCACATATTGAATAAATTAAGATCCTTTATTTTTAGAGGCAAGTATAGATTTATTTTATTTTAATAGATAGATATTTCAAATATTACATTCAACAGTCCCAGACAAGCATAACGTATAGTAGATCTTTATTATTCGATAAGAGCTTCAATATCGTCCGATAATAGAAGCAAAGTGCGGGTCGGAACCAAGGATTCGTACCATAACTAGACCCAGATCCATCTTCATAAGTTGGACTCGTCTAAGGAATTGGTGGTTGGGCGGGTCCTTAGTGGGTTGGAGGTTAGTACCTATCCAACCCAGCAAGTCTAAAACTCATGAAAATTAAAAAAATAAATAAACTATCAAAAATCAAAAGCTTCAAGCAAAGAAAAAATATATTAATTGAAAAATGGAAAACTATTAAAAATTTAAATTAATTTCATGTGAAAGGGAAAATTTTGTTTTCCATTAACAATATTAAACATATAACTATTAACAACATAAGTAATAAATATATCTTAAAAGCATTTGTAATATGATATTCATACACTTTCAAGTTTAGCCCATCGAAAAATCTCATTTCGTAGCAATGTGAGAATATCATTTGTTTTCTTAACATTTTTGTAATTCTAAACTTTTTATCCCACATTGGTAAGATACTACAATTTAAGTTAAATATTGTCTCATATAAATAAGTGTACATACTCAACAATTTCTTTAGGAGATAGATTAAAGGATACTAGTGAACAACACATCCATATTATGTGTATGTAAAATGAATAAATTTATATAGTATAATCAAATATATTATAATATTAATAAAAAAAATATTAATAGATGAGGAAAAGAGAAAGATAAGATCATAGGGAGGGGAATAAGAAATAGTAAAAATATTGGAGGGGAGAGAGAGAGAGGAATAGAGAGTAATAGATATGTGGAGGAAAGAGAGAGAGAGAGAGAGAGAGAAGGGTTATTTTTGTTAAAATTCATAAATTATCATATGTCTATAATTAAATATATTAAAAAAACTTATTTATTAATAATCAAAAATTTATTTAAAATGTTAAATAAATGAAAATAATCAAGATATTGTTTCGACGGTTACTTAAGATTCTATTTACTTTAATGATATAGATATAGCTATAGCTCTGAAGCCAATTTTTTTAGTTTAAAAATTTTTATTTATTTTAAATTGAATTTTTTCTTTTAAATTTAGGAGTACTTTCGGTTCCATGTTTTCTGAACCCACAAACAAATGGTTTTTACCTCTGCCTGACTTCTGCTAATTGGAATGGTTGATAACTTACCGAGAGGGAGCAACCTTCAAATTTTTTTATTTTTTGACCAAGCAACCTTCAGATTTAAAGGAAAAAGTTGTGGAGGCATTATGATTTCACCTTTTCTTTTTTCAAATTTTAATGTAATTCGTTAACCTTTTCTTCTTCAGTTGTATGTCCATTCCAAGAGGAAAGCACATCGTGAAAAATCAACGATTCCCAACAAAAAGAAAAGGAAAAATATAATGAAAGATAGTGAAAATTTGGTGAGTACCACACGTGATGTGTCATATATATATAAGGTCTAAATAATAACAAAATATTAATATATATAACATGTATAAATCATGGATAATGACTTATTTAAAAATAAATTTTTTATTATTTATATTAATATTTTATTAACAATTATAATTTATATATATATAACACGTAATATATAATATTTAATAAATCTCTTTTTTAGGGCTAGATATCACTAGCTAAAGAGTTGACCGAACTCCGTAAAATTAAATATTGGTTGACAATTTATTTATGGTTTTGTTTTTTCTTTTCTTTAAGAAAAAAAGTTTTGTTCAAGCGTGAATAGTAAAAGTTCTCTAAAATTAAAATTTGTTGAAGGCTAACTAATCTGGTTTAAGGATGTGATAGCCTTGACAACCATCATTACCTTTTAGGGTATAGGTGTGTAAAAAGTTACATCAGGTGTATCTCTATAGTCTATTCAATAGGTAATAAAGAAATTCATTTGATTTTAGTTAGATTTAATGTGGTAAAGCTACATAAGAATGTTGAATGAGTGTTTAAATGGATGGGGCCTCATACCGATCAATGCAGTCAAGGCAGGGGTATTAATCTACAGGTTCTGAATTTAATAAAAATCCGATTTAATTTATGAATTGGTGTATTATATCCTAACTTGTAAATTGTTTATATCTCTTTGTTTTATTTAATTCTTGTTAATGTTATTAAAAAAAGACTCATAAAAATCCCAACTTTATTATTTATAAACTCTCAAATCATCAAAAGAACCAATATTTTCGTTTAATGTATGTTATAGGTTTATTATAGATTTGCTACACGATTAATAACACAGGTTCTTCCTATATAAAGATCTATTATATAGATAAATGTGTATATTAACAGGGTACTTTAGGCATGAACCTTTTAAGTCCAGTCGGATTTGTCATGCCTCACTGCTTTAGGCTCATCTCTGTAGGCCTTAAACCTAGGCCTAAACTGTCCAGGCTCATGAAACACTACAACAACCATGAAATATGTCCTGAATATTAAAGACATGTCATGACAACTTTACTTTCCACATTTTTTGAACAAGATCTCTCCTTTCAACCGATCTTTAATTACTAGCTTTACTCTGCTATAAATACTAAGTCATTGCTCAATGGTAATTCTCTCTACATACTCTACATTGTAAGTCTGCATATTATCCATGCGTATTCTATACTCACAAGAGCTCACGACTAAGTTTTGGAGCGATCACACCAGACAATCTCTCGCATTTTCTCACTATGTGTTATTTTATAAACCCAATATATATGAACCTTAATCGACTATTGATAAGAACTAAGAAATAACAGTGTGTGTAATGTTTTAGGTTAAGCTAAGTAATTTTCTATTAAGTGAAAGAAGAAACGGACCGTGATTTCATACTTTTGAATCTAGAACCAAAATTCCACTTAAAGTAAAAATTGCGACTTTGGTTTCTAAAGTCACTTTAAAACATAAAAAAAAATGCTAAAACGAGATGAAATTAGGGATCACGAGTTGATTCGTATCTCATTCAGGTTTACCCAACATTCCACAAAGATAATGTTTTACATTTATGCAATATTAGAATTTAAAAACATCCAATACTATTAACAACATTATATTAATAAATAGGGATAAAGCTATTAGAAATACCCAAATTTTTATATTTTTTATTTTAATACTTAAACTTTAAATTTATTCATTTTGATACCACAATTTTTTAGATAAATAAATTAGTATTTCTATTATAACCGTTATTATAAAAAAATACTTATTTTTTTTACTTTAAATAGTTAAAGCATTAAAATAAAATAAAAAATAAAGTTTAAACATTAAAATATAAATAAAATAAAATAAAATAAAAATTAATATATATATTATTATTCTACCATTTTATAATAATAACCGTTATAACAAAAATATAAATCTATCTCGTTTAAAAAGTTGAGATATTAAAATAAATATGTTTAAAGTTTTGGTGCTAAAATTAAAAAAAAAAAATATGAAAGTTTGAGTACTTCGAATGGTTTTATCCCTAAATAAATATAATGGATGAAGATTGAAGGAAATCTAATAATGATACTATAAGTAAATATAATGAATGAAAGATAGAATATGAAAAGATGAAGGCTTTTGAGATTATATATTATAGTAGGTTACAATTCAAGATTGATACGTGTTTATGAAGAAAGAGTATTCCAGATAAAGAAATCTTGACCTTGTTTTCTTCTTAATGCAATAACAAAAGTTAATATAAAGGGAAAAGATTTTCACTATAAAAATACCACTTGATTCCTCCATCGCATTGGATCACTCGAATAAAGAAGAAAAAAAGCATCTTCTTTAGAAAATAACACCCCATATGTAGAAAAATAGAAAGTAAAAGTGTAGACAATCATAAAAGTAAAATAAGGCAATATGTAACTATTCTAAGATACATGAGAAATTTTATGTTTAAAGGGAAAAAAAAAAAAGTAATGCGTGAATTGCTCCAAATTATGGGATTTTACCATACAAAATCGTAGTTCTTCTCTATATAATTATTCTCTCTTCTTCTTTACAATCGTTTCCACTTCTAAAAGATTGTGATTTAGTAGATAATCTCTTATGAGAAAGAGGGATTATGAAGACACGATGAAGTTACAGCTTCAAATTAAAGATGCAGATGGATTCGATTTTTATTTTTTCCTTTTCCAATACGTTTGCTCCCTACATATACTGTTAATGGAGGGAAAAGCCCTATCTACAACGTATGGAGTAAGATATATAAGAGGGTAAGTCCTAGATTTTTCTAACAAAAAATTTGATGATTATCTTTTTCTCTATCTAAATCTTCTCTTTTTTCGTAATATGAAATATATTATTATTTACACTAATTTTACTAAGTAAATAATATAGTATAATATTAATTTATATCAGTGATTAACTTTTTCAAAAAGCTTACAAACAAAAACTTTTTAATATTATTAATTTCTCTATTTATGAATACCATGTGGCACAACCTCATAGTATTTAGTTAAATAAATAATATCATTAAATATAAATAAATTAAAAAAATTAATTATTTTCCTTTTAAAAATTTTATAGTGGTGTTCAACTAGCCACAACCAAGTTGAATTGAACAAACTAATTGTGTATTTAAGTTTTTTAATATTGTATTTAGTGTAAAATAAATACTTTTCAAATCAAATACCTCTATTGAATATTTCAACTCACAATATTTAGAAGATAAGAAAACTTTAGTATCATTTTGAGTATTATTTAAATAATAAGGCATGAGAGTGAGATTTAAATTTGAAATTTTCAATGGTTTTATTATCATATAAAATATGGGATTGTAGAGATCATATGGTTAGATATTAAGTTGTTGAAAATGTAGTTTTTACTTAATTAGGAAAAACTTAGTGGTAATTTAATTAATTGTTGCTAATAATTTTCAAGGAGAAAGTGGTGTTGAATAATCCAATATTGGTTTATAGATATATATATAGAAGAGGAAGATATAGATATATATATATATATAGAAGACATAGATATAGAATAAAATCATTGTAATTTAGTGGTATTAACATTATTCTCCTATCGATAGATCAGGGTTTGAATCAGTAAAAGGTATAAAAAAGAAGATATAGATATAGATAGTAATATAAAAGATATACAGATATAAATTTAGATATATAAGATAAATGAGTTGTTGAAAATACAATTTTAACTAATATAAAGAGGGCTAAATGGTAATCAAAGTGTTAATAATAACTTTCAAGTAGAGTGTGAAGTCAAATAAACAGGTGGTAGCTTTATAATATATATATATACTAGTCGTCAACGCACCCACAATGTGTATGCAAAAATCAATTATAGTGTACAGTGTTGTAAAAATATAAAATTATTACTTTATCTAGTTATATATCTATCCAATGATTTATGAAATCAAACAATGCTTGAGTAGTTATAAAAATTGAAGGAAAACAAAATAAATATATGGCTATAAAAGTACGCTTTAAATATGGTCATAAATAATATTAATCACATTTTATGTACTTGGTTGAATAAATGACTACTTATTAAGAAAGATATGAATTTGAGAAATTATGAAACAAAATAATTCAATAAACATATCTAATTTTACATGAAAATTAATAAATTCATCTCTATCAATAAGTACCACAAATTCAAAAGATGTACATATATGACCAAAAAATGCATACCATGTAGAAAAAAAAAAAGTCAAAAATCTAAGAATAAAGAAAATGTTTTTACCTTAAATAATGTAACTATTCACCAAATATAGAAAATCATACAATTAAAAGTAAATATGATAATCGATAACAATAAGTAGATTACAAAACCTGATAATGGTTATATTATAATGTGGATACGAATAATAATTAATGGCTTAAGAGTTATAATAGATAATGGAATTAATATAAAGAAAAGATGAAGTGCATAGTGTAGACAATGTAGAAGGAGAATTATAGGTTGTAGCATGAAGAGAGATACATACATATAGTAGAAAATACTTTTGAAATCTTTAATAATACATAGTGTAAATATTGTAGAATGATAATGTTGGAGAGAGTGTGAAAACAAAAAAACTATATATTAAAAGTATAGAGTTGAATAGAAAGTTATTGATTTAATATATGTAGATATAAATAATATATTATAATTATATTGTAGTATTTAGTATGGTAGCTACATATTATGTTTAAGGGTAATACAAGCATACTTTCTATATGTATTAGAAAATAATACTTTATATACATGCATTGTAGAACCTTCTATATAAAAGCTTTTAATAACAAAAGTATAATATATTTTAACACATGTCATTATATATATAAGATGTAATATATATTATATTTAATTTTAATGTATTTATATATATATATATATATATATCATAACAGGTAGATTCTATGAAATGTGCATAATATATACGATATAATACACTCAACAGTATATCTTGTAAAATATATAATATAGTATATGTATAATACCTTATATATTACTAGTTGTCGGCACGACCGTACTGTATGTATAAATTTTTTTTTTCATCTAATAAAAAAAAAGAAACATATATTTATTTCAAGTTTATAGTAAAATATTTTGTTTTAACCATTACAAATTTTACTTCTAATGTATCTATATAATTATAATGATTTCTTTCAAAAAATCATATTAATGAAAAAAATTATAAAAATTATGGAAAAAAAAAGGAGGAGAGAAAAAAGTAGAGTGTAGTTTTAGAGAGTGAGAAAAAAAAATTAAATATGAGTATAAAGAAAGACAATTTTGCCCATGATATAAGTTATATATAATTTCATAATATTATTTTAATATTGAATTTTTTTGTTAAATAATATTTAATGTTAGTCAAAATAGTAATTTTAATTATAATGGTTACTTAAGCCTCTACTTAGATTATATCGTCTCCACTTAGATTATCCCCTATACTTATCTACATAGGACACCTTACCTTATCTACATGTGGCTGCTTATGGGTACCGTTCCTTCAGGTGACACTTGATTATTGCTTTAGTCGAATAAAAAATATCAATCCATATAGGTGGACCTCAATTAGGGACATCCATCATTCAAAGCTCATTGGACACAACTAAGCGAGTCATCTCACTGTCAATATATATCTAAGGTCCTATAGGTATAATAAAGTGAGTCATCTCACTATCAATTGGATATCCCATGCTAACTTTACTTTAACATTAAAAATATCATTTATGGGCACTAAAAGCCCTTATAGAAACCATACAAAGATATGTTTAAGATTGAGAAAACGTTTTCCAAAAATACTTCTATAAAAATTTGCAAAGCTAATACCTTCTATCAATATACTATTTGGGTCATACACATGCGACAAATATGACCAGTTATTTTGGTTAAATATTTATATTTATCGATTTAAGAGGGTAATTATATAGATGATAGCACATAAGTAAAATAATCATTCAGACATATAAGCGATAACAACTAGCAAAACATTACGCAAATAACATGTACAAGTAGATAACGTTCATTAGAACTCTATCACCTGGATTAATGCTTATTTTCCACGTTTTTGGAGTTTCTAGAACTTGATGATTAAGTACCTATAAGATAATAAGACTTATAAGTATTTATAAAAGCTAAGTTCCTAGAATAACTAGATATTTATAACAGTTTGCTTAATTTCCTACTATATCCTAAGTATGGTATCTATTGGGACAAATAGAAATTATACTTATACATTTGTAAATTAGGGTATCTTACTGATGTATTTATTTATTTTTCCTCAATATTAGTTTATAAAGTCAATGAATTTAGTTATCCTACTTATTCTTTTCGATTTATCTTAAATTTTTAGTTATATGTAACTTTTTCATTATAATTTCGATTTTTATAATTTTATAGTCGATGCTTATCGTTTTCGATCGTACGTTTGCGTAGTAGGGTCCGTTTTAGACACTAATACTCGCATTTTTTGATATGGGTCTAAATTGCTATGAAATTGATTATTTTGATCTAAATAGTTTTATTTGTCTATTTTAAGCTTTTTAAAATTATTTTATGATATAGT
The DNA here is from genome assembly GCA_024138015.1 of Lumnitzera littorea. NCBI lineage: Eukaryota > Viridiplantae > Streptophyta > Magnoliopsida > Myrtales > Combretaceae > Lumnitzera > Lumnitzera littorea. Next base: position 3,398,657 of record JAMXBB010000005.1, on the reverse strand, counting down.
TAATTTCTTAATTCCATATTTTTATAATATTTTATTTTTATGTAGAATTTGTGTAGTTTTCATTATTTCTTCATATTTAAGTTTAATTTACTATTTATTTAATTTTATTACTATTGTAAAATTATCCTAATTATTTGATTATTTTTATTTCCTAATTATTTTATAACTTTTTATTCAATTAAATAATTTACATAAATTGCAGACATCTTGATTTTTCTTTATTATTATTATTATTATTATTTCTTCAATTTTGTATTCTTATTATATATATTTATATGATATTACAATTAATTAATTATTATATATGTAGGCTTTATATGACTTTATGGGTTTCAACCCATTATAAATGTATACATTTGTATATTTATTTCTTTATGTTATATTGAATAAATATATTACAAATATGTGTGTGTTTATATACATATGCTTAGGTGCTTATATAGTCTTAATTATGTTTATTATACCTAATAATTTATCATATGTACTTATACTTAGTATGTTATTATATTATTATATATATTCATACACATACATATGTACATATATATATTTTATTATGTTATGCCAATTAAACATATTATAAATATGTATACACTTATATTTATATATATACATATATATGCATTCTTAAACATATATGTATATTTAGTATATTAGTATATGTACTTGTATGCATACGTATACTATACTATTATCATACGCATACCTACACATATATACATATATATACACATATTTATACTTTTAGTATACTTATCATTATACATACTTTTATACATGTACATATATACATGCACACATCCTTGTACTCATTTTTATATGTACCTTCATACATGTATATTTATATGTATATTTATGTTTTTTTAGTGTATTTTCAAGGAATTCTCAATATTATATATATGTGTATATATAGGCATATATGCTTTTGGTTCTCTCTCTCTCTCTCTCTCTCTCTCTCTCTCTCTCTATATATATATATATATATAAATACTTAATGTTTTACACATATATATATTTATATACGTATTATACTATATATAGGAGGTATATGTGTAGATATTTTTATGTATCCCCTACCTTATTTTCTTAGTTACTAATATATATTATGTATTTATCCGTGTATAAATATGACCATGTATGTGCACATATTTTGACTAAACTTATAGTATATTTATACATATGAGTATATATATATTAATAGGTATAATAGCACATATATACATATAAGCATAATTTCTAAAGAAATAATATTATATACACAAAATTCTATTACATATATATGGAACTCTAATATAATACTCTAAAATATATACTAATACATGTTCAAAGCTTCGAGTGTAAAAATATATATAAATACCTAAAGATAATACACAATACATGCTTTACATGAAAGAATTAATACAAATATATATATATATATAAGGAAAGTATACTTACTTATTTAGGGATTTATTTTAATGTAAAATCCCTCTCTTTTCCCCTCTAAATGTTCTTAAAAATGGAGGTTGAAATGTAGTTAAGGTTGGAATGGCAAGTAAGGAATAAAGAGAGGAAAATGAAAAAAAATCAAGGATGAGAGAGAGAGTATGTTGGTTCTAGTGGGGGAAAAAGTGAAATTATTATGTGTTAAATTGAGAAAATGGTAGACAAATGAAGAGGGTTCTAGAGGTGGGGATGAGTTACGGTAAAGGAAAAAAAATTAGGAGGAAAAAGAAAAGAAAAAGGAAAGGAAAAGATCATTAAATGAAGTGAAAGTAACATGTTGACTTTTTGGTCAAAAGTATAATACTAATATAATAATTCTATTATGTACATGTAATAATTTGCAATTTAGAAAGAAAATTAAAAGATAACAAGGAAAATTAAAGAAGTAAGGAAAATAAGGAAATAATAAAATAAAATAAAATGTTGAATTTCCTTGATATATTTTTAATACTAAAAATAATATTATTAATAATATATATTCTAATTATAAAGAAAGTTATAAGATATAAGTTATATTAATTATATAACTCATAAGCAGTAAAATAATACTAAATTTAGGTTTAAATAATTAAATTAATATAATACTAATTTATATATAATTTTTCAAATAATTTTTCACAATTATCAGCATTTAATAGTTATCTTTAATCGTTCGCTAGCGATTTTACGCGATTAAGCGTATTGTTTAGTAATTATACCTGATTAGGACTTTATCATAATTGGAGTAAATTTAAGTGTCTTAGAAGCTTAAGCTTTTAGTTTTATGGTTCTAATCGGGTTCAGGTTCGATATCTTGTATGTATACGCATATAGAATTTAGAGTTTCCATGCACAATTAGGATTTTTATTAGGTTCGGGGTTAATCTCTTGTAGTTACACATATTTAGGGTTTTATGTATGATTAAGGTTTTAATTAATAAGTTAGAGTTTTTCATATTCGTTTTAGGTTTTAAATTTTAAATTTTTAATCAATTTTAAATTTATCAATTATGTTGACTTAAGAAAATTACTTATAATACTCGAGTTTAACTTTATACTTAGAAGGTTGAATTTGTGAGGTTTACATTGAAGGTCTTGACAACTCACATAAAGGTTCAATGATTGTGAGGTGCTACTAGATGATGCTATTACATTTGAAGGCGATTTGGTTTACTTAGCTTTGTTGTTGATATGGAACCAGTGAGTTTTGAAGAGGTAATTATTGATCCTAAGCGGAAAATTATTATGCAAGAAAAGTTGAACGCCATAGAGAAGAATCAAACTTGGGAGTTGGTTGATTTGCCTGATAAAAAAAAGCCCATAAGGGTGAAGTGGGTGCTTAAAACAAAGTTGAAACCAAATGAGTTAATAACAAAGTACAAAGCTAAATTGTTAGCCAAGGGAATTTTACAAAAGACTAGTTTAGATTATCAAGAGACGTTTGCATTAGTAGTAAGGATTGAAACAATCGAATTAGTGATTACCATTACTAATCATAAAGGGTGGTCTATATAGCAACTAGATATGAAGTCGAACATCTTAAATGGACCATTGGAGGAGAAAGTATAAGTGTGTCAACCAACTAGTTTTGAAAATAAAGTATATAAGCTGAACAAAGTTTTGTATAGCTTGCAAGTTCCTAGAGCTTAGAATAAGAGGATTGATTTTTTCTTGTTACAGTAAGGGTTTGAGAAATGTGTGAATGAGCATGGTGTTTATTTTAAAGGAGCAAGGAGTAAGAATTTGTTGATTATGTGTATGGGATAAAGGCAATTAATGTGCCTATACTTTTAATTTTTAGTAATTTAGTGTTTAAAATTTTCTTTTTTGTGATTTAGTACTTCTTTCTTTAGTTTCATTTTAATTTAGTGTTTCATTTAACGGCAAAGTTAATGATCATTATAATTTTTTGCATTTTAATGTTTATACTTTAATTATAATTGCATTTTGGTATTTATACTTTAAATTTGCTACATTTTAGTGCTTGTTCACTTGTTAATTTATTTAAAATCAATTTTTTTATTTTCCTTAGTTATTATATCATTTTTGTAATAAAAAATTTTATTTGTAACTAATAATTTTAATTGTACATGATTTTTTGCATGTAATGTTTAATTTTAGAATATCTTATAATGTTAAAGTTTTAAATTCTACTTTTATTTGAAAATAAGATTTATTATATGTTAGGTGCACGAATCAAGTAAAATTTTAAAATGGTCATAACTTGTAAATAAAATATCATTTGACCTTATAACATGAATTTTTTTACTTGTCAAACCATATACTTCTATATTATAATATTTTGTTATATATTCGATAATGTCACGATATTGATTTTTATAGCTTTACAATCCCATAATTTATAAATCTAGCATCATATAACTGTAATTGTATAATAGTTGGAAAGCTTAAATATGTGTTACCTAAATATTATTATTTTTTACTCAAAATTATAAGAGTACTTGTTTAAATCTTTGCATTTTTTATACATTACAATTGACCTTACTTTCATGAATATATTTATTTTTATTTAAATAACCTTTATATGTTGTAGACATATTTTTATTATATAATTTTACCAAAAATTTTGTAACGATATATTATTTGTAATTTTTTTAAAAAAATTAGATCTTAAAACATTAACATTATAAGATTTTCTAAAGTTAAACATTGCATGTAAAAATTACGCAAGATTAAAATTATTTGATATAAACAAATTATTTTAATTTTGAAAATGATATATTAATTAAAGAAAATCAAAATTTAATTTTAAACAAATTAACAAGTGAACAAATACTAAAATGTATCAAATTTAAAATACATATACTAAAATACAATCATAATTAAAGTATAGACACTAAAATAAAAAAAAATTATAATAATCGTTGACTCTACCATTAATGAAGACACTAAATTGAAATCAAACCAAAAGAAAAAGTATTAAATTGCAGAAAAATAAAAGTTTAGACACTAAAGTGCTTAAAATTAAAAGCATCGGCACTTTGGTTACCTTTATCCCCTATGTGTTTATATGTAGATGATTTTTGGTGGCTAGGACTAGTGAAGTAGAAATTAGTGATTTTAAGGATATGATGAAGAAAGAGTTTAAGATGTCTGATTTGGGAGTATTATCTTACTTTCTTAGCTTGAAGATTGTAAGAGTAAAAGGTGGAGTGCTTGTACATCAAAGGAAGTATGCTTGTGATATTTTAAAGAGATTTGAGATGATGGATTGTAGTGTAGTGTTTAGTTTAGTAAATTGCAGTTTGAAGCTAGAAAATGATGAGAATGGTAAAGTAATAGATGTCATATTTTACAAATGGATTGTTGGTTCATTGAGGTACTTATGTAACACAAGACCTAACATTACATTTGGAGTAGGACTAATTAATAGGTTTATGGAGGGTCGTAAGGTCTCATACTTAATTGCAGCTAAGAAAATCTTGAGATATGTGAAAGCAACCTTAAACTTTGGTGTACTACATCAAAGTGATAAAACGACCGGTGGAGATCAAGTGATTAGGTAGTCAAATTCTGATTGGTGTGGTGATAAATTTAGTAAAAGAAGTTTTGTAGGTTATGTTTTTCGATATCAAAATGCTACGTTTGCATGGAGCTTTAAAAAACAAACCATTGTTACACTTTCTTCTTATGAGGCAGAATATGCGTTAACATCTATAAGGGCTTGTCATAGTGTGTGGTTGGAAATATTGTTAGATCATATGTGTATTGAAGTTTTGAATCCTTTGGCTTTAAAGATTGATAACAAATTTGCTATTGATTTAGCTAAACACCTAGTGGTGCATAGAAGAAGCAAACACATTGAGACCAAATTTCACCTTTTGGGAGTCCAAGTGAACAAGGGCAAATTGAAGATAGAGTATAGCAAGATAGAGGAGAAACTTGCTGATATTATGACTAAAGTATTAAAACACGATAAATTTGTAAAATTGAGAGACATGTTAAACGTTTTGTTGCATGATGTTGTAACACATCTAAAGGTATATGTTATGTATAATTCAAATTTTGTAAAGTGTGGTAAGTAGTTACTCGGTGGTCAAGGAGTAAGTTAGTTAGTGTAACCACATATAAACAGTGCTATGGTTATTAAAGTGTGAGTGAGTAAAAATTCAAAGCATATGTGAAAGTAAACATGTGAACATTGGGGAATAAAAGTGAAATACATGAGAGTGAATAATTTTCTACAAGATTCCGTTGTGTTCTTGAGTGAATGTAACGGTGAGTAAGTTAGAGACTAGATCAGAAAATGCATTAGATGAGTCTTGTTCTAACAATTGTGAATAATAATAATAATAATAATTCAAAGTTTTAGGGAAAAAAAATAATGTAATATAATAACAATTCAATTACTTGCTAATGAAGTATCTTAATTAATATTTTATGTTTTTTAATATGTATAGATATAAATATATATACATCCATATATGTATATATATAATCTTACCTAATTTCCTAATCTAATAAAAGGATATTTAGTATTTATGTTACATAATTAAATATTTTATAGTAAACGTATTAAGCAATATCATCAAATTTGAATTGATCTCTATTGTTTAATCCGATTTGATATGATCTGACCATAAAATTAATCCAATCCAAACAATTAAACCCTAGCAGAATTCAGTTTCATCTCTTTATTATTAAACTTTAATATTTGAACTTTTCATATTTTCCGGTCAAAAATTGAATCGTGTTTTAATGGCGCGGGCCAGCATTGTCGACGGCTAACTGGTTCAACATTCCATTGCGAATTGGGTTCCACTCCAAGTGCGTACAAATGAATGGCCCATTAAATATGCATTGATGGGCTCTCTTGTCTTCGGCCCGAGTAGAAATTAGAACTTTCGCGTAGAGGCCAGGTTCTTCTCGAATCAACAGTAGAGATACGGTTATGAACGACGTCAAAATGACCTGCGAGACGATTCTAGAATTCTCTGTCCTACGTTAATATATGCCCTCATATCGTCATCGCCAATTTCAACCGACGGAAAACTAAGAGCAATTATAAGCAGCCTTTTACAAAAAAATGTCGCTGATTCCAAGCTTCTTCGGAAACTCTCGCAGGAGCGTGTTTGATCCATTCTCGCTGGACATATGGGACCCATTGAAGGACTTCCACTTCCCTTCCTCCTCCCTTTCCGCTCCTCCATTTTCCGGTGAAACCGCCGCTTTCGCCAGCGCACGTGTGGACTGGAGGGAAACCCAGGACGCACACGAATTCAAGGCTGATCTGCCTGGGATCAAGAAAGAAGAAGTGAAGGTGGAAGTGGAAGATGACAGGGTTCTTCAGATTAGTGGAGAGAGGAACGTGGAGAAGGAAGACAAGAACGACACGTGGCACCGGGTGGAGCGTAGCAGTGGGAAGTTCATGAGGAGGTTTAGGTTGCCTGAGAATGTGAAGATGGATCAAATCAAGGCTTCCATGGAAAGCGGTGTTCTTACTGTAACTGTTCCCAAAGTGGAGACCAAGAAGGCAGAGGTTAAGTCCATTGAAATTTCCGGTTAAATTGGGTTGAGACACTGTCGATGTATCTTTCTTTTGTCGGTCTGGTGTGTGATGTGTATGAATGATGTCTATGTGATTGAAATTTGTGGAAGTTGTCTATGTGAAGGATTGTAAGAAAGTTTCAGTGTTTCCTGTTTCGGATTATCGTTTGGTTTGTTTTGTATATCCTCTAAAACCATGATCAAGTGGTCGTATGAAAATCTATCCACTCCAGTTTTGTTCGAAGAATTTGCCAATCTCCCTCCTATTTATTTATTTCTTTATTATTATTATTATTGTTATTTGTTTGAGTTTATGCCTTGTTCTTAATCTTTGCTGCCATGAAATTGAAATTTCGTTCAGGTATTTTCTATTTTCACTTGTACAATTACAGTGAGCAGTCTTGGAGGTCGATGCTCTGAAAGCATTTTAAGGTATAGGTGATTATGATGGATATTTTTTGTGTGAAAGTAATAGAGATTAGCTTTGGTTAATGCAAATGCTTGAATGATTACAATCATTGCGACTTAGAAGAACATGAAATCATGGAAATCCAATAACATAATAATACCGATGCTCGATCCTAATGGAAAGAGATTAATTTTAGTCTTCATAGGACAGCAATTGTTTGTCACATCGAGCATGATAGCCCTAAACTTAGAATTTTATTGTGTTTTATTAATGATATTTAGATATAAATTAATGAATAGCAAGTAAAACTTTTTATAATAAATATATTTGAAATAAAGGCAGCTATTTACGTGAGATATGAAGGTTGTCTAATATACAAACTATTTCAGCAAAATTTATCATAATCGCACAAAGCTGTCCCGGCCAAGCTAAGCTATTGCAAATCAGCAAAATCAAGCGTGCAAATCAGCAAAATCAAGCGTGCAATCAATCAAATACGGTGGTGGTTAAAATATTTAATTGTGTCGTACCAAAGCTTGCAACGTAGTCGATTTTAAAGATCGATTCATGGTGCTGTGAATGCAAAGCTGTAATAAATTGCAAGCTTTTGAAAAACTTAGATTCAATTGATTGCGTTAGGAGTAGGCTGTACAAAAGAACAGAAGCTTAGGAATAAAATCACACTTATCCCCAAAATTAAGTTGCAGAAAGTTATTTTTATAGTTGTGTAAATGGGATGGACTATGCAGGCCCGTTTGTACAATTGGAAAATAAATTTTAATTTTAAATACAGGTTTTTAACTCGTTTCATTTAAATTGAGGGTCATAAGGGATCAATCCATTAAAAATATTTAGTTTAGCTCAGCCGACCATGTGACCATGTTATTATTTCGATTTTCAAATAATAAAACTAAAAACAATAACAACTCAGTAAAAAAATTTAAAAAATAATATAGTTGTTAATAATGGATGGAGTAAGCCTACTTATGACTTCTCGATATTATTTTTTATATTCTCTCATTCTCTTTCTCTCTTCCTTTTTCAATTAACGGAATTGCTTTACTCTAGTGCTAGCAAGCTGGGATACCTCAACTTTCAAAACATTTCTCAATAGTTGTGGTTTGAATTGTATTATGGATCACAAAGAAGTTGGTTATTTGATTCCATTTCCATTGATGAGTTACCTATGATGCAAATATATATATGTATATTCTATATTTTAATGGAAAGATCATAACTTTATTTTTTCTAAAGTGAAATAAAAGTTAAATTTTATAGCAAATAAAAACTAAATATATAGAATGGAATGAAGCCAATAAGATTGTGAACTATGGTCAAAGTGGACCAATCCATTGAAAATATCCAATTTAGCTTAGTTGATCATGTGACCATTTTATTATTCCAATTTTCAAATAATAAAACTAAAAAAGAAAAAAAAAATAACAACTAAGTCCTATTGTTTTTAGTTAGTTAGAGACTTGCTATGTGGTTGTTAATAATTGGTGGAGTAAACCCACAACTTTCCAATACTATTTGGTGTATTCTCTCTCTCTCTCTCTCCCTCCTCTTCCAACTAACTAAAATGCTTTACTCTAGTGATTAGGAGTTTTGATGCCTCACCTTTCAAAACATTTCTCAATAGTTGTAATTTGAATTGTATTCTGGATCATTAAGAAGTGGGTTATTTGATTTCATTTTCGTTGATGGGTTACCCATGATGCAAATGTAAATGTGTATATTATACATATATTTTCATGGAAAGATTGGAAATTTATTTTTCTAAAGTGAAAAAAAAAATTAAATTTTATGGTAAATAAAAACTAAATATATACATTGGAATGAAGTCAATAAGATTGTAAATTATGGTTTATGAATATTTCATATAATGTATTAATAAAAAATGAACGTTACTACAATTTGTGAATTGACCCACTTAACCTATGAACCTATAGCGAAATGGGTTGAGTTAGAAATTTTAATTTGCATTTGTAAGCAGGCTAACCTGCTTAATCTATAAGCTCATGTAAGGCGGACAGGTTGATATATTTGGTCTACTTGCATAACTCTAATTATTTCTAAACATACTAATCCAATATACATAAAACTATAAGGAAAGAGGGAATTAAACCCAATTCATATTGTTTAGATTATGGTATTTATATCACTTGGTTATAAAAACATTGACGCTAATAAAATATTCAAAGTGACTAGTTTCACTTCCTATAAAATTTGGAGGAATACCCAAAATGGGAAAAAAAAAAAAAAGTCCACGAAAAGCTGAAAGAGAAAACAATCTAATAAACTATTGCCACTTATGCAAAATTACATGTCACCCAAAAAAGATTTTGTAAGGAAATGAATCATGGCCCAAGAAATAGTCAACTTACTTTCCACAAAGACCTAATGTGCACTTGAAATTTCTCCCAATTGCGAGAACAAGACACAAATCAACTAGGTATGAGAATTTAAATCCATAATGTAATTTAGAGACTGGGGAAATAATAGAGCAATGAAGTGCCGGAATCTATGTATGACCGGGACGTATATAATGAATAAAAAATGGGTATATTATAGTTTACCAATTCCAACACAATATGTTGAAAGATACAAACTTCGTAAAAAATGGGAACCAACCCATCCCATATGATTTCATGTAAAAGCAAGCAAAGCTATAATCTCCTAAAACTCTTAACACCCGAATAAAATAAATCTAAGTTCAAATACACGACAATAACACTTAAAACAGAGGTAGTAAATGATACAAAATATTAGTATTATGAAAAGATGATTTGGGCAAATAATAAAAAACAAACTTTAATAATATTAATAAATATTTGTCACGTCAAGTAGTAAAGGCAGTAAATTTATTAAGTAGAAATTCAAGTAACATATTTAAATTTTGTGTGTAAAATTTGAGAGAGGAAGGTTCATTTAATATGATAATTAATAATTTCAAATTTTAGTTATAAAATTAAAAAGGTATACAAAGTTTTATGTTGTAATTTTCCCAAGTATCTCTTTCTACAATTGATGGTTGGGCTCCACAGGTGAGAGTTGAGGGGTTCAATTCACGTGTGCAGTAATGAATAGCCCACGAAACAATCACCTGGGCTCTTCAGCCCAAGTATAATTCGAAGAAACCTGTGTCTTTCCAGAATGATCGAGAGAGATCCAAGACGAAAGGTCTCAGTAGACGGTTATGAACATCATCCAAAAACCTACGAGATCATACGAGAATTCTCTTTCCCATAACTATATATATCAGCATATCATGGCCTCTCAATCCAACAAGAACACAAAAGCAAATTCCAGTCAAGATTTCAAGCTTAGACATTCCTTCATTCGCTATCAAAAATTAGCACAAAGATGTCGTTGATTCCAAGCTTCTTTGGAAACTCTCGCAGGAGCGTGTTCGATCCACTCTCCATGGATATATGGGACCCATTCAGGGACTTCCCATTCCCTTCCGCTTCTCTTTCCGCTCCTCGCTTATCTGGGGAAACCGCCGCTTTTGCCAACGCAAGTGTGGACTGGAGGGAAACCCAGGACGCACACGTGTTCAAGGCCGATCTACCCGGGATCAAGAAAGAGGAAGTGAAGGTGGAAGTGGAAGACGACAGAGTTCTTCAGATTAGTGGAGAGAGGAGCGTGGAGAAGGAAGACAAGAACGATTCATGGCACCGGGTGGAGCGTAGCAGTGGGAAGTTCATGAGGAGGTTCAGGTTGCCGGAGAATGTGAAGATGGAAGGGATAAAGGCTTCGATGGAGGACGGTGTTCTTACGGTGACTGTCCCTAAGGAAGAGGTGAAGAAACCAGAGGTGAAGTCCATTGAGATTTCTGGTTAATTAAACGGGTTGAGAAAAAGCATGGGTTTTGTTTGTAATTTGATGTATTGCAATGTCACGGGGTATGTTGTTAGTCCTACTTTTGTTTATGTCCCACCGTAACTGTGGAATGTAATCGATTCTGGTTTTTTAGTTCTCGTTTGGTTTTAAGATGTTTTTTTTTTTCTGGTTCAAGATGATAGGGGTCTTTGCCACTTTAAAAGTTTTATCTTGGTGTAGTTACATAAATCAAAATTGGGTGTGTCAAAACTTTTGGGAAATTAGTTTTAAGTTCCGAAAACCTAAAGCAAATTATGATGTTCAATGGATAATCGACAAAGTTGACAACATTATTACCTTCAAGCGCTTTACCGAATTTTTTCACTTTCAGTTTACGTGAACTACTTTAAAAGATTTCTCTCTTTACTTGCATTTTCATCGACAAAATTATAGATAGGGAGACTCTCCTGGTGTAGAAGATGCATTAAATGAAGAAGTTAATGATGATTTTCATTGTTCATTACATCGAATATTGGAACGCGTTCAGATTAAAAGAAATAATTGAAATTAATCATCGAGGTCTACAGAAGTGATGAAGCCTAGAGAAGAAGAAGAGAAAAAAAGTTTATTGCTCGAACTAGATCAAAGTATGGGGGAGCGGAAATTAATAACCAACATGTCTGTCTCAAAATGTGAGCATGCTAAAAGGATGATTAGGAATGATATGAGCAGTTTTATAAATTCAATTACCGAGGGAATTAATGGATATTTAACAAAAATTTAGTTATACATCAATTATACTATCCGGGGAAAACGGAACACATACCTGAAATAGTTAGCAAGAATTTAAAGGTGCTATACTTTATATTAGTTGTTGTTAAGCCAAAACTAACTATTATATAGTATTAAGTATATATTTTTTGGAAACTACTATTTAGGGAATATTGCATGTGAGGGACTTTTTCTTGTCTTTTTTTATTTTCTTTTTCATTGCCTGAAATATTGTTCAAAAATATTGGAAAAATTATTAGAACATGTGTTACCATGATCTAGCTTCATAATCTTGAGGGGAAACACATGTAGCTTCCCAAATCTCATGCTCCTGTCCGTTCTACACCATCTTTTCTTTTTGTTACTTTTCAATTTATAAGTTTCTATTTTCGATTGAGTAGTTTCTAGGGTTAAGCAATAATGGCCGATTTCATAATGAATTTACGTTATTTCAATTTTCATTTACAATTTGAAATGATGAAGTAAGATTGTATTCCTTTTCATACATTAAAAAAAAAAAAAAAAAAGGTTTGTCATGAAGGTTATGTAATATGATAAATATCTTTTACTTTTCAACCAAATTTAGATAAATTTTGTTATGGATATTATAAAAAATAATGGAATAAAAAACACTCCCTTCACTTTTAAAAGCTTAGTTTTACTGATTTCTATTAATGAGAGTGGAAGAGAACCAATTCTATATTTTTAAGGTGTAATTGGATTCTCTTTTAAAACTGGAATCAATGATCTATAATATTGTGATTTCAACTTCTAAAATTGCTTCAAACATAGGAAAATGAATGGAATCATTGCTATGTATCAAATAGACATAATATGTTTTTCAAAAGATTGAATAAAATTGCCATTCCCCTTTGAAGTAGAGGAATTGAAATCCTACTCATAGATAGAATTGTTGGGAAATGGCCACTCCACCTTTCATAGCCCCAACGAAATGTAGGAATGGGAGTAGAATTTGCAATTATGACTCCATTCCATGTCTTGTGTACCAAACATATCATTAGAACTTGAGGACATCAAATAACGATAAAATAAATAAATATAATAGATGAAAATTCAAGTAAATCAATAATGATACCATAAATGAATATAATGGATGAAAAGTTAGAATATGAAAATGTAATGCTTCTAAAATTATATGTTATAGTAGATTGATAATAGATTATATTCAAGGCTATGTGTGTTTTATAAAGAAGAATAGCATATCTATAAAGGACAAAGAAACATTAATTTTGTTATCATCTTGATCCAAAAGCACAAGTCCATAGAGAGGGAATTTATTTCTTTTGTAAATCAGAATCCAATGGAAAAGATTGAATTTTTGAGATTTCTATAATGGAAAAGTATGATTTTTATGGCTTTAAGGTTTATGAAAGAAAAGAAAAGTAAAGTAAAAGGATATGGCTGAATTACTATTCGATATTTCATACATATAGTAAAACGAATTAGTGCGATTAGATCCTATGATCCATATGATGTGCGATGATCAGAAATAATTAGTGTTTAAGAAATTTCGATATTATGCACAATAATTTCAATAACGAGTGTTAACTAAACTATTGATATTACTCATGATAATCTAATTAACATGGTAGAAGATTGCCACAATTTTATGATAGAATCGATAAGTTCTAAGAAGAATACAAAAGGTTCATGGCAAACTTGTCAATAGTTTATTCTCGACAACTATCTATGAAATAAAACTAACCAATTTTTAAATATTCATAACATAGCAAACCTCAATCCAATGGTAATATGGTAATTAGAACAAATTCTAATAGAAACAAATAAAATAAAGTCATAATTCCTAAGCTGAGGATTGCATATGGCGTGTAAAAGCAATTGAGGCTATGTAAACGTACAAGAGGCAGTGAACACGGGTGTGTTCCGCAATTGAGCCTTTGTAACTCTCTCGGACCATTTTTCGTCCAATTTTCTTCATCTGCATGGGTGTTTCCCTTGAGAGCATGCGTATTGCGCAACACGCAAGCCTCCTACCCTCCTCAACTTCCAGGGCCTCTAGCACGAGCCAATGTCCTCATCAAAATACTACTGAAGTTCTTCTATTTTATTGAATCACCTAAACAAAGAACAATGAGAATCTTTTTTAGAAAATAACACCCCTTATGTGAGTATAGAAAAAGATAAAAGTATAATTAATCATAAAAGCAAAACAAAGTAATACCTAATTACTTTAACTACGATTGAGCAAGACACACAAGAAAATTTGTACTTTAAAAAGAAAATAACGAATTGATCTAAATTTTAGCATTATATTATGCGAAAATTCGCTTTTTCTCTTTATAACTCTTCTGTCTTCTTCTCCAAAACTTATTCTCACCCTCAAGAGATGATTAATTAATGGATAATCTCTTGATGGAAAGAGTCAATGTGCAGACACGAGGAAGGTATGGCTTGCAACTAAAGATGAAAAGTTGAATATGCTATGACTTATAATGAATGGAGATGGAGATTTGAACATACTATGTATCGATAAGGCACTTTGGTTATGGCCTCCTTAGGTTTGATCGTATCTGATATGTTTCGTGCCCTAGGGCTCACCACTATAGGCTTAAGCTCTAGGCCTGTATGAATCAAGCCCATTAAGTCTTGCAATGATTAGAATGCATAAGATAAAAATAAAACAACTATGTCTTGAATAAGTGAAACATGTTGGATATAACGACTCCACTTTCCTACACTTGTGGAAGAAGATCTCTTCCACCAACTGACCTTCAACTATTAGCTCCATTGTACTATAAATATCAGGTCATTATCCAATGATAAAGTTCTCTAAACTTTACACATCAAGTTTGAATATTTACATACATTACTTCTTACTCTCAAGCATCTCACTACTAACTTAAATATTGGAGTGGTTACGCCGAACAACCTCCTGACATTCCTTTACTGTGAATTGTTTTGCAGACTTTATACATATAGAGCTCAATTACCTACTGGCAAGAATTTAGAGACGGCATTATAGCTTATGATAAACGCAGGGTTTTACTTTTTCATCTTTCCCTTACATTAACTCTATGTATACTGATAATGAAGGGAAAGCCCCATCTACTTTTAGGGATTCTAAAACTTTAAGTAAATTATTCTACAACTTTTATCAAAGAAAATATATAAAGGGCTAGTCATTGATTCTTACACAGCAAAAGATTTCATAGTTATATTTTCATTTGCTTAAATCTTTTGTTATCCAATTAAAATTTGATGCACATCATTATAAGGATTTGATTTGTAAATAACATAGTCTAATATTAAAGATAAGTTTAACAAAGAAAAATATAAGTAAATATTATTGCATCCCAAATAATTGTTTTATTTTAAGTTTTTTCGAGCAACACCTTTATGAGGTTGTTGAATGGTCTTATGCAGAGCTAATGGAAAAATCAAAGCTTTTAGAAAAGATAACTTAAAAATAAGAATTCAATTAGTTGTTAATAAAGTATTTAGATGAAAATTGTATGTTGTATAATATATTATAAATAGTTACATATATAGAATATCTATTAGCAAATCATGTATGGTATTTATATGCCTAAAAATAGTATATTGGAGTAGAATTCATATGAAGCTAAATTTATCATTAGACTTATCTATGGTTTAATACTTGTATGTAAATATAGAGAAAGATATTTCAATGAATTGATGTATTGTTTTTCATTTTATGGTAAATGGTATGTATTTCTTTATATTTGCTCCTTGTGCACTTAACCCCACTATTTTTGAAATTTAATGTTAAACACCAAATTTGGAGAGAAAGAGAGAGAGGGAGAGAATTTAAACCCTACAATATCAATTTTTTTCCTTAAAAAACAATAATCTTATGAAAATGAAGACCATTATGTGAAAAAAAAAAGGCATTTAAATTTTAGAAAAAGGAGCTCTACCCTTTTTCTCCGACTTTATGTAGTTTTTTAGTATCTTTTAATTATTTTTATCAAAGTTGAAATAGAAAAATAGTGAAGCGTGTTTTATAATTATTTAAGGGTATAAATACTCAATTTTACAAACTAAAGATTTAAGTGAAGTAATGCAAACATAAAGGGTATATTTTCAATTTATCCTTAACTTTATTATAGAGAAAGAAAAACGGCTTTACGTAAGTGATTATAATGTAATATAATATATAATGTAATAATGTTATTAAATTTTTCACTTATCATTGACACATATTAGCTTCTAATTGAATTACAGTATTTAATCTAATGAAATAAAAATAGTAAATATAAATTATGTAATATAATAAAAAATAATATTGTATACATTTAATTACATATCATAATAAAATATAATACAAGTATAAACAATCAAAAAGGAAAAGCAAAAAGGATCATGGAAAACTAATGGAAATCAAGCTACCAAACCTTTAACCCACAATTGAGGCCGAGGACTAAAGGGATTAGTAAGACGAATCTTCTTGTTCCAGGCGATTCATGCGAAGGCTGAGTATCTCCTCATCGACTTATTCTGCTTGCTAAGCCTTATGATTATCTATTTCTCGCATGTTGAGTGTCGAGAAACTAAAGGTTGATATAACAGCCCATCTTCATTCTTGGACATGTTTGGTCGATTACTTACTTAGTCTTACCCTTATCCAGATGTCGAAAGAGTGTCTAAACTGACCAAGCCACCTTTACTCAAATAGCTTGTTTGCTTAGACAAGTAAGCTGGCCGTACTTTTTGTTCACATGTTCTAACGGCATCAATAATATAGTATCACTACGTATACAGTATCACGTGTAGAATTTGTTACATCAATGATTATTTTCGTTATATATTCATTTTTACTTTTTTGTATCTTGTACATTACTTACTTAGGAAATATCCTTTATATATTTTTCTTTTTAGGTAAGTTACCCTAACTTATGGATATAAATACCCTTATAATTATAGCTGTAAGAGATCATCATCCTCCTTAATATACGAGTATTTTCTTTCTTGCATAAATATTGCTCGTTTACTCCCAGTATCACTCTTATCCTATCCTTTAAGTAAGGCTAGGGGACGAGTAATCTTATCGAATCGATTCATACGTTATATCGGATTGTACCGTAAGTCCTCAGAAGTTCTATTGGTGCGTTATATCTTCTGACGCTGTTCGTGGGTCTTACTTACTTTTCATTCACTTCCGTCCCTTTTTGTGCCATTTCCCATTATTCCTTTCGAGCTTTATATAAGTTTGAAGTCGTTTGTAAGCCCCAAAGTTCAACCAAGTAACCGTAGGATTGAACTTAGAACCCAAGGTTTAGGGCGATCGGTTAAAAGATCCGATCAAATCCAAATTATAAATTATTTAACAAGATACCAATAAAAATGACCCTATAAACTTAAATTTAAGAAAATAAGTAGTAAAATAGGAGACTATAAAATTTTCAAATTTTAAGCATAATAACTGCTAATTACTAAAAAGGCAAAAAGTGTAATATAATAACTAATAAATTAGTAGAGATAGATTATATGTATACTAAAAATTTTAGAATGACCAAAATAATATTTAGGAATGTTCACGTGTACCCTACATGTATTTACGTGTAGATAAAAATACGCGTAATTACTAAAATTGGCCGAAAACTAAGTAAATAATTAAAGAAAATTATAAAATAATTGTGGAAAAATCAGAAAAAAAATCAGAAGGATGTGGAATGATGCAAGGATGGTCGTGGCAAGTCAGAATCTGAAAAAGAAAATTCAACCAATTAAATTAAGACAACATAAAAGCCAAAAATCAAGGGATAAGGCAATTGTCTTGTCCCATTTAATGCACAATAAATTCCACAAAGCCCTATAAATAGCAGGAAAAATTACAGAGCACATTTGGACAGATACAAATCAGAGAAAATTAGAGAGAGTTGAAAATTTGAGAGAAAATCCAGAAAATAAAAAAAAATAAGAAAAACTGTGCAGTTGAGGGTTTTAAAAGGAACCCACACCAGACGAGGAGCTGGAAGTGGACGGCCACCACCACCACACGGTGGTGGCAGCGCCCAGGCCGGCCGATAAGGCCACAGCGGCCCGCGGTGGCCGGAGCCACCCAAATCGGTGAGTCCGATTTCCAGCCCGAATCTTGTAAATTTTTGTAAAAATAGTAAATATAATTAGAAAATTATGAATTTTGTTATTCTGAGATATTTCTGTATGTAGTTTGTAGGAAAAATATTATTTTGATGAAATTATATCCCGTAATATATGGCCCCTAAGAAATCGTGCAAAACCGAGCACATTTCGATTTAGAAATAAATGACCTTAGGAGTGTAGTTTCAAGCCCAAAATTTTTGTGTAGATTACTCAGATGATATAGAACAGTGCTATGATGCCCTTTTTCAAAAATTAATTTTCGAAATTTTTAGATAATTTTTAGGTCCTAAAATGAGACATAAAATGGGTAATTTAGGATTAATTAAGTAATTAAATTATTAATTTCTGACTTAGTGAATAAGTAGATGTTTTAGGGTGTTAAGATCTGATGGAGTATGATACTTATAGCATTTAGGGTGTTAGATGTAATTATTAGGTTAATTATGTAATAAATGAATAATAGGAAATAAATAGTTAATTTTGTAAATTAGGGAAATTTGGAGTAAAATCTTATTTAGGATGGATTTAGACATTTTGAAATAATAATTGGTGTTTAGAGATGGTAATTAGGGTAATAGAAATATTAGAAATGCATTATGTACATAATATGCAATAATGCATAATGTGTAATTATTGAAAATATAATAAATAGAAAATATTATAATAAAAATTTATATTTTGAGAATAATAAAAATGCACAATAAATCTGATAGGAAACTTGAATTTATGGAATTATATGAAAAATGTAAAAATTTGTCACATTAGGAGTGAATTCGGTACACTGATACGGATTTAAGTGTACCGAGTAAAATAAACACTAACAAAGGGTAATGATGGTATTTAGGTTATCGGGAAATAATGTGATTAATTTCACATTATGGGTTGAAACTAATTTCTAGGGTTGGAATATAAAACGCTACTTAAAAATCGAACTAAAAACCTGGTTTAGAAATCGATGCGAAAACCGAACCTGAACCTAACCCCAAACCTAGAATAATTATAAAAGACTTAATACCTAGATAATTGGGCATATTCAACCTTAAACAAAACATAACAAGAAGCATTATAGGATAAAACGAACCTATAACAATTATATAAAAAGCTGAAACCACGTTCGTGTTATAGGGATAACCGGCGATGGCCTGAGCAAATCGGACCTCGAGTGAGCGAGCGAGGAGTCGAGGTAAGTTGGGATTAATACGATGCTGTATTTTGGAGGCTTAAGATTATGCTTGGTTGTGCTTGTTAGATAGTTGAATGCGTGCATGTGCTTGATTATGGGTGATGCTATGATTCAGTTTGCTGCTTTAGCACATATTGTATGAATTGTATGTAATGATTGATCGCTCTAAATTGGACTTAATCAAATGTACGACTAGTAATCATAACCGAACATGCATGGCAACTTGTTAGGGGATTTAGGACTCTCCGACCAAATACCGACCCTTCGGAAGGGATAGCGCAGGATTGCAAAATGGTCCCTTCTTCATCCTCAGTCGAACTAAGTGACAGGAGAGGAGGTCGCGGCGGGGATGAAGACAGTGGTTCGAAGGTAGTCGCGGGAGGAGCAAGGTCTCCATTACACAAGCCTGGGTTTGGTCGCGAGCTGTTACATTAACGGTAACTCCTCAACCCGGATTAGAGCGGGCGCAATTTCTCTAATCTCACGACGGGCCGGACAACGTCGTGCGATGGCATTTGCTTGCACATGCATTGCACCTAATAAGTGCTTGAAAACCTTGTTGTGTGTATGGTGTAGTTTTAAGTCCTCCGTCCTAACTTACTGAGCTGTGGTTGCTCACATCCCTATAGACATCGTGCAGGTGCTGGCTAAGAAGCGGTAACCAATTACTCTGAAGCTAGCAACTGCTGGATCCTGGGGAGTGAGGAAAAACATGTGAAGAATAAACACATATTTTAAGGTTTAAGTTTTTATTTTAGAATTACTTTTCATTTTGAATAATATAACAACTAGGAAATATATTACGGAGAAATATTGTAAACCTTAATTGCAATAACTAAATTATAGCATATATATATTTCCTCACTTTCTTAGATAAATGATTTATTTAAATTACAAATTGTCTACTTCAAAGCGGGTTAGTTGTGGACGCCTTGTGTAGACTAGGTCTAGGATAGCGGTTGTGAGGCCAACTTCTATCTTAGGGTGGTTTACACGGCGGGGCTGTTACGACTCTGCCGCTTCGGGGCGTGACATCGTTTGGCGACCAACCTTGTTCGTTCTTAGTCATGGTTCGTAACTAGGAAAACCATGCAAACCCTGATTGTATTGGTCGATCATTCCAAGGCACTTCGAGTTAATACCCAGACAAAGGTCTTACCTTTGTATATGCTTGAAGTAGGGAAATAAATAGACTGTTATAGCTCAAATGGAAAAGCAAAGACAAACGTCCCATTTATTTAGTGATAATAGAAAGGGAATAGAATAATTATTTCTTCTAAACTTTCTATTGCTTTGTTTATTTTAAAAATAAGTAGGGAATTTTAATTTCGGATAACTTTTATATTTCCAATTTATTTGAAATACTTGCTACCTATGAAAATGTAGAATTTTTTAGAGAGAAAAAAAAAAGGTTTAGATAATGCAACCATTATATGTTTATTAATATTGTAATTAAATAACTATTGGTTATTTTTCAAAACAACTAAATAGGGAGATGGTATTTTTAGTTTTATTCACAAATTAACACTACAAATATGAAAGGTGAAATAAATGGATTTAGATCCTCCTTATTTATCCTTTCTCATTTTTTCTCAATTAATAAATTAATAGTTGAGATTGTCTAGATTTTTTAAATAAGATATCCGATTGATGAAAAAATTAGAAAGAGACTTAGAGTAATTGCTTTGCGAGAGGGTGTTGTTGATATATGATAAGTTGGTCTTTTGGTTTGAGTGGTGAAGTTACTACTAACTTAGCTTACGAGCAACTCTATAAAGAATACCTAAACATTGAAGGAGAAGACTGGAGATGAATTTGGCGTATGCCTACAATCCCGAGTATCTAAATGCTATTTATGAGGAATCTTGTATAATGGATTAGCAACAAGAG
Source organism: Lumnitzera littorea (assembly GCA_024138015.1). Lineage (NCBI taxonomy): Eukaryota > Viridiplantae > Streptophyta > Magnoliopsida > Myrtales > Combretaceae > Lumnitzera > Lumnitzera littorea. The sequence goes on along the minus strand of JAMXBB010000005.1, from coordinate 3,377,499 downwards.
ATAATTTGAGCAAGAGAGGCATGAATTTCCAAAGTAATTGTCCAATGTGTAATGTTGAAGAGGAAATAGTTTAGCACCTTTTTTGCAATTATAGATGGAGCAACAATTTTTGGGTAGAGTTTGGAATCTAGGTAACCTAACTGAGCTGTTCTTTTAAAGAGTTCAGGAAAGTAATCATGTTATGGAAGAAGCGAAGATGGAACATAGTTAAAGCAACAGGAGCAATATTGTAGTTGTTTGCTCTCAAAGGAATTTGGAGGGAGAAAAGTATAAGAATTTTTACACCTAAGAAGGATGTTGGAGATTACTTGGGAAGAATACGAGCTGAAATGAATAAATGGTGGGGAATAATCAAAGCAAAGAAACTTAGAGCCTCGAGAAAGCAGTTTACGGGACATTGGGAGAAACAAGATGGAAAGATAGATAAAGAAAAATTGTGATGGGGTATTAATGAAAATGGAAGGGAGGCTAGTATTGGAGTAATATGTAAGTATAAAGATGGCCATTTTTTAAGAGGGTTGTATAAACACATTGGGTAGGTTTCAACCTTAGAAGCAGAAATTTGTATAGTGAAGGAAGGATTGAAATTAGCTAAAGACTTACAACTTGTTCACTTTATGGAATAAAATGAGAAAGAATGGAATTGGAATTTTATAAGGAATAAAATAAGGGTATAATACATATTACTTTGTTTAGTTAGATTTACAAACAATTTAAGAATATACATATAATATAACTTTAATGACTAAATTATTCTCGGTTTATTTTCTTTCTCAACAAATCCTAGCGGTGGTTGATGGTGGTAATGGTAGTGATGGTTGTTGGTGGTGGCATCGATAGTAGTGGTGGCTATGGTGGTGGCGGTAACGGTGGTGGTGGTAACAGTGGCGGTGGTTGGTGGTGACGGTGGTAGCAACAGTAATGGTGGTTAAGGTGGTGGCTACGGTGGTGGAGGTGGTGATCATAGTGGTGGTTGCGTTGGCGGCAGCGATGGGGGCAGTGGCGGCAGCGGTAGTGGCAGTGGTGATAGTGGTAAAGAATCGTGATTTTTTGATTGAATTAAGAAATCTCTATTACTTCAGTTCAAGTAGGGATTCCTATAGAATTATGATTCTGTAACAAAAAACTAAGTGAACGTCGTAATAAGGAATAAATAGTGAATTGAATTCTAACTCTACATAGTGAACTGAATTCTAACTCTACATAGTGAACATACCATTAAGGAAAGAACAACTCATTATTGAAATTGACTCCTCATTAGCAATAGATTAGCTAATTAAGAAAAATATTAACCCTGATATTTGTTACCTTCTTAATTGAAAGTCATGAGCTTGTCTCACAATTCAATCATGTTTTATGAAGAAGGTTGGGTGAGAGAAGAATGAAGCCGTTGATGCATTGGCAAAGCACGGACTACAAGTGAAAACAAATGCTGCTTTTCCAATAGGTTATCTTTATTTTTAGTTGATGTTATATCTAGAGACTGTGAGATGTAATGATTATGTAGACCTGGAGGTGGTAAGGCATAATACCTCTAATTTGTGGGGGAGTGAATAATCTTGTTGGCTAGTTTGTTCGTCTCTTTTGAATGATAATAGTTGGAAGAAAAGAAAAAGGACAAAATATGCGCATTATACTTGTAAATATACACACATATATACATATATCTTAAATGATTGTGTCAATGTTAAGAAAAAAAGTAAAAAAAAAAATGTGCATATTTTTTGGATTTTTTTATAAGAGAAAAGTTTGTTAAATTGTATATAGTTTATATGATGAATTTTTCTTAAAGAAAGAGATAAAACTATAACTTTTTCATTAGATATTACATTAATTAAAAAAGAAAATAAATCTCAACTTTGAAATGAAGAAAGAAATGTTAAAACTACATCTTGATAAAATAAATTCATTTACTAATTATTACCTAGATAGCAAATACGTATGAAGGTTAAGGAAGGAAAAAATCAAGGTAGAAAGTGGAAACAAACAAAAGAATTTTGATTATAATTTAAAAAAAGAAATTAAACATAAAAAACTACATCAATATTCTTGCTTTTTTTATTTTCATTATGTAATTCGAATATGTCTTCTTGTTTTATCTATGTAATAAATATATACAATTAAACAAGTCGCTAAATAATTGTTCTTTTCTTTTTTTTTTTTTTAAACTTCACAAACTATGCTATGTAAACAAATTAAATGATAATTTAATTCTTTGACCATTTGTTAGGTAAGCATAAATTTGTTATTTTACTAAAATTTTTAAAAAATAATCAAACAATCTTAATTCAACCAAGCTATGGGTGTTGGAGCTATAATTGGTGATCTACAAATGTAGGAGTTATAATAGAAACTATTATTTTGATGAAAGATTTTTGATTTAAATACCATTATACCATATGGATCTTTACATTAATAACTTTAAAATATTAATAATTTACTATGAACGATTAAGTGTCTAATTTGTTAGTTCGTAATTTCATAATTAAAAGAAATCTTAAAACATCAAAGACACTAGATTTAATATTACATAAAAATAAATATATATTAGTTTTTATTCAAGAAAAACCTAGTCAGAAAAATGTCTGTTTTTTTTTTTTTTTCCTCCCTCTTAGAAATAAGAAAACACACACACGAATAGATAACAAAGCATTTCGCATGGGCTTCAATAGCCAATTAGAGGTGCATCCGCGGTCGCAGACAGCTGAGGGGCAATACAACTAAAAGTAAATAAATTCACAAAGCTAAAAACAATTATAATGCATAGATAATTGCAAATTTTTACGATTTATGCGATCGTTAAAGAGGAACAAGTGTTAAAAGAAAAACAAAGAGGAAAAAAAAAAAAAAGAAGAAAGGGAAATAAAGAAACAAAGAGAAAAAGAAAATCACGGAAATAAAGAATCACTACATAAAAAAATTGAGAAAATTGCAAAACTTTCCTGTAACGATATTCTTTTTTTCCCTTTAAAACAGTGTATTATTTCTAAGAATATAAAAGATTTTAGAACAATATAACTATACGAGTGGATGATTATATAGTGCCTTTGTTTTGCAATTATCTACTCGTTATCTATGCTCAAGTATTTTTTATATAAATAAAGTTTCGTTATGCACCATTTAAATACACCAAAGAATAGGAAAATACAAAATTAAAACAAAACGAGGCAGGAGGTCTCTTGTGTATATAGCTAACCATAACTTTTAATTATTACAAAAGGATTAATACAACAAAAGGTAACACATACAAATTATTCCCCCAAACACAACCACAACCACACTTTAACATAGCAAAACATCATGCTATAACTCAACATACTACTTCTTAACCCGAGATTTGGATGGACTTGACATCTGGTTTCTTGACCTCTACCTTGGGAACCGTCACAGTAAGAACCCCATTTTCCATTGCAGCCTTGATCTGGTCCATCTTCACGTTCTCCGGCAACCTAAACCTCCTCATAAACTTCCCGCTGCTACGCTCCACGCAGTGCCACTTATCGTTCTTCTCTTCCTTCTCCACGTTCCTCTCTCCGCTTATCTGGAGAACCCCGTCGTCTTCGACTTCCACCTTCACTTCCTCTTTCTTGAGGCCTGGCAAGTCAGCCCTGAAGACATGAGCCTCTGGCGTCTCCTGCCAGTCCACACGGGCATTGACAAATGCGGAGGTTTCTCGAGGGGTGGAAAGAGCACGCGGGAAGTCCCTGAAAGGGTCCCATACATCCATTGAGAATGGATCCCAGACGCTCCTGCCAGTGTTTCCACCCCAAAAGCTTGGAATTAACGACATCTTGAGATTGGTTATCTCCTTCAAACTAGAGTTAGGCTGGTTTTGGTATGCTTTGTGTAGTGTTTTTGCTGATGTGTTTATTGCTTGAAGAATGTACTACTTGCGGGTATTTATAGTATAATGATGGTTCCGTGTTTGATGGCATCTCATGTCATCTTGTAGGTTCTAGTCTAGCCCTGTCAGCGTGGCATCATTAAAGCGGAGGACCTTCTAGCGCTCTCTCTTCTATCTCTAGCAGCTGCTAGAAATAAAACGAAAGCTCTCTTCTTTTTATCATTTTGGGCTGGGCCTTGATATTTGATGATGAGATGACAAATTGGGTTATTATTTGGATTCCGACCCTGTAAAGAAAAGATTATTTGTTTCTTTCTTCCCTCTCTGCTCTTTTTTTATTTGTAACATATCATAAATCAAACTATATATAAATTCAATAATATTAGGGTCTTTTGATTGATATATATATATTTATTTTGAAAAGTAAGCTAATAATTATTTAGGGTAAAAATTATCAAATTGGTTCCAAAAGCTTATCAATCGATTAACTACTAGGTTTTTAAAACATGCTAATAAACCCAATAAATTTATAACGTCACTTGCAAGATTTATTAATACCGTTGATTTTTCTTTTTAGGTTTGTTTGTTTTGTGAATGCATGTCGTTTAATGGCATCGAGGGTTGTCTAGACAAGGACACGGCTTTTGAACCGGCCAAAAACCAGACCTGGGCCCGTTGATTTCCGGTTCTCGAAATGGCAACCTAACCTTTACCCATAGGTCTGGCTCATGGGCTGGATTCTTAAACCTATGAATTGGCCCTTTTTAAAAATAATTAATTAAAAAAAACTATATTTTAAACTTTAAAATAAAATTATTCGAATTCAAGACAAATTTTATCTTTAGCTTATTTTACGAAATAGTTTTTATAAGATATTCATTTATTTATGTACAGTCATATCTAACTTGATTATAATGTGGGGTAAAATATATAAAGGTTAAAAACAAGTTTAAAAAACAAAAGTTAGTTTCAAATCGCTAAAAATGAGATTGATTTTTTAATAAAAGACTATATATATTAAACCAAGTTTTTAAAATTATATTTATTACTTTATTGTGAATAGCAACACATTAAATGATGTTAACGAAAAATGATTTTTTTCTTATTTATATGGAATTAGTTAAAATTTTTAGTTTTCATTATTATTCATGTTTTTAATTTTGAATTTATTTTAGTTTATCATTTTTTCATTCTTTTCTCTCTATTTTAATCTTTTTTTTTTTATTTAAAATTAACGATTTCCACGAGTCTTGAAAATTGACACAACTTGATTTGTTAAACCAATGGTTCAACCCAAGGGGTCTAACTCATAAGATTGGGTTTGAATTGGATCTAGGACGTAGCGGAATGGTCCTAGATTGGGTCATGGTTTGGACCTAGTGGCCGTTCATGGTACTTGGAAAACCAATGATTAGACCAAGTTAAATTAAGGTATTAAATTTCATGCCCACAAGAAGTACGTCTAACCAGTTTTTGTACTTTCTTTTAGCTACCAATTACTTTGAGCCATAAAACGAAAGAAATAGATTAGTTACATTTGGAACATTTCAATGTAATATCCGTAGAGTGGTGTAATGTAAACACGAAGTGACTCTTGATATAACGAGTATTAATATTTATGAATAAATTTAAATAGAGAATTAATATTTTATAAAATGGATCAAATAAAGTATTCATATTTCGATAAATTTAAATAATGCATCAGTATTTTATAAAATAGTTCAAATGATATTATGGATCGACTATTATGAATATTTTATTTGCATTGTTTTGTAAAATATTAATTTTTTATTTGAATTTTTTAAAATATTTATCTTTTATTTAAACTTTTTAAAACGTTGATTACTTAATTGAACTTATCTCTAAGCGTTGATTTTTTCCATTATACTTCTTCCTCTTAAAGATTATAACAATACACCGTTATTCTTATAGTAAACTATTGTTTGGACATTGAAAAAACAAGTTTAAGGGTCAAACATCAAAATGATGAATGTACCAGTAGGACCGCATTTTATTTTATATATACATGTATACATCTATTAATACTCAAAAATTGTTTAATTAGTCGCAATAAACTCTTAAAATTACGTTGTGAAACATACATGCAACTATTGTAAAATTACACATCATGTGGCCCCTTCAATTTTGGATTTCACAAAAAATATTAAATTAACTCTATAATTCATAACAAAATTTCCTAAGCTCATTTTAAATTGTAATATTAGATTTAAATGGTTTGGTCATTTTAACCAGACTACACATTTTATCTAGGAATAGCATTTTTAACCTGTAAAGTTTCAGAACTTACACAAAAATGACCCTTAAATATATAATTCACGAAATTAAAAATCTATGATTATTATCCCAAGACTCGGATAATACAATGTCGTCAGTTGCATGTAAGATCGATCATTTATTCCTAATGCACGCATTAACTTTTAGAATTTTTGACATAATGTGAAAAATTCTAAAAAAATACACTTTCTATATCAAACCTTCTATTTGTGAAATTTAACGTGTCAATTAATAAGAGAATGTGGGTAGTTCTAAAATTGGAGAAATTACTGCCCAAATTGTAAGATTAAGGTTTTTTTTTTTCCCCCTTCAAATTGGTTACCAAGGTCTTTAGATAACAGAACAAGCAAATGAGATAGGGGCTTAGAAACCCAAAAACTGCGATACATCCTTACTTTGCCTTGGAATGCAACTGAATTAACACAAGCATTTGCTATTCTAGAAATCAAGCAAAACAAACAAGAAAGGAAATAGTTCTTCAAAAGACAAATATTATCAACTATACTTCTAATAATCCATGGAATAGAAAAAGAACTCTTAATAGACTGAAAAACAATCAAGGAATCTGTTTCCAAGATTATTTTATCCCATCCTCTTCTAAGAGCAGAACGGATACCCTCTCTAACAGCAAGAGCCTTTGCAACTAACGGATCATGGACCTGAAAATGATAAGCAGTAGCTTCCAACAAAATGCCTTGGTTATTTCTACAAACCACTCCTAGACCTGCGGCATGTGTGTCATGGTTATAGGCGGCATCTCAATTTATTTTAACATGATCATCACATAATACTTTTGGCATGATAAACAAAACAAAACAACAAAAACAATGAAAAAACAAATCTTTAGATTTGAATCAAGATGCTGTCTTATTATAGCACTCATAGAGTGAAAGTAACGGTAACAATGGTTGAGTTAAGGACAAATGGCTAAAATATAATAATTGTTGGTCTAGAGATTAAATGAACTTTAAATAATAATTCCTATCAAACAAACTCAAGTTACCGCTCAAAGTTATCATATAATTTCCTCGTTAGTTCATCCATATTTCATAATAAGCAAATTGAGAGAAGAAAAGAACTATACACTTATTGAATATTGGATTTGCTAGTCTAACGATTGAGTAGAGATTTTTTTTTTTACCAACTATGCTACAACTTAGGGGGAGAATTTGAATGTGATCTTTCCCATTAAAAAATCAATATTAATATTATTAGGTTATAATGGCCTTGATAAGGATTAGGGAGAGATTGAGAGACAAAAGTGAAAACATTAGAGTGTAGGGAATTAAGATCAAGATAAGAGATGACAGTAAACTTACTAAAAACTAAAATAAGGGTAGGGTCTAGCCTAACGTGAAGGTTAGCATTTTCTAGTGTAAAATATAGGAGGAGTATACATTGAGAAACAAAATCATTCTTTTCGGGTTATGATTAAGTTTTTTTCTTCCTTTTTATTAGAAGTTGTCAAGTTAGGCTTGTTTATTGGTATTTAAAAATCAAAATATGTAACTTTTTTTTTTTCTTTAAGTAAGTGGTAATAGGGTATAGTTAGAGATTTGACTTAATTTGTTTCCTAAACTAATTTGTGAACTATTTGAATCCCTTTTAAATCAAATCATGAACCCAATTAAAATATAGAAGAATCACATTTTATGATTCTTTTCTTAGTCCAATTCTATTTGGTTATACAAACAACTATATGATAAATCAATTTAATACTTCTTTTTAGTAGCTAATTTAAGTAATGAAGCAAAAAAGAAATATTAGTTAGTCTTCCAAATAATTATTATAATACTCCTCAAGTAAAATGTAACACAATTTTGAAACATTAAAATGCTTCTGATATAATAGTCTAGGTGTATGTTCAAACTTCAAATTTAGGTGTATTTTTGGGAACTCATCTGGTGGGTGAACCTTATATTTGGGTAACGTTGGTCACATGTGTCTCATATGGTGTTGTACGTCAAACGATAATGGAGAAGTCTTGATCTAATAACGTTTAGATGGATGTCTATAAGGAGTGGGGTCGGAGAAGGAACGGGCAACTTTAGTGGCTTTCTAGCGTACGTGACAAATTTGCTGTTCTTGAAAACAAGTTACATGAGATGCTATTCGTTTAATTAGTTGTTCTATCTTTTTGATACTAGGACTTTTCGCAATATGTCCCTAATAAATGGGTTTTACTCCATAATCTTGCCACTAACCCAAAAGGTTAGTCCATAAAATGAATCTGGACAAAACCCAAAGCTATATTGAGAAATATTGTCATGTAAGAAAATTTAAGGGTTGCAAACGGTAATAAAGTAATTCATCAAGTGTTGTAGGAATTAAGTGTCACGAGGGATCTTTGGGTTGGCTTGAACCTGGTGTTGAATAACTAGTTTAAAAGTCTAAGTAGTTCAATTATAGCAATTCACTCAGTTGGAGGGTCACTAAACCAAGGGGATCGAACCATTAGTTCAAGATCGGGCCAATCTTGAAAATAAAAAAAAAATACAAATAATATATAATATATATTATATATAATCCAAACATAATATATATTATATATGATATATTATATATATTATATTATATAATACAAACAAGTAAATAGTATATGTAATATATAATAATTAATATACTATATATATACTATAGTATACATACATACATACATACTATATATAATATAACATTATATATTTATGTTCACATATTTTAAATAAATTATTTTGGGATTGAAAAAAAAATGGAACTAAAAATAAAATTTTTTATTCACGAGTAATAATATAAAGTTTTAGATTTAGTTGAAAAAAATGAATATTCACCAATTATTTATAATAATTAAGAAGAATTCGAAAAAAGTAAAAAAAAGAAAAAAGAATCCTGTAGTTCAAGGATTGTTGAACCATGAACCACCTATTTAGGATCAACCAGGCCGAATGAACAACTATAAGGTAACATGCCACGTTATAAGGCCAAATGTTGGTATAGGTACAACATGGTGAAAGGCAACTATTTGAATCTAGGATGGTGATCGTTGCAATCCTTCACTCTTTGCAATACAAACGAAGGAGATTATTGCAATGCACTCGAAATAAAGTGTAAGAAAATTTAAAAATATCAAGATGTATTTCTGTGTAAGGTTTTAGAATACATTAGAATTTGGAAATAACAAACAAAGTCAAGCAAAATCTTTGATAAAATCTCTATTGGGAGGAATATAATTGAAAGAGAAGGAGTTCCGATCATTACAAATCACCTAAAACGGTTACATTAAAATTGCTGTTAATAATATTAGTATCCATTAAACGAACGTTGTCTATATGAGTGATAAAACTAACTTCACTTGTAATAATATTGATGCTATATAATATTAATTTCGATTAGTAATAAAAAGTTAGTACAATACGGTCCTTAAGTTGCTTTCCTCCCTTTGCCTGCGACTTTCCGGATTGATGGTATAATATTTTTGACTTCACTTCACCTGTTCGACGAATATAAAGTAAAATCATGTTGGTTGGCTTCGGATCGACTTGCCTTGCAAAAGGACAGTCTAAAATTCTTCAAATGTTCTCGACAAAAGTTGGACGATGTCGAGGGTTAAAGTAGGCATATAACAATTCACACTAGTTAGGCTTAACTTTTGAGTTAGTAGGTGACGATATGAATCGTTGACAGGATCTATTTGCTCTTAATTCTCTCACATAAGTGTATGTATTTAATAAATAAGATTATAAATCATAATAAACCTTTTAAGATAATTCTTAAATGAGTAAACTTTATTTCATCTGATGATTATCTAAAAAATTTTAATATTTCTATTGAATTTACAACAATAATACGAAGATTAATGAAACAATATTTTAGTATAAAAACTTTACTCTAGGAAATCAAATAGCTGTTGGAACATAAGGTAAGATGGATTGTTTAAGAATTACAAAGTTGACATGCTAGGCTCAGTTATTTATAGGTCATTTATTAAGTATCATTTAGACGTGCACATAAAACAGTGTAGGACAAGTCCAACCCTATTTACTAGCTAAATTATTGTTTAGTAACTAATACTATATTAACAACAGTGTCGCTTGAACAGTTGTTTCCATATCAAAAATTAAAAAAAAAAAGGAAATTGATATATATGTATTATATAATTTCAAGCGACAGACAGATTAAATAAAAAATTAGCATGATCCTTAAAATTACTTGTTGAATTTCTTATTTATTTTTATTATCGGAGTGGACTTTAGCTATCGCTTTTTCGGCCCACAAAGGTAAAGCAAAATGAAGTCAAACCTAACAAAATAAAAAAAGAGAGAGATAGATATTTAAAAAAAAAAAAAAAAAAAAGCTTCCCCAGCAAATCAAATGTAAAACCGAAAGTACTAGAATCCTTTGGATAAAAAAAAAAAAAACAAAAAAGAAAGAAAAGAAAGTACTAGAATCCTAAGAGAGGACTAAAGTCGCTTCGCTTAACTGAGTTCACTCGTCGCTGCATCGATAGACTCGTTCTTTCTAGTCCCAACTCACTTCACTCTCTGTCTCTCCTTCTCTCGAATCCTCTCCATTAATCACCATGTCGATAATTCCAGTTAACGAACGAAGAACTCGAAACACAACCACAGACGACATATGGGACTCCCTCGTATCTTTCCGAAACGATCTATTCTCTTCTCTCGACACTTGGCGTCCATTCACCAACTTCCCCGTCCCATCTTTCTCTCCCTTCCATGACATGTTCCTCGATCCATTCTCACTAGCTGCTCGAGTCAACACGCGAGTCGACTGGCAGGAAACACGTGACGCTCACGTGTTCAAGGGTTATTTCCCGGGTTTAACCAGAGAAGAAGTGGAGATCCAAGCTGGAAGTGAGTCGAGTGACCGAGTGATCAAAATCGGTGCCGGGTCGAAATTCTCGGGTAGTTTCGAGTTGCCGCCTGACGCGAGGATGGATTTGGTTACTGCTGATATGGAGAATGGGTTTCTTATTGTTACTGTTCCTAAGGAGATGCAAGAAGGAGATCATAGGCGTAATGTTAGGGTTATTGAGATTACGGAATGATCGAAATCGTCGTTAGTTTCGATAAATGTGGTAAGAAGAAGAGGTGTATTTGAAGACCTTGTCTCGTTATATATAAATTATTTGTATATGAGAAAGGGTCGTGGTGGTTTTGGTGCGGAACATGGAAAAGCTGGTGTCTTTTAGTACTTGTGTCATGTTATATGATGACAAATATGATCATAAGCATGTTCATTTCATGTCGGTCTTATGAATATATTTACCTCTTTGAATGTGTTATATCTTCTATTTTGTGCAGTTTACATGAATTTGATATCAGCAATGTTCAATAGGAAAGACACAGTACTGAAGCATTGCTAGGGTATGTGCATTTTCTTTGCGTAAAGTATAGGAAATCAGTTGTTCCAAAAAATTATCATAGCAGAAGGTGGTGCAAAGTAGAGAACCAGACCGTATTTTTTTCACCATCCAATTATTTTTATCTTCGCTTGGTGATTACCAAAAGCTTTCCAAGATCCTATTGCATAACTGTTTCAGTTAACTGTACTCGACTCGCCATTATCTATAGTTATAGAACTAGTTTACATATTCTTTGCTGGATAATGAGAAACCATTCTTGCCTTACTTCTTCAAAACCTTGAGACCGATATGGTTTCCACTGTAATTTAGCGAAGAAACTCTGGTCATCTGTCTCTTGGGAATGATCGAATCAGCCACACAATCTGTTGAACAGCATTATTAGAAGATCCGCCTTCCTTGTTGCTAATTTGGACTTGTTCCTCAAATTCCATCATTCTCTGTCTCGTTTGCCTCCCCTCTTCACCAACCATTAGTTTCTTAACAGCAATCTCTATTCCACCTCTTTCAAACTTCTCTAGTACGAGTCCCACCCGCCAAACATGGCTCAAGTACAGCGCATTCACTCTCTGGTCCCCGAAGCACGGGCACTCCTTCAGAGATACTTTCCAGTGTTGAATTCCAGCCACAGTGGCTCCGAAAGCCCCCAACCGATTCATGCGCTAAAACTTCCTTCTGGGGTGTCCATTTTACAGTTCAACCCCTTTCTCCAACATTCTGTAGGAATCCATGAGGGGTGAACTCAATCCATTCGGAGCCATGGACTGAGCCAGGGCGAATCACCCACAGGAAAGGCTACTTGGCATTGGCAAGCCCCCTAGCCATTTCAATCAGTTCGTCCTTGCTGATAGATCCTATACTTCCTATGTTAACATATAGGACTGGATTCTTGGCTTGTTTGTCTAGCCATGTGACACAACCATCATCCTCTTTCAACAAACTGCTAGAGAAAGATGGAGCAATCTTGTGTAGAGGACCTATTCCATAAACTGGAACCTTCTCGTGTTGCCTGATCTTTGTCAATCCTATATGATCAAGGAATTCTACAGTGTTCATCATAATTGCAGCTGATGATCTTGGTTTGCTAATTCGTTCAAGAAATTCCAACAGTCGCTTGTAGTTATTCAACCGAAAAATGGGCAGATCTTTGAATCTTAGAGGACTGAATCCAGGCACAATCTCTTCTATCTTCGACTCTGCATCAGTCAAGAAGAAATGATTTTGCAGTTCAGGATCTGAAATGCTAAACTTTAGATTTGCATCCTCTAATCTAAAAGTTTAAACTGGTCTTATTCCATTACAAATTTTAGATTCATAACCATCTATGTAAAAGCTTAAACCTATTAGATATGGTGTAGTTTTTATATCTTTCGATTAACATGGAGTTGAACTCATTCCTCACTGAAGTACTTAAATGTTCTTCTATCAACCCTTGAATGACTTACCGAAGGGAGTACAAACCTTGTAAGGGAATGTCCCCTGTTTCGCGTAGCCGACCATACTCGGGATAAATTTGCACATTGCCAGCACAGAGTGTCCGGAGAATCATACATGGAAAGACTGAAATGTGTAGCGACTTCCTCTGCAAAGTACGTGACTGCATCATAGATGATGCAGCTAATCTCATCCCGGCGCCTATATCCTTCGATCATTTGCTTAAGCATCTCGACGCAGCTAGAGTTGAGTTTATTGTTTACATCAAAGAAATCTCCAGAAGTCTTCTCGTTTTCAGACAAACTATCAGGAATGGATAGGAACTCGAACTCGGGAGTATTGGTCGAGTCAGGAAAGTTGAAGTGTGTGTGAGCAACTGTAATGGAAAAACCGTGGGATTGAAGTAAGCTCCCGAGCTGAAGCATAGGACTGACATGGTACCAGGACCAACCTGGGACATCTGTCTCTTGGTTTTTCCATGGTGTTTTGAATTCATGTCAGTTCGATTTAATCTCGATTGAAATCCTAGTTCAACTTTAGGTCGAATCTGTTTTTTTTTTTTAAATTTTTGACCTCTTCACATATGTTCGAGTCAATCGTCTGGCACATGTTTAACAACATTAAATCCTAAATACATGGTTTTGGATATATCCCTATTTTACTGGGGGCCGGAAATGACTATTCCTTTTAGAGTTAAATTAATGCAATTCAATCGGCATAAGCATTAGTTGTTCTAGGAATTAAACTAAAACAACAAGAAGAAAAAAAGGTCTTTGAGGGCTAAAATATCATCTATAATCCTTCTTATTTTCCAATGACAAGACAAAACCGGGAAAAACAGAATCATACACCAATTTGGAGTCCAAATCAGTGACAATTTTAAGCCATCCTCCTCTTCGCGTTGGTAGCAAATCCTTCATGTATAGCCAATGCCTCTGCTGTCAAACTATTGACCTCTCCAACATACGGCGTTGTGGCTTGCAACAAAGTACCATATTCATCCTTACAAACAATACCAGTCCCTGCTGCTCTAGTTGTGATACTTGCCGCACCATCGCAATTAATTTTAATGACTTGTCTATCAGGAGGATACCACACGCTATCTGTTTGCTCCTTATAAAATTGGATCGCATGGATGCCTGGCTGAATCATGTTGTCTGACCTCCTCATACTGCCTAATCCTTCCATATGTATCACTAAATGTTCGAAACTGCTGCTGCATTTGCTGTCCACCAACTGCAGAATCTGACGTTGATTGGCTGTAATCTCCACCTGTCACGATAGTATACCAAGATGGCTGCTGTCTCAATGAAGCTCTTCCTTCCTGCTCACTTTCACCCCGTCTAGCTCGTTGAACATTCGACCCTGCCGCCACTTCACCACACGTTCGTGCCCTGATCTGTGATGTTTGCAGTCCTCTCTTCTCTTCTAATTCAAAGCAAACTTTCCTAATCACCTCATCCGGATTTGGTTCTACTCTTTCAAACACATTTATTTCTTTGTTTCCATATTTGCCATAACACAACAGCGCATAAAGATAACTTCTCCTTTGGAACATCCATCTCCACACAACCACAACTCCAACAATCTATCAACTCTGAATGTGTCTGAAGCATCTATCCTCAGATTACAGCAAGCAAACCATATAGGTCTTACCCAACTACACTGAAATACCATAAAACTCCACTGTCTCATCACAACCACAATATTGGTTGCCGATGAATTAATGCACAGCCTCCAGATATGTTGTTTCTCTTTACTTTTACAATTGATGCTCCATGTAAGCTTCCATAACTTGCTACGAAACAGATAAGATGAAGTTGCAACAGCAGTAGACGTAAAACAACCAGAATCATGCATCAAATGGTAGCAGGATTTCACAGAAAAATTCCCATCCTTTGTTTTAGGCCAGATAATCCTATCCTCACAATTTATTAAGGCAACCATCGCATTCTTCTCTTCTTCTGACAAAGGACTCTCCACCTCTTCTAAATTCCACGATAAATTTTCCTTATCTAGAACTTCATTAACTGTCATTCTTTCAAGCCTCTCTTCAACAACCCTTTCCTTCAATCTATGATTAGGAAGAGTTGGAATCCATGAATCCACCAAAAAATTCACTTTATTACCATTACCAATGGTCTACAATAAATGACTTGCAATCGCATCTCCACCAGCTAACGGACTTCGCCAAAGCCACGATGATTTCCCTCCCTTTTTTGCCCCTAAGAAGCTATTGTGTGGGAAATAAATGTTTTTAACAACTCTGACCTACAATGCATCCAGATTATGAATCACTTTCCAAGCCAATTTACCTAACAATGACAAATTGAAAATGTTTAAATCTTTGAAACCAAACCCCACAAAATTTAGATTTTGTTAGAGTATTCCAATTTTCCCAATGTATTTTATTCTCCTTAATAGAATCCCCCCACCAAAATTTTGCAATAAGGCTAGTAACTTCACGACACCACCTTTTTGGAAAAGGAATATACTCATTGAATACATTGGAATTGCAAAAGCCACCGGCTCGATTAAAACTTCTTTTTCTCCTGTCGATAAAAGAGAAACCCCTCCATCCCTTGAGTTTTCTAGCAATTTTATCTTTCAAAGATTCTAGCACCCTATACTTAGATCTTTCTCAAACCGTAGGAATACTCAGATAATTACCTGGCTTATTATGGGGATTTATTCCCAAACAATCGCAACATGCCAATCTAACAAACTCTGGTGTAGAAGAGGTAAAAAAAAACATGGATGACTTCTGAAAGTTCACATATTGACCGGACCCATTACAATACAATTCAACTATCCTCTTTAGCCTTAAAAGTTTATTTGAGAGACTTTAAGAAAAAACAAGGCATTGTCCACAAAGAATAGATGCGTAATGCATGGAGTTCTAGATGTGATTTGAATTCCTTCAAGAAATCCCATTATCCCGGCTTTTTGCACCATCCTAGATAAAGTATTAGTAACAAAGAGAAACAGATAAGGTGGTGACAGCCTATCTTAATCCTCTACATGGAATAAAACTTCCTACTCTTTTACCATTCAACATCAAATTATAAGTCACAGAAGTAATACATCCCATGATCCAATTTATCCATAGACTTGAAAAACCCATCCTACTCAACACTAATTTAAAAAAAAAGGGCATTCGACCTTATCATATGCTTTTGCCATTTCAATTTTTACCGTACAAAAGTCCTTTTTTCCTCTCTCTCTTTTAGTTTCAAAAGATGAAACATTTTGTGAGCCACTATAATGTTATCATGAATGAGACGAACAGGAATAAACGTGCTTTGAGGAAAAGAGATAATATCATTAAGAAAAGGTCTTAAATCTTTTTTTCTTATGTTGCGTTTTTCTGATTTTATATAAGGGCATTATAATATTTTTTAAGCCATTCAGGTCTTACTCCTCGGTCTATTTTTCCAACGGAGCAAGATTTTTATAATTTTATTTCAATTAACTGAATAATATAATATACATTCGGAACTTATTCCAGTTCTTTCTATTCCTCAACAATGACTATTATACTACAGTATTATTGCAAACGTATGAACAAACACAAGTACTAAGGTATCCAATAGTTGTACATGTCCCACTCGTTTCGACACTACGATATGCAGTCACGCAAGATTGATTACAGCACTGTTCGTTGCATTTGGCGGAGCATGTCCCGATTGCGATTGTACATGGTTCCGGATACCGTTTACATTGTACCATGTCTGTGGGGGGAAAAAACGAAAGAAAAGAAATCAAAATCAAAACCCAGAAGAAATACATAAACAAGTTCCAAGTAGTAACCTAGATATTTCGAAAAAAGGAATTGAAAACTTTCCTTTCCTTGTTATAAGTAACCTAGATAGCCTTATGATTATAAGAGCAATGATAGAAAACCTAGAAATTTTTATTTTTATGCATCACCTGATGATAATTGGTGGAGGTATATAAATGAGTTAAATAGATTAATTTAGTTCGGTTCATTTTGATTTGTAGGTTAAACGGGTTGGGTTCATTTTATCTGCTTTTAAATAGGTAAAAAGTATTAGTCATAACCTGTTGAAAACGTAGGTTAAACTGGTCGATCCACAGATAAAAAATATAAATATATTAAACGGATTAATTCAAACTGGTTTATTTTGACTCATGGGTTAAACAGGCTGATTTAATTTGGTAAAATGGTAAAAAAATCTTAACTTAAATCCATTTTAAAAACAAATTAAGTGGATTCACCTATAAGTCAAAACCTATTTGTACACCCCTAATGATTCGACGTGTAGAAATATACTATAAATTAAAAGTAATAAATAAACTTTTAATGTCCATATTTATCTAAATAGGTTATCAGAGTACTTTTAAGAATGAAAATTATTTCCGATTTCGATGATGGATTATGGTTCCCTGAAATAAATGCTCGATAGAGGTGCGATTCTACCGAAAAATAATGAATTCTCCTGCAGTAAGATTGGTGATAAAATTAAGAAAAAAATTACTAGTTCCATATCCTCCACCTCGAGAACAAGTCTTATTTCAATTATAAATGGAAAATTACATACTTGAGGATCAATATTTAAACTCAAATTTAAATCGAGGATAAATATTATTAAAACAGTGCATATAAAATATAAACTTTATTATAGTGGTCCAAATGGATGGATACTATTCAAATTGTGAATGAAAATTATACACCAAAAAATGAAAATTCTGTGTATTAATGTGACACTTTATTAAGATCTAAAGGCATTATGCTTATCCCGTATTTACTTTTTATATAACATTGATAATCGATTTAACTATTAGAAAATTTCATCGCTTTTAGAGCTTGAATTTGAACATGCAACTTTTGGTATGTAATTTTCCTATTATAAATATTGACTAATCAACTATTCTAATGCAACTAATGAATGTTTCTCTTCTTAAAAGTCAGTAATATGTAGCATAACTCAAAGAAATCGAAAGCATTACCTGGCAATTCTAGGAGCAAAAGAATGGCTAAGCATGTAAGAGTGAGTTTTGACATCTTTACAAATATGTTGGTGTTTTTCTATAAGCTGCTTTTCATATCATATATAAATAAAAGAGTAAATGAAAAACTTAGAAAGTAAATCTACATTGAAGTTTGATGCTTTTCAATTTGACTTATTTACTCTTATTTCTTTTCTTTCCTATTGTAGTTTTTTAATTTTTTATTTGAGTTTTTCCAACATTTTGAAATCATATTCTATTTGAACCCTTTCATAATTTCGTTTAATATTTTGTTAAACTTTGATACCTCTTGCATTAATAAATTACTATTGCTTAATATATTTAATTAGATTAAATAATAGACATAATTAAAAAAAGTAAAACTAGGGAAGATTCTTTCCTTTCTTGGTCTCGAGACCATAAAGTGATTGATTGTTTTTTAGTTCTTGCGGTCCCAACTACTAATTATATTGCGCATCTATTTGTCGAATTAAAATTTAATTAATTTATTTATTTTTATGTTATACATTCTCCTTACAATAAACTGCCCTACATTTATAGCTTCTAGAGCTTATTTTATATGGAATGTCGCATGTAAAATTATGCTAGGATATCTCAAATGAAACAAAGCGTTTCTTTTTTCATTTTTCACTAAAACATGAATATGCGGTACAAAATATATACAAACCTGGAGTTGTGGCTAAGTCTTGAAAGAGAAAGAAATATAAAAAAAATTAAAAAAATCTAGGGGATATAGATAAATAATTCTATTACAGTACACAACGAATCTTGTAGATTTGGTTCCAAAATATAATGAATTTTGCAGATTTGATTCAAATTTAATTAACTCGAGCCAAGCTTGATTTTCAAATCTATTGGATATTTGTATACGCAATTAGTCTCACTGATTTGGTTCGAATTTGATACACTTTAGCTTGACTTTATTTATTTGAAATCTATATATAAAATTAAATGTATGAGTAGAGGTGTAAACCAAAGTCAAATTATTTATGAGCTATTTGAGTTTAACTCGATATTTATTTAAATTTGACTCGAGAATAATAAAATTGAATGTAAGCTATTTGAGTAGCTAATTCAATTAAGCTCAAGTCTTATAGTGTTTGGCTTGATTAGATTGTAAGCTCAATATTAATATTAATATTAATATTATTATAATCAAAATAAAAATATTTCTTAAATGAATTGAGTTCGAACGAGCTTAATTAAGTCGAATTCGAGTTTATCGAGTGTTACTCCAAATGGAGCTCAAACTCAAAATTCTAAATTCTACCTAGCTTAAGAGTCTAACTCAAGCTCCATTTTAATATTGTGTTGTTTTGACTTGACTCGTTTACAATAGTATGTGAGAAGATCTTTCCTTCTCTTAAGCAAACTTCATCATCCCTTTTCCTTCTCTCTCTATCTTCAAATCCTCAAGAAAGAGATTATTGCAATCCCATTTATGTCACATTTCTCATACATTAAAAAAAATATATGAAAATACTTCTAAAACTATAAAACGGAAACAAACTTGATTAAAATTGTGACTTTTGGAAAGTTCGGAAAAAATATTAGCATCAAAAGCTATGATTTCTTTTCTATATGAGAATACACATCGGCTTTTGTTATCTCAGATAATAAGAAAATTCCTATATCTTTCCGATTTGACTAAATATATAAAAATACATCAATATCATGGGAGCAAATGTTCCTATTAATAAGCTGCCCTCGGGTTTGCTTTCTCTTAGGTTATGTGCTCATTTCGTTACAATTTTTTAATGAATTCAAGAAGACTAGATATCTTAATATATATGAAAGTAAAAACTGGAAACTAAAACAACAATAAAAATGAAAAATTTATGAACTTTACGATGAATGCGATGAAAGCAAAGATTATGCGTTTTCTATATTATGTAAGAGTGTATTGTTAAGATGGAAAATGAAACATAGATGGGTCCCTGCCTCCTTTTTCTTTCTGATTTTTGCATTGTTTATTGTTTAATTTAATTAAATATATCAAATTATAGTAGTTTGTTATATTAATTACTATGAGCCAATCAGTAGGAGATACACGTCACATTTTAATAAAATATTTATCAAAGTCAAACAGAAAAATTTCAAAATGACTAAAATAGAAATGAAAAAAAATAAAAATTAGCAACTAAAATAAGAAAATAGATAAATGTTGAAAATAATTTTATATATTTTCTCTTCAAATAATTCCATTTTGATATGTTTTTGAACAAAAACCAAAATCCTACATCTTATGGTAAATATCTATTTATAACTCGTTTTCATTAGTTAGTAAATCATTGAATTGAATCAAACACTTTCCCCTTGAGAACATCTTTTCAAAAATCTAGTTCTTAATGATTCATCAAATCGTGGTGAACAAACCTCCTTGATATCATTCAATCTGTTGTCATATCAATTAAGTAACTTCAAACCTTTTTATTCAATTAATTTTACTATCATATTAGTTAGTTGTCATCCAAATCCTTTTGATTATAATTTGTAATGTTATATTATATTATAATCAAACAAAACCGATTCAAATCACTCTTTGGTGCTGTTGTATCCAAAAATCGATTTGCACACACCCTCCAATCCCCCCTCCCCCCAAAAAACAACTAAAAAAAAAAAAAAGATTGGTTTTTATTTGATTGCAAATACCTTAAATTCCAAAAAATGGATGTGGGTCCCTTCTCGTATCACGTCATCTATATCATGCTATGATTACCTTTGCATTGTATTTTATTGATTTGTATTGCTATGTTGTATGTTTAGTTGTGTATACTCAGTTTAGAATAAGCCAAGGGTTAGTTTATCTAATCTCGGGGACCGAACAACAGATTTGAAGACCCAGACTGAAACTCTGGAAGAAAACAAAAGCGCTAGAAAACAAGATTCCATGGTACCATGTGAAATATGAAAATATGTAATAGATTGAAAGTGTCTCTACGATTAACACGTGGTCATATCGATGGGAATCAAGTGGGATATGAAGCACTCCCAGTTGTTTTAGTTACCAGTAAGCGACCAATGAAATCCATCCGCGACATTCTTGATATTCATCGGTATAGGTATCGATTGAAATCGCTAAGGTTACATATGTTATGCAGGGTATGTACGTAATTGCTGATATGGAAGTAGGTTCAATGTGAGCTTTTGGACATACTCATCGATATGATTTCTACGTTATCCAACTAGTGTACTACAAGGATTGGCATGCTCTTGTCTGCTGTAATATTCAGTTGATGACGATCATATGTGAAAGCATTTTGTGACTATATTCTAAATTTCTATGGGTTAGCAAATTGATAAAGTATCACTCAAGTTATGAGTTAGTCCTAATCGTGAAAATTGGTGCAAGATTTAAGTTTTAGGTAAGCCTTATCTTTATTTAAAGAATGGCATAAAATTGTTTATATAAGTTTGCACAAAGTTATATGGACACCTAAATAATGACTCGTCATACCATTAGTGCTTTAAGTTGATGATATATTTACACATGGGGATGTGCAAATGATTTGGCGTTGAAGAGATTTTCTTAATGCATATTGGCATGTGTCCTTCCATAATTTGCCAAAAGGGCCACATAATCTAACAGCAATGAATGGAGTTGTGAAGTAATAATAATGACATGTAAAAAACTACAAATTCAATTGAGTATTGAAATTTTGATTGACTTTATAAGAGTGTAATGGAGTAACTATATTTTATCTATTCACTTATTATTGTGCTTGGTTAGCGGAATGGCTATTTGCTAAAAAAAATGAGAAATGGCTATTTGCTAAAAAAAATGAGAAATTGAAATTCTTTTATAAGGCTAAGGAATAGTGATTCTTTAATTTTTTTTTCATAGTATATTTTCATATTTACTTATGATATCTCAAAATAATTATAACAAATAGTTATTACTGGTATATTCCATTCATGAAGAATGGTAATTTCATTTTTTTATTATTCCTCTATAAATGACCTAAATTTCATATTTGAAATACAACACTTCCCTTATTAATTACGTTAAGGGAATTGTTCATGACTCCAATTTATATATTATTATATTAATATATAATATATTGTATTTGTTTCTACGATTGTGTAAAGTTTACGTAATACATAAATATACAATGTGTATTTGTTAAAAAAAAATATTTAACATATATTTACGCAACTACAACCATATATGATTATATATACAACTAAAGCATATAAATATGGAAATGAAAGGCTTTGAAGGTGGGTGTATTAGATCTAAACCGATTTCTATCGAAATTTAACAATTTTAATCGGGATGTACTAACAAAGAGTAGTATGATTACAATAACAAATAGTAAGTGTAGTAAATTAAAAGAGATAGGAATAGAAAATCTTAAACGCAGAATTTGCCCCCCACTCCATACACATTAATAGTTCGTTTACTTCATTGAAGGGAATAAAGAAAAAAATGTAATTGAAAATTTTAAAAAATATAATAAAGGTATAATATTTATTACTTTATTTAGTTGGATTAATACATAACTTAAGAATAGATACATAATAAAATTTTAATGATTAAAACACCCTTAATTCATTTTCTTCCTTAATTCTAAAATAATAGGTGGTGATGGTAGAAATTGACTATGGGGCAGAGGCGGTAATAACGGTCAACAGTGGTTGCGAACGGTGGTGATGATCAATGGCGGTTGCAGTGGTGATGGCAGTGGCGATGGTTGGTAGTGGTGGTAGCAGTTGGGATAGCGGCTGTCACACCCCGAAACGGTAGAGTCGTAATAGTCCCATCGTGTAAACCATCCTAAGATAGAAGTTGGCCTTACAACCGCTATCTTAGACTTGATTTACACAAGATGTTTACGACTAACTCGCTTTGAAGTAAACAGTTTGTAATTTAAATAAATCATTTACCTATAAAAGTGAGGAATTATATATATGCTATAATTCAGTTATTGTAATTAAAGTTTATAATATTTCTCTATAATATATTTCTTAGTTATTACATCATTCGGAAATGAAAAATAATTCTAAAATAAAAACTTAGACCTTAAAAATATATGTTTGTTCTTCAAAGGTTTTTTCTCACTCCCTAGGATTCAGCAGTTGCTAGCTTCAGAGTAGTTGTTTGCCGCTTCTTAGCCAGCACCTATACGACGTCTATAGGGATGTGAGCAATCACAGCTCAGTAAGTTAGGATGGAGGACTTAAAACTATACCATAAACACAATAAGATTTTCGATCAATTTATTAAGTGCAATGCATGTTCAAGCAAATGCCATTGCACGACGTTGTCCGGCCCGTCGTGAGATTAGAGAAATTGCTCCCACTCTAATCCAGGTTGAGGAGTTGCCGTTAATGCAACAACTCACGACCAAACCTAGGCTTATGTAATGGAGACCTTGCTCCTCCCGCGATTACCTTCGAACCACTGACTTCACCCTCGCCGCGACCTCCTCTCCTGTTACTTAGTTCGACTGAGGATGAAGAAGGGACCATTTTACAATCTTGCGCTATCCCTTTTGAAGGGGTCGATATTTGGCCAGAGAGTCCTAAGTTCCCCCTAACGGGTTGCCATGCATGTCCGATTATGATTACTGGTCGTATATTCGATTAAGTCCAGTTTAGGGTGATAAATCATTTCATACAAATCATACAATACATGTCAGAGTAACAAACAGAATCATAGCATCACATAATCAAACACATGCACACATTCAACTATCTAGCAAGCACAAACAAGCACAATCTTAAGCCTCCAAAATACGGCATCGTATTAATCCCAACTTACCTCGACTCCTCGCTTACTCACTCGAGGTTCGATTTGCTCAGGGCATCGCCGATCATCTCTATAACATAAACGTGGTTTCAGTTTTCATATAATGATTATAGGTTCATTTTTTCCTATAAAGCTTATTGCTATGTTTTATTTAGGGTTTAATATACCTAATTATCTAGGTCTTAAGTCTTTTACAATTATTTTAGGTTTAGGATTAGGTTTGGGTTCGGTTTCCGCATCAATTTTTAAATTAGGTTCTAATTCGATTTCTAAGTCCTAAATATACTCGAATCCTAATGTGAAATTAATCACATTAAGCTCGAGTATTCAAATATTCTATTGGGTCTTAATTTAGTATTTTCAACTATTTGGTACACGCTATTCCTAATTGGGGTATCGGATTTATCCCCGATGTGAGAAAATTTTACATTTTTATACAATTACCTAAAATTAAATCTTAATTCAGATTTAGTATGATTTTGATTTTTATTCTAATATTATTTAAATAACCCTAATTTTTTTAGCTTTATTAATTTTCAATTCCACATATTACTAATTTCTTACAATAACTACCTAATTTCCTAAATTAACTATACTTAATACTTCAAAGGCTAAGATTAGGTTTCCACATCAGAGGTTAACATCCTTAAACATCTAATTACTATCTAAATCAGTAATTAGTATCTTAATCACTTAATTAACCCAAAATAACTCAATTTTTCCATTATTTTAGGGCTAAAAATTAACTTAAAAATTTCGAAAATTAATTAAAAAAAAATGGCTTCATAGCATTGTTCTATATCACATGAGCATCCTACAGAAAAAAATTAAGCTTTAAACTATACTCCTAAGCCTATTTATTTCTAGTTCTAATCATGCTCGGTTTTGTTCAATTTGTTAAGAACCCTATATTTTCAGATGTGATTAAACTAAATCACTATTTTTCCATAAATCTAAATATAATAAAACCTTAGAATAACAAGTTTCATAATTTTCTAGGAAAAATAACTAATTTTTCTAAATTATACAAAATTGGGACAATTATGGGACTCACCTAGTTGATGCTTTCTGGCAGTCCAAGCCCAGTCCAAGCTTGTCAGCCGGCCCAGACGATGGGTCTGGAGTGGGGTGGTGGTGGTGGCTCGGTCCCAGGTGGTGGTGAGGTGTGGGTTTGGCTCACTTGCCCAATTTGCACAGTTTTTTTTTTCTTTTTTTGTTTTCTGAATTTTCTCTCAAATTTTTGAGTCTCTCGATTTTTCTCAGATTCCTCACTGCCCAAATGAGTTCTGAAAATTTTTTCCCTATTTATAGACAATTTTTGTAATTATTATGCATTAATTAGACATGACTATGCTCAATTTCCTTGATTTTTGTCTTTTGTGTTGCCTAATTCTAATTGGTTGATTTTTATTTGGCAGATCTTGACATGCCATAACCTGATTTGGATCATCTTATCCTCTTTTGATTTTTGTTTTCAGATTTTTCCATAATTAATTTATAATTTTCTTTAATTATTTACTTAGTTTTTGGCTAATTTAGCTAATTTCGCGTATTTTTATCTACACATAAATACATGTGGGGTACACGTGAACATTCCTAATTATTATTTAAGTCATTCTAAAATTTTTAGTATATATATAATCTATCTCTAGTAATTTATTAGTTATTAGATTACACTTTTCGCCTTTTCAGTAATTAGCAATTATTATGCTTAAAATTTGAAAATTTTATAATCTCCCATTTTATTACTTATTTTCTTAAATTCAAGTTTACTGGGTCATTTTTACTAATATTTCTCTTAATAGTTTATAATTTGGGTTTGATCGGATTCTTTAACCGATTGCCTAAAATCTTATGTTCTAAGTTCAATCTTACGGTCAATTGGCTTAGCTTTTGGGCTTACAGCGGCTTGGAGGATGGGTGGGGGTAGTTACGGCGATGGTGTTGACAACAATGGTGGTGATAATAGCAGTAATTAATGGCGGCGGTGGCGGTGGCAACAGTGATGGGTGGTGGTAGCGAGGGCGGCGGCGGCGGCGGTAGTAGTAATGATGGTGGCAGTAGGATAATGGTAATAGTGTTAGTGGCAATGCTAGTGGTGGTTGGTGGTTACAGTGGCGATAATGATAGGTGGTGGTAGTTAGTGGTTAATAATAGTAACGATGGTATTAGTGGTGGCGGTGGTTGCGACGGCGACGATAGTGGTGATGATGATGATGGTCGATGGTGATAGTAGTGGTGATGGTGATAGTGATGCTGGTGGTGTTGTGGGTGGTGGCGATGATGATTGTTAAATTGATATGAGGTTATTTTTAGAAAAAATATAAAATTTTATGAGGAATTATGATTCTTTGATTGAATTAAAGAAATTTTATTACTTGATTTCACATAATAAGAATTTCTAAGAAATTATAATTAATAAAAAATAAGGAGGGAATTGAATTTCAATTTACTCAAGTAAACCAGACATAAATGTCTCTAAAGAAACTTTGATGAGGTTCTATTAATTCTCTTTGATAGTCTTTAATGATCAAAATAAATACTACTTCCAAGTAGCTCTAGTTCTTTCTTATATTGCTAATTAAAGTTCTTACAAGCACTAGACTATTCATTGAAAAAATTGAAGCAAATTCAAGAACAAGTGAGTAAAAGAATTAATAAATGTGATCTTAGTTACACAAGAAATCCCTTCATTCATTGCTCAAAAAATACATAAGTTCAATATTATAAAGTAAACTTACTAAGAATATATATTATTTTTTTAATCAAAAGACAATTATGTTGATTGCACAATATACAGATTCAATATATATATATATATTTATTGAGAAGACTCTCATGTCAATTTTTTAAATCAGTTGATCTCATATATTACTCTTTAAGATATACTTATTTTCTTTAGTTTACAGTTTTGTTTAGAATCAAAGGGGGAAATTTTTTGTACCCTTTTTCTTCTTTTGTTCTTGTTTTAATTTTTTATTACTTTTAAGTTTTTGTGGGTCCATAGACTAGCTCGCCTCCCAACAAGTTAGCCCACATTAACCCATAGTTTAAATAGGGCTAGCTAGATGTTGATGGTTCTTTTTGTCGTAAGCCCCATGCTTAAACCGACTTTTTCAAGACTTAGAACTAACCCCCTAACTTAGGTCAAAGTAGATATGTAAGCATTCATATTTACGACAAATCTTTTATAATGATATACTTTAACTTTTAAGGGATATGTATTTATTTAACTAGATACACTAGCATAATTAAAAAAAATTAACTCTAAATATGACAAGAGATATTGGCCATAGGAGATGAGTTCCTAATAAATAAAGCGACTCTCTCTCTCTCTCTCTCTCTCTCTCTCTCTCTCTCTCTCTCTCTCTCTCTCTCTCCTTTTTGCTCCATTGGAGTTTTCATTCTTCATCACTTATGTCGATGTAAGTCGGTGGCGCTACAATTGCAAGAGATGGGCGAAAAATTACAATCAACACCAAGCAATTTACTTTTTAAACGGATCGAAAATTTTACATATAAATATTTGAATATGTTAACAAGTAATAGTTATTCATGATATAAATTAATAATAAATCTTATAAAAGATGCAAAAGCCTAAAAAACAACCAATAAACGATCACATGCTTTTTTTCACTTTAGTTTTCTTCACTACAAAGGTGAATCCACAATACAAATTCTATAAAGAAGAATAACATATCTTACTTTCATGGTATTGACCCTGCAAATTGGACATAACCATTTATCCATGTATAACAATTGGACTTCTCAAACTATGTGAGCCATTCGACCACTCAAGTAATGCAGAGGCGATATCATCCTTTGTCAAACCTCTTCCACTAACCTTAACAACAAAACTTCTAGTTTCTCTCAAGGATCCAAATTTGAGACATGTAGGGATGACTTTAATTTTCAACCTGGAGTTCCCTATCAAGTTTGCTATATAAGTAGAACTTGCAATACCAACATTTGTGACTATCCTATTGAAGACAAGCTTGGAACTTCTCCCCGCGGAAACCATAGCCATCAATGATGGATAGTTAAGATCCTTTGGAGAAATTTTTGCAGATCCGGCAAGGCATGTGCCATTTCATCCATCTATTATAAAAAATTCGTATCCTAAGCTGCAAAGTACTTTTACATAGTCATCCTTGAAGATTTCATAGACAAGTCCAGGATCCGCAGCCTTTACAGAATTAATATGTCCTGAACCACAAGCCAATTCAAGTATTTTGGAGTTGGTATCATTCATCTGCCAAGCTAAGGGAAAGTATAAGGTGGATATTTGAAAGGGGAAAAAAAAAAAGTGCAGTTAAAAATGTTCACGAAATTTAACAGTACATGCAATCTCAATGAAACGAAGATCATCACTTTTCAAAAGTTCCCAAAATAAATTGAAAAAAATAAAATAAATGTAATAATGCATTTATGCCATATAAAATTTGCGCTTTCATGGTTCTGGACAGTAGTAAGATACCAGTGGTCATTATGGCAGATTTAATAGCTGAAGGAGACCACTCAGGATAAAATGATTTGATATATGCCTACTATCATCTATATATCCTGAAGGTGGAGCAAGAGGTGAGAAGGCAGCTAAGATGTTCACCCCTGGTGCTGTTCCATTCGGCTGCAACGAAATTCAAGGCATAACCATATAGAAATTATGTGAGATCTACTAAGTGTTAATAAATGATCCATAGAGCTTGTAAAATCCGAAACAAAGGCAAAATCTAGAGGATCTGATTGAATTTCGACTAGACTTAGGTAGAGGTAAATGTCATTTGACAGACCACACAAGTCAGTAATCCACGTAATAAATTTCACTACTCCATTTCCTACGATTTTTCACCAAATCATTATCTAGGGTTTTCCATGGAAATTGATTGTGCTACATTTGTGTTCATATCGATCCTTCTACTTAATCCTTGGTTCGTTTGCTTCATATTATGTGTGATATATCTAGTTTCTAAACGAGAAAACAAGTACCTTTATGATATCGGGAATAATACTATTTGGTCCTCTAGAGGAAAAGTAAGCAGGTCTAAGACCCCCAAGATTAGATATGGCTTCACTCTTCAAAATAAGCCCCACGGGATTTCTCTGAAACAAAAAATGTAAATCCTCCTGACACTAAGAGATGAGTGTGATTATACATTGAAAAGTGAAGAATAATAATGCATACCTGGTGGAATTAATGTAGGAGTAGACTTCCAAGTAATCATTTTTACTGAAAACTAAATATGAAAATGGAACAACAAGAGGAACATAATCAGGAAATAAATATGTCTGCATGATGGCCCCAAGAGCTCCTTTATCATTAGCTTCCGTTAATCCATTGATATCATCGCATAGCACTACTTTTCCTTTAACTTTATTCTATCTGAACAACCTTGGGCACATATCTGAAAGGTAGAAGGACACGTGATTACCAGCTAGCTTTTGAGCCTCTTGGTTTGTGAATCTTGCTGCAAAACCATTAAAACTCGTTTGGTAACTTCGAATCAACAAACCTGAAGGATGACCAAGGGAGGAGGTTGAAGAAAGATCATGAGATATCTAATACAGTAAATTAAAAAATAAAAAATAACGCTAAATGCGAAATCTCATACTAGAACCTTAGTAATACCTGTTCTCAACAATTTCTCTCAACATATTGCTGTGAGTAGATGAAAGTGAATATGTTTCCTCGGGAAGTGATCCCATGTACACGATGTAATCCTACCAACCATGATAAAACATCGCAAGTTAATTATCACATCCAAAAGAAACAAAATGTCTAATTGTTGAGACACCATGGTCTCATGCAATATCACTTTAATTTCTAATCTACAAATAACGGACATTTTATACAATTTTAGCATACTATTCATACATTTTAAGGGGAAAAAAAAAAAAGAAAAGGGCCCAAAAAAAATAAATAAATAAAAAGCTTGCCTTCCTATGTTCATCATTGGCATGGCAAAAGATGTTTCATTGATTCTTATCAATGACTATTGAGAATTCCCCAGCGATTTAAGTGTATATATATATATATGTGTGTGTGTGTGTGTAATTTAATATCAGCTCTTAATTGTGATAGAAATATATTAGCTGCTGTTAACAAGTCATTTAATAATTCCTTCGATTTCACATAGGAACATAAATCTTGTCTGAACGGCTTAACAAGTTGAGTCCGAAATTCCAAACATCACATTACACATTAGTGTTGGAAATCCACTGAAAAATGGTAAGTTTTGATTCAAGTGTATCTGATCTTATAATATATTTATTAAGTCGATTATTGCATGCAATCACAGGACACAATAATGTGTTGGCAAATTTAAAGAAATGAGCTACTAATTCCACTTATGCAATTTTACTAATTCCATTTAAGCTACAATGGCCAGGATGTGGTGCTTTTTTTACTAATTCTATTAAATGAAGATTTTCAAGTAATTACGTAAGAACCATTATGTAATATTTTAAAATTTTCGAAAGAAACCATTCAAAACTAAATATAATCCGTGAGATTATAAATTCTTTGAATTAGCTATGTTAACGAGTAAGACTTTTAATACCCATCTTAGTACACTACATACTAATGCATAAGAATTTATACTATAAGTTAATATTATTTGCAATATGTAGAAAAGGAGGAGTTAAAAAAAATAAATAAATAAATAAAGGGGGGTTAAAGTAATAGTAGAACATACAAATTGAATAAGGAACCAAATTGAGAATGAAAATTTCTTCCATGGAATGTAACAATAGCTAAGTAATGTCAATAATTAATTTATACAAAAAGGTCTATAATAAATCTCTCTAAGAGTTATAGTTTTATTTAAGTAGTTTAATTTTAAAAGGAATAGTAATTTTTTTGCATAAGAGACATCAGAAGGACATATAACGTTCAAGTCGGAATTGTGAGGCTATAATCGTAACTGAACATAGACAAAGGAGATGAAAGAAATGAAATGGGGGAGAGAGGGAGTGTCGCGAATTGAGAAGTTGAGAATAGAGGCTGTGGCATGTGAATTATGAAATAAGCTTAGGGAGTGATTTTTTACAATAAACTTGAGAAATATGGCTTAAGTGATGAGTTTATAAAATAAAAATAATTAATGGTAGGTATACATAATGCATGAGGATTGAGACAATTGACAGATTTAATGAATGAAATTGATCAAAAAATTCAATAAATATATCATAAACAAATGTAACTACTAAAATTATAGAATATATGCCACATCTTAAAAATATCATTGCTGTAATTGTTTGTCGTATGCGCACTAAATCCTGAGAATGAAGCAACCATCATTCTATAAGTTTAAATGATATATATCATGTATCTTTACCACAAAGAGACTGGAAACATGATGGGTCTTTCTTACATACCATAGTCTCCAAGCAACACAAATTCTTAAGACATAATAACTCCCTTAAGTAACGAAAGAAACACCCATCACCCGAAGTCCACAACCTGGCAAGATTACTAATGTATGGTGCTCCAAACAGCTTCTTAGAGAAACTAAATACTCCCAGTGATCCTACAATCCAAGATAGCTATGACGGTATAAACTATTAGTGCTTAGTGAGGTTCTTCTCTCATACCATATAGGAAGTAACAAGTAAGTTATCGCTCGTTGTTTGTGAATGCATGAACACACATATGAAATATAACAGTATACATAGTCATTTGAAAACTGCATACTATTTAGTAAATAAATCCTTCGAGGCCAAGTTAAGGAAATAATACCCATCAATAAATCGACAATTATCCATCAACCTCAAGTTTCACTATTTCTAAATTTATAAAAGAAAGCATATAAAATTAAACTAAGATAGTAAATAGCCATTCTACTTAGCCCGATGTCTACATGGAGGTGGAGTTCTAGCTCCTTGGATTGTTACTTTGATGATAGATGCGGTGTGTGTGTATGAGACTATAATCTCCTTTGATTTTCATTGAAGTATGAGAGCTTATGGAGTTCGAGAGTCATGTGCTAAATAATGAATGATTGAAAGAAAAAATAAAAGAAACAAAATGTTATCTCTAAAGGGCTATAATCAATGTTGTCAAATCTAAGTTAATTCTTATGGTTCAATTCGATTCGATATAATTCGATCATAAAGTCAATATGATCAAATCCTAATTCAATCCTAATCGAAATGCAGCTGACTTGATCTTTTAGCTTTTGACCCTATCATATATTTGAATCAACTATTTATATTGAATCTGACAACATTGGTTATAGTTATGATAAGCTTCAAGGTGGGATAAGGAAAGAGTTGTTATCATGCATGAGTTGTAATTAAGCTAGAAGCTTAGGGATTCAAACTAAGGAGGTTTAGTAATTATTGCATGACCTTGTATAAGAGTTACATGAAATTTAATTGAAGGACATGTGTTGTTATGGGTGGCTAGTAGATTTAGAGTCGATTTTGTAGAAATTTGTTTGAAATGCAAGTTGAATTTAGGTCATATGTAATTTAAACTAAGTATCATAATATATTTGGTTAAATTTAGGTTATATGTAATTTAAACCAAGTATTATAATATATTTGGTTAATTTTATAAAGGTGGAATAGAATACTTTTTCTTTTCCTATGAATTTATTATTGTGTTTGATTAGTAGAAATGTTATTTTACAAATTGTTATTAATGTGAATTACAATTTTGAAAAGGGGTTAGTAATTTAGTCCATTAATGCGCAAAAAAAGATGGTCCATATTTTTGTGAACAACTGAAATTCGAAGTGTTATAAATCTACTATTGGGCCACAAAGGAATGTGAATAGATCTGAACACATAAAGTTCGACTTAGGCTCACTTTAGTTTTGTACAGTCACTTTGCCAAGTTTGACTCAATAAGCTATTCACATTGTTAAGTTTGAGCATGCTATAACTTTGATCAAATTGAACTTAAAAAATATCTAGTTCTATGCATATAACTTGCAAGCCTTAGTTCTAGTATAAAAGCAAAAAGCTTATGTCCATCGTTAAGCGATATATCTTATTATTCATATGAGTATAAATAAGTTGTACTATTCGTAAGCTACTTGAATTCAACTCAATATTTAATTTAGTTTAACTCAATAAAAATTGAGTTGTGTTCAAGTTCGAACTCAAGCTACTTAATTTATTAATCAAGTTGAGCTCAAGATTTATAATATTTGATTTGATTAGCCTACAAGTCTAACTGAGTTCTAATATTATTATAATTACAAAAAAAAAAATTCTCAATAAGTTAAGCTTAAACAAATTTAAGTTGAATTAAGCTTATGCTTGTTGAGTGCTAGTTCAAGTCAAACTTGAGGTTAAAATTCTAAACTTAATGGAGCTAAAGTTGAGCTCGAACATTGAAATTTTAAGTCGAACTTAAGTTTAAACTCAATAAAATAATTTAACTCATTTACTGTGCCAATTATTAATGTCAAGCCCCCTACATTTTTTTTTTTCCCTTCTAAATTCATAAGCATTTCCAGCAACTTAACGTATGTTGTCAAAGCTTTATTCGTTGTTTTAGATATGTAAGTTATTTTTAATATTTAATATTCAATATAAACATGTCCAATCATATTCTTTTCATAAATTCCATTGCATTTCATTTATAATTCTTTTGTTGCACATTCTTTTTGTCTACTACAAAAAAAGAAAAAGCATGAGAAATAGTCAAATAATACAACATTATGAGTCGTTGTCTTTACATTGTTAAAATAACACAATTAATTCAATTTATCACCTTAAGGCAATTAAATAAAGTCCAATTCCCTTTAATAAGAAAAGTAGACAAGAGTAATGTGAAATAAGAATTTCATGTTAAGATGAGATTACTTTTATTTATTTATTTATTTTACCAACTATGTATTATAATTTTGGGAGATGAGGGAATAAAATCTGATTCATCCCATTAAAAAATTAGTGTTTATATTAATAAATTAAAACGACCTTGGTAAAATTATTTTTATTTAGCTACCAAAATTTTCCTTAGTTGGCTCTAATAAAATTATTATTTTCTTATTACTTTACAATTATTAATTCATCTTTAGGACAACGTCTTTTTTTTTTTTTTTTAATAAACGTCCTTATTCTATTTTAAATGTGCTTCTTTTCATTGCAAAATATTCACAAACTCAGCCATGTGGATAGTGTTGTGTGAAATGATAGGTGTGGAAGTGGTTTGATTTATCTATTTGGTTTTTTAATTTTTTGAATCAAACTAGAGAATTTGGTTTGGAAAATCTTCTCGAATAAAAGAAAGTTCAATTAGTTCATGTCTTGAATATATAATGTAATATCTAAAAAGAAACCCACATTTATGGTACAAATTCTTGTATTATAAGTAGTAAATTAATTCGTGAATCAATAATAATATTAGGTATTAAGTCAACCATGATAAGATATCTTATCATGAAGTTATTGTTTATGCAAAAGTGTCTTGATGAATAATTTTAAGGAAAATTACAAATAATTCTTTTAAACTTTTTAAATGTGTTTTATGATCTTTTAAATTTTAATAAATTAGTAATATAAATGATATTTATTTTAAGTAAAAAAGTCACACTATGATTAAAATTTTGAGGATCGTAAAACACATTTTAATAAGTTTAAAGGATGATTTTATATGAAAATAAAATTTTAGGAGTATCTTCAACATTATAAGAGTTATTTGCGTTCAAAGAGTCAATTTACACATGAGTAAAAGTTTATGGAAATTATTTAAAATTTTTTTCTATAATTTAATTCACTAATCTAACAAATGGGTAAAATTTTGAGAAAACCTATATATCCTACCAATATGGCATTAAAATCAAAATTTTAGTTACGATGACTATTAATTTTTGACTTGTTTTGAACATTTCTTGTTGACGTACGTGGGCTCTTTTAAATTTAGAACCAAATCAAACTAAACGTATGTATGTAGATATAGCGAAATTGGGCTCTTTTACTAAGATCCATACGTTGAGTCCAAGCAAAACTAGAACGTTCTTGCGGAACCCAAAACTTTTCATGAGCTTTTTTCTTTTTTCTTTTTTGGCCAGTATACTCTTCATGAGTTTCCTAGAAATAATAACAGAATATATCATATATTCATTATACACTATCATAATCTATTGTATATATCTACTATAATATTGTCTTTGAATATATTAAATATCGTTATTAGTAATTATCATCCATTATATTATGTATATATCATTACATACTACGACGTGAGACATAATATATAATACATTGTCTTTATGCAGTAAATGTGATATACATTTTTTTTTTCTTGGCTAACCAGCATCAATGTGATATACTATTTAGACAATACGTATTGTTCTCTGTCTCTTTCTCACACAAACACACATACTTATATATCTACACACACATTATATTTAGACAAACTAAACTTTTTGGTGATATATCTGTCAAAAGTTATTTTTACCAATAAATTCTTTTAGTTATCTCTGAAATAAAAGTATGTAACTTATCTCAAAGAAATAGTAAATTTTCTATAATTTGCAAGTTTTTACCTTTCTATAAATGCATCTTCACTTTAGGTAAAAAGACTAAAATATAATAATTTAAGATGTAGAACCTAATTCTTATGGTAATTTCCCTTTTGAACAGACATTATATTCACTTGCCTTCGTTTTAGGCGCATTCCTATCCATTATATGTTTGAGTGTGTGTATATATATACATATGTTTATTATAACATTTACATATGTTACGGTATATTATATAGTAATGTATTTGTACATTGACAAATTAAGGACATTTTTGAAAATTACTTAACTACACACGTCCAATTCCATTGCAAATATGATACAATCAAACGAAATAATATTGAAGTAAGATCAATGATTTATAAACTTTTCCTTTAAAAAAAATAAAAACATATGGAAATACAGTTATAATTAAGAACTCTTAAATTATTGAACACAAACTATAAAGTCACAGATAACATACAAATTATAAACCAGAGACTAGGTAAAAGACTCATATCCAAAGGAAGTGTAAGACATAAATAGAGTGATAAATCATCATGGTATAATAATAATAATAATAATAATAGTAATAATAAAAGTGAAATGAAAAATTTGGCATGACTACATATAGATTTGTTTTGGGGGAGCTTTTATGGAATGTTGAATGAAAATGTAGTTGAAGAACACAAACTTTGAAATCGTTAAACACGAACTATAAAATTATGAACATTAATACAAATTATGAACCAAAAGGTAAATACGATAATTCATAATGCAATATTGTCTTCAACCATTATAATATGTATGGGTTCCATGTTTTTCAAATATTACTTTTATCGAAGGAATATTATTGAAAAGGAAAATTACATAAAAAGAAAATATGAGTTACGAATATTAGCTAATTTATCAATCTCATGATAAATTTTCAAAATACTAAAGAATATTATGAAATTGTAATTAAATTTCAATTTGAGATAACTACAAGCAACGAAGGAGAATTTGCGAAATATATATATTATTATGGAATTATTAAAAGAGTCACAAACATCAAGGGCATTACGGAACATAAGGAACTTTACGAAAAATAAAACATAATTTTAGTTATGAATTTCTTATGGAATTCAAAAGCATCAAAATTTAGCTACATCTCATTACAAACTGTATGAACTATAATAATATTACAAAATCATGGGGATATTATTATAAGCACTAAGAAATATTATGAACTTAATAGAATATGTTTTTCTCATATATTTTTTTGAAATTAAAATATCAATTTTCTTCATTTAAAGAAAATTTGACAATTAGGTAACAAACAACAAGGCAATTTGTAAACACATCTTAACAACTCACCAATTTTTTTTTTTAGTTTACTAACAATAAAATCGGGGGGAAAAAAAAACATTACTAATATGTGTCCTTATCATCTCAACTCAAGTGTTATGAATAGATATATTCTTTTGCAAGAACATTTAAGTCAAATTATAATCTTCTTTTGGAGGAAAAAAAAATCTCCTAAGTGTGGTAACAAAATCTTTTCTCCATTAGTACTTTAATTCTGTGATTTTCTAATTTTTGAAAATTAAAAATTACTATGTAAAGATTGTCTCTTCCAATTTTGGTACAATATATGCGATGAGTCCTTTAATGTAAGTCCATTGATCCTTTGATGTGTCTTTTGACATGTTAGGCAAACCTTGCAAATGAAAAAGTAAGATATTGTTTCGTATCTTGAAGACATCATCCATGAGATGAAAACATATGGAAAAATATATATAAAGCAACTCCTATCTTTCCATGTACATGCTAGTGTATCACTCTTTCCATGTCACTTTCTTATGCTTCCTTCAATAGGGATCAATCACTTAGATAAATTAATCAAGTAAAAACTTTTTCATTTTGATAGTTCGACTTATAACATTCTCAAACTAAATAAAAGAAGTTTAGTTAAATATATGGAAATATAATAAATGGTTTATTAAAACTTATCCCACAAAATGAGATTAGTGAATCTACTTGTTTTTTTTTTCTCCTTTAATACGAAGCATATTATAACTTAGCGGGACAAATATCGATCTCTTAATGAGATGGATTAGGTTCAAATCCACCTTCACCTAAGTTGTAATGTTGTTAAAAAAAAAAATAACGGTATTTTTATAAATCTT
The DNA here is from genome assembly GCA_024138015.1 of Lumnitzera littorea. NCBI lineage: Eukaryota > Viridiplantae > Streptophyta > Magnoliopsida > Myrtales > Combretaceae > Lumnitzera > Lumnitzera littorea. The sequence continues at coordinate 3,340,202 of JAMXBB010000005.1, read as the reverse complement.
TATAGCATGTCCTTCTACCAATAAAAGTTCCACAAATTCGGAAGTTTTCCACCAAAATCTTCTAATTAAATAATGTTGCACTAATTGTAGTGGTTAGTGATTGGATTGTGGTAAATACCATGTTTTATAGCCTTCTAAATTTGGAAGAAATCTTTTAATTGGTAAGAACTTTTTTTAATGGATCTAACTTTCCCTATCAATGTCATAGCATATTCTTGTGCAACTTTTCTTTTTACCTCCTAAAATTTATTGTTTTCGATATACAACTATGCATAGAGCTTGATTTCCAAAAATGTCAAGACCTTCCTCTTTTTAAAATCTTATTATATAACCTACTAACATAATCTCATCTTATTATATGATCAAGACTTTATGTCATAGGTGGTACATAATTTCTAGTAAGATTATCGCAATGGAAAATTACCAAAACTCTTACTCCAACACATATGTATTCTCCTTAACTTGCTCCTCAGAGCTTGAGTCTTTTACATTTCCTATCCATCCATGCAACATATCATCTCCTTTTTCTTTGGCTGAAGAACTCATCTTCAAAGGTCGACTCCTCCCTTTAAAATCATTCGCTCGTGAAGCCATGATTACTTCACTTATTTCTCCTTCCTCCACTTCCTCTTCCTTAAAAAGCATCACAACTATATCTCTTGACTCCATTCTTACTGCCTCCTCCCTATCTTCTTCTTCCTCTAATCCCCTTGAATGTGGCTCCTTGCAACCTAACTTCGTCTCTAAGTATGATAAGCATTGGAGACATCATGATGCTGGTTTCTCCCAACTGAAATATAATGGTAATGAAGACGTTGACATAGATTCTCTTCTAAAATATATATTTGTATGTGTTTGTGTTTTTTACAATAAAAATTTATGTTACATGACAAATTTATTGTCTAATATGTTGAATATTATATAATCTCTTTTGAAAAACAAAAAAAAAAAAAAAATTTAGCTTATTGTTTTATTAACTTATGATGTATGTATGTACATGTATATGTACATGCGAAACAAATGGTATTGCATTTTATTTTTCATGTGTCTGTTCTTTTGTAAATGATTTATGAATAAATTGCTTATATTGTTTTCTTTTTTCTCACATTTTAGGTTTTTTTTTTTTTGCTTCAACAGAGTGTATATCAAAAGTCTCTCCAAGCAACATCCAACAAGAATCCATGTTTGGGTCTGGGTCTGGGTCTAGGTCTAAGTCTGAGTCCAAGACAACAAAAAAGAGTAGCTCGTTGCTAAAGGAAATTGTCTACAAGTGCTTCAACAAATTGAATCCTTTACACCAACAAGTATTCGAGAAACATCGACAACAAAACGAAGAAGAACAAAATCATAATACATCTAATATTAATAATGTCTCTAGTGCAGAAAAAACAAAAAGATCTTTCCTTAGAATTAATTCTAAAAATAGTGGAAATAATGTTGTTTTTCTACGTTGCTTGTTAGGTAATTTTCAATATTCGAAAAAAAAGAGTTGTATCTACTCACATAAGAAAAGGTTTTCAATCCCTAATCACATAACACTTACCTTCCAAATGAGTACTTTTTCAAATGAGGATTTGATAAAAGAAGCAATAGAATATTGTAAAAATTCAATGAAGCAATGAGCTTTTCTTGCACTTTGAAGATTCTCCTCGTAATAGATGATATTGCATGCTTTTGGCCTGAAAATGTATAAACGTGATGCACCAAACTGACTTGTTGAGGATAAGAATGACTACCTTGAAGCAGTTGTTATTGTTGTTACTTTTAGTATAGCTTTTTAGTGGTTTAGTTGTTTTAAGGTTTTATAGTGCACTCCTAATGTAAATGTATCCTTCTTTCATATGACGTGTCATTTGAACAAATTAATAGAACTTTTGAATTATTGTTGTTTTATTACAAAATCTCATTCCATTTAAATTCAAGTTTTATGGATACCACTATTTAATTCAAATTTATTAAAAATCAAATATTCAAAGTTTCATAATCATACAATAATAATAACTATTGTACTATTTGCCTCTTTATATCAAAATTATTATACACATTGAACTTCACTTTCTCAAAAAATGATTTAGTTTGCTCCTTTAGAATTACCTAAAATTCACATTTGAGGAAATTCGTATAAAATGGTTAATCTTATGCTAAAGTATAAGAATCAAGACATTTACAAAAAAAAAAAAAAACGATTAATTAAATTTAAAAAAAAATGAAAAGGAAAGAATTATAGAAAATAAGATAGAGTGAAATTACTTTATGATTATCTTTAATGATTGCCATGTAGAGATAACTTAATCGAATTTTTTCTTATTAAATTTACTATACTAAGAAAAATATCCTAGCAAACACTAAGATGAAAAGTAAACATAGTAGATAGCAAATTTAAGGACCAAAAGTTCAATGAAACGTGATAATAATTTGAAATTTATAGCAAAATAGAATCTTACATGATACTTGGTCATATCTAGCTTTCAAGCCAAACAACAAGAATGTACTTTGTAGTCTAGACGATTTAACCTAACTACATACATTTTAAGATTAAGATCCTTTAAAGTTTTAAATTCCTAAAGTTAAGCTTGTGAGATCATGATATATGAATTATTAAAATTTAATGATTTAAATTAAGAGAAATTGACATACCTTTTAAATAAATAAATCTAACCCTAATTTTCTATTTTCATATATAAAATCTACAATTCTAGCTTTTCAAACTTTGAAATTGAACATAATACAAACTATCACCTTAGCCATAGTCCTAGCAACATTATCTACTTTTTGATAGGGACCAATACAAATACAATTAACTAATGCTATCTTAAAGTTAAAAAAAAAAAAAAAAAAAAAACTAGGTGATGATAGGGCATCATTTGCTATTAATTTTTATTGATTACATTTATCATTCACCATCTTCTTATTTCTAGTTAAACATTAAAATAGTATCTAATCCCCATTAAAAGATTTTAAGAAGTAATTGGTTACAAAATTATTCCAATTATTGATTAGCATTGCTAAGGGTCAATCTTTTTATGTTTTAAATTTTCATTAATAATGGTATATGAGATAAAAGAAGAATTCACATCCATCATAATTATTGTTACTTATTCTAATTTAAAGCTTTCCTTATAATTGATTAAACTTATATATTCTTATTAAGAGATTAATTTTTTTTATTTATTTTCTAATATTTTCCCTACCTATTATCCCATCTATTAACTGATAAAGTCCCTTCGATTATTAATACACAAAAACATACTACTGATCGTGTCAAATGTGAGCCCTATAGTTTTACATGTCGGATTCTAAGTTGGTAACTTAAGGTATATGCGAAAGTAGCTCGATTGAGTTGATACTTTACGAGCAAGTTGTAGGAGTTAGACAATGACACCTTGAGGGTTTAGAATGTAGATATATAATAAAATAATAGCATAGCAAAAAATAATTAATTTTACTAAATTACACTTTATACATTACAAACGCATGATTTAGATAACGAAAGTAAACTAAACTTTAAAGATAAATTATTTAAATTATAAAATGACATAAAATAATTTGTAAAAATAGTACATGCACTTTAGGTATAATTATTACATATAAATATATACCCATAAATATTTAACATACCCCAAAATACACATAATTAGCTAAAAATTAATATGAAAAATAATGAAAATTAATAAAAAATTTATTAAACTAATAGAATAACAAGGATTAAGGTGTAAGACATCTCTTGGATAGCCATTGGTTAGATAAGCTAACTTAATGACACAAGAGATGCATGGTTAAGGAGTATTTAAGCTTTGAAGAGAGAGAAAACTCATTTTTACACCAAGCAGCATAGGAAATATCACCAAGAGCTCTTTGAGGGTTTCTTAGGATTCTAGCAAAAATCAAGGAAGAAGAAGAAAATTGAAGGAAAATTCTTGAGAAAAATAAAAAGAAAAAAAAATACACAAAATGAGTTACTTCTTAGAGCATTGGTTTGGAGGGAACCTGAGTATGAATCACCACCACCAACCAACAGTAGAGGTGGTGGCTAACTGGTCTAGTAACCAAGTGGTTGGAATGGATGGTCGAAAGTCACTTTTTTGGTGAGTTCAAAATCTTACCTAAATTTTACCAATTTAGTAAAAATATTAAGTTAACTCCAAAAATTATAAAAAAAAAATTATTCTAAAATATTTACTACATGTATTATTTGAGAAAAATACCGGTTTGTAAAAATTTTAAGTGGTTACATGACATTATTAAGAAATTGCCTAAAATCATGTTATTTTCTAAGTTATTTTAAATAACTCTATTATTGTAGTTTTGAAATAATTTTTTTTTTAAAACATCCTTATGTTTTGTATTAGCAAACACGTACCCGCATTATATGTGCAAAGAATAAATTAAAAAAAAATAATAAAATTTAGAATATGATGTAATTATTAAATCAAATTATATACATAATTGATAAGGTAGAAAAGAAAAAAATTAATGCAACAAACAATATAGAAATTACGTGAAATAAAAAAGAAATATAACTACTAAAAAAAAAATCTTCTAAGATTGAAAATACAAGTAAATAAATAACAATTATTAGGTTATTGATCATTGTTACCCATTTAAATATTATAGGTAAACGAATGTGTCCAAAACTTCCATGTTAACAATCAACCAATAGATAACATTCTTACATGCATGGAATTGTAGAACTATCTTCTTAAAAGTAAAATAATAGAAATAACTTAGTAATTACCTTCTTTTCTACTTATATGCTATGGAATCATACGTAAACAAAAAGGACAATTAGATCAATAGTTACTAAACTGTAAATAAATTGAAAAACATGAATTAATTGTTTGATTTAATAGATGATATTTTAGGAAAAAAAGTGACATCAAAATTCATACCTAATGCAAAAGAAAAGGACAATTAGATCAATAGTAAATAAATTGAAAAATAGGAATTAATTGTTAGATTTAATAGATGATTTTTTTTTTTAAAAAAAGTAACATCAAAATTCATCCAATCAGTTAATATAATGGGTGAAGTGTGAAATAAAATTCATCAACTTTAAGAAAAGTGGTGTTTTTTTTTCTTATCTTAACAATTTCATGCAAACACAATATTCATAGTAACAAAAAAACTATGCAAATTTAATTAAATTGTAATACAATATGACAATCCAATTATATGTATTAGTTAGGAAAAAAAAAATAAAATTAAGAATGAATTGCTAACATATATATCGAGGGATAAAATAAGCTTTATCGACATAAAGGATACATAGTAAGATTGATAGAATAACTTGATAAATTTCAATTATTAGTGTTATTCAATATAGAAAAAGAAAAAGAAAAAGAGTAAGAGTAGATTATACTTATGAAGGTAACTTCCCTTGGTAAACATGGGTTAAGAGAGAGAGAGATTCATGGGATTGAGGGATAGATATGAGATAAAGAGATCAATCAAAAGAAGAGAAAGAGGATTGTAAAGAAAGACAAATTTACTCATGATATATAAGTTATATGTAATTTCATAATGCTATTTTAGTATTGATTTTTTCATTAAATAATATTTAATCGTTGAGCTAAATAATAATTTTAACTATAGCGGTTACTTAAGCTTTCAAAGGCTTTAGTAATATAGATAAGAATACTATGAAGAGATTTCGGATAAAAATATTTTATATAATTTTTATAAAATTTTGAACCTATAAATTATGAGAAAAATGCTATTTTTTTAAGTTTTTATGTAATTAGTTTTGAGGAAAAAAATTTTCATCTGTTCTAGAGTTTATTTAAGTTATATTATATTATGGTGAATGATCTAAAGTTAAAGTGGATTAAATGAGAGTGAAATACGTATAAAGTTACTAGTTATGGGCTTAAAGCATTAAAAGGAAAATATGGGAATTAGGAAGTTTTAATAATATTCTATTAACTAAAATAGTAAACTAGTTGTATGATCATGTATTAACATGTCTATAACTAGAAGAATGATGCTAGAGTGAGTTGCTTAGTAAGTTTAATCTAGTTAAAGGATTCTTTAGTGGATTGATCTGGTGAAAAAAGAACTTAATCTTAGAATCAAATACTTGATCAAAAGGTTGGTTGATATAAATAACTTAACTAATATAACATCAAAAGATTGATTAAAGAGTTTCTAGTTCATAAGGTTGTTTTCAGATACTTTGTCAAAGGTATTCGAAACAAAAACTATAAAAAGAATATTGTTTAAAACCTTACTCATAAAATTTAACAAGAAGTTAAAGTTTAACAAAAACTTAATGAATCTATCTAAACCAAATCAAAACTATACATGAAACATTAAAAAGAATTCATATACTTTTTATTAGCAAAAACTGAAATATTTATGTTAACTGTTTAAGGATTTCTGAAGGTATTAAGCATGAGAAGCAAGGTTAATTCGCATTGACATTAAGTAAGTTGAGATCAGTGCTTTATTGCATGTTAAAATATGATTTCAGGATACTTAGAGGATTATGAGTGTTTGTTTGTGGTTGTAGTTAAATTGTATGTGTGTGTGCTATATGTGTGGTTATGATACTGATTTGTGATTAGGTGATGATCTCTAAATGCTGTTTTTTGATTGAACATATTATGTCTAACTTGTCTTGAACTTAGTTGTCACCTTAAAATCAGAATAACCTTAAGTTGTTGAAATACTAACTGGACATTCATAACAACCTAATAGAGGTAACAATTATGATGCTAGACCAAATACCAATATTTTGATGAAGATAACAGAAATAGTTCTATTCTAACCCTTATTCGAACAAAATGATAAGAGAGGAGGTCAATGTAAGGTTAAGAACTATGGTTTAAATATTATTTAAGAATGATGGTGTTCTACATTGCACAAGCCTGAATTTGATATAATATTGTCGTGTTGAAACTCTTCAATCTAGGTTAGAGTGAATGCAATTTTTTTAATATTACAATGGATCGGTTAAACATTATGTGATGGCCTTTCATTTACTTGTTACATTTGCATCTAATTAATGATTGATAATCATGCTTGTTTGATGTATTCTTATGACTCCATCCTATCTTATTGAGTTAGTTGTGCTCACATCCTAATAAACTTATTTACAGGTGTTGATTAGTACTTAAGATGCCACACTACAATTACCTATAGGTTAGTTTTCGATAGGCTGGGGAGTGAAGACTCGAATACTAATGGATTGATCACCTTTTCCCTTTTGTTTATGTTTTCTTTTGTGGGAAAACTAAGAAGGTTTTCTTAGGAGACCTTATAGTTTTCGTTAACTCGTTGATATATTAAGTACATGTAAATAAAACCTTATGTGGGTTGTACAGTCCTTTTGAAACTTTTGATGTATATAAAATTATGTAAAAAGATCTAAACTATCAGTATTATGAGAAATCATGTTTGGCAAAATGTTACTTTATAGGTTCTATATAATACTGGTGCTTACCTGGTTGTTTTACAGTTGAATTGCGTACATCTTATATAAATTATACTTACATTAGCAACTAAGGTAGTTATCTTTTAGTTTAGGTTGGTTTATATAGTAGGACTGTTATGATTCATCAGGTTTAGGGTGTGACATCCAATTTGATTTATCATGATGGAAAAAGCTATATTTTGCTTTAGGGATGTTGCTAATTACATTATATAATTATTATACAATGTATTTCACTATTTGTATTAAACACTCATTTAAAATTTTGGACCTTTCGCTTTTTTGTCAATAGTGAATGTAGCTCAGGCTAAGATAAATGGTGTAGTTATATCTGAATTAAGCTATTAATCAAAGAAAGAGCTAATGCGTATATATTTATATTTTTTTTTTCTGTTTTTGTGATAAATTGCATAGTCACATCCAATGAATGTGATAGCAAAGGTTGGAATTATTAAAATTTAAATGACAACATGGCTGTGGTAATAGTTGGCATTATGTTTAATCTTAAAATTTGAAGAGATAGAATGATAGGTTTTATATATAGAAACAAAAAATTAGAGTTAAATTTGACTATTTTAAAAGGTAAGTAAATTTTCCTTAATTTGAATAGTTAAATTTTAATAATCCACGTGTTATGATCACAAACTTTGCTTTAGGAATTATAGGAATCTAAAACTTTTTTAAGGTTAAAAAGTCGCCTTATGCGTGGACTTACTTTACCGTACGGCGTGAAAACACCCTGTTCGAGTATTGTCTTTACCCTTCTTCACTTCATTCCCAGAAGAACACCACCCAAAAGCTTGCTCTTCTTTCTTCCAAAAATGCGTCCAAACCTCCGGTCTTCATCAAGGCGAAGCCTTATATGCCAAGCTCATCAAAGGGTCGTTCCCCTTCTCTCTCTTCATCTACAATTACCTCCTTCACTTGTAGTTCAAATGCTGCGACATTACCAGTAGACTCCACCTATTCGACGAAACGACCCAATGGCCGCGATGTTTGGGTTAGTCTAAAATGGGTATCCCCGTAATGCTTTCAACTTGTTTGCTGTCTTACTAAGGGAAGGTTTTGTCTTCATGCTTGTTCTGTAGGGAGGATTCGTGTTTAGCCTGTCAAATAGAAGATCAACTATTGCAAATTTAGAGATTCTTGAGGCAATCCGATGGTTATTTCAGTGGAAACTGTAGAGCTTCGTGCATTAATGGTTTATTGGATTTGTCAAGCAAATGTGGCAATGAGATGGGAACTTTGTGTGATAGTACAACAAATACCAGAACCATTTGAACTATTTGGAGAGGCAAAATTCGGTAAAAAAATTTTACCTCGCTAACAAAGCACAGATTTGTTTAGGAATCTTTCTTGATTTCATTCTTGATCTAAATAATTCCTTAGTTGTCTGGTTCATTTAGTTAGCATCAGGCAATCTGCATTAGACATGTTTTGCATTTTATACCACAATCATACATTATATATGTATAGCTTGACGAGATTGGTTAACTTGATACTTATTATTAAATCATGCTGAATGAACTATTCGCAGTAGAACCAAACTCATTTTTGTGGTAAAGAACTGAAATTACTTGTGAGTAATTCTTATTATTCCCATTTTGCACATTAAATAAATCAAACATTATCTATTGTAAATCCTATTCCCTTTAACAAGAGGAGGAGGGAGAGAGAGAGATTATACGAGATGAGAGTATTATTTTTGAGTGGGGAATTCTTTTATTTCACTATCGACAACTTCAAAAATTGGGTCATTTTATTATTTTTGAGGCTTTCACTCTTCATGGTAAGTGCCCACAAATAGAAGTTCATCCCTGTACATATACTTTTGTTAAATCGTTTCAGGATACAAGTTGTGTGTAACATCATAAACAAAAGATACCGTAATATTACGAATTAGGGACATTCAAAATTGGATACTATGATTAAGTGTTTTTTCTAATTATTTATGTGAAATTTGAAATTGTTAAATAGCTTATTCAATTAAATTTTTGCTTCTAATAAAAATAAATAAATTTTCACTTATTAAATTTACTTATCAATTATACTTATGGAGCAATTGGTCTTTGATAAATAAAAATTTTAATGTGATAGCGACTTCACTTATAAAATTTATCAAAAGATTACGAAAAAGACTTGGTTCTGATTTGATGGGCCTGGGTTGTTTCAGAAAGGTCCATATATGTTGAATACAATTTAAGCCCAAGCAAAATTATGAACACCCTCACAGGTCCTGAACTTTTCATGATTTTTCCAGAAAAGGAAAACGGCGAAATAGAGAAGGACGGTATAGTAATGCATTATTTTTCTATACAATCATTGTTGTTAAAATTGTGATTCTACTATTCATTTGAACGGATAGAATCAGTAAAATCATATAAAACTGGTGAAATTATAAACTTGTAGAATCGTATATGAAAGTTCATAACTTATCTAAAAGTCTACATATAAATGATTTTATATCCATTTTAATTAAAAAAAGAAACTTTATCAAATCATAAACTCATAGAAACGTATTTTTGATTGACAATTTTAATAACCATGCACACAACATCAAGTAGGGTAGCTAATAAGCCAAGTGAGCCTAGCTCAGCTTCTAAAGGCTCTAACTCAGCTCATTTAAAAATTAACAAGCTCAAGCTTGAGCCGAGCTTTTTATCAAGCGTACACATAAGAGTCAAACTCGATTTGCTTAAATAAACAAGTTTTTTATTGAGCTTGAATTTAACTTATTTACTAATCAAGTTTGAGTTGAATCGAGTTTAAAGTGAGCAGATTTCAAGCTTATTCACAAGCCTAAATATGGAAAAAGAAGAAATGTATAGACTAATAAATTAATGAATAGTAAATAAGAATTAGATTCTATATCATATATTAATCTATAACATATTATATATTCATATATATTATATAAATATTAGACTTTAGATTGTAATAATATATGTAATATTTATAATATATATATATATATAAAGCTCGAAAGTTTACTCACGAGCCTAGACAAGCCCATTCATGAACTTAAGTGAGTAAGTTAGCAAGTCTATATTAGATCTTAAGCTCGGATCTTTTAAGTAAATGAGCTTTATTTTAAGTTGGAGTTCAACTCATTTCTTAATCGAGCTCAATTGAGCTTGAATCAAATAGAGCTCAAGCAGCTTACAAGCAACTCCATCATTTGCAACCTTAATATTAAGCAAGAAGAATCTACGAGAACATCCTAGAATCATCCCATCCATATCTATTTATATATCATACCACCAACTTCCACTCAAAATAAACAAACTTCAAGCGCAACAATTTCTAAAATTAATCTCCGTTGATTGTGGAATTTTCGAATTTTCCTTTTTTTTTTTTTTCTCGTAGAATAATAATTCATCAAGCATAAACAATGTCGTCAATTCCAAGATTCTTTGGCAACTCTAGCAGGAGCGTCTCCGATACCTTATCCCTTGATGTACAGGATCCTTTCAAGTACTCCCCTTTCTCTTCTTCTCTTTCTGCTCCTAAAGAAACCATCGCTTTTGCCAATGTGCGTGTAGACTAAAAGGAGAAACAAGACGCTCACATGTTCAAGGCCCATCTGCCCGGTATAAAGAAAGAGGAAGTGAAGGCGGAAGTTTAAGATGACGGGATTCTTCAGATAAGCGGAGAGAGGAACGTGGAGAAGGAAGATAAAAACGATATGTAGCACTGGGTGGAATGCAGCAGTAGAAGGTTCATGAGGAGATTCAGGTTGCTAGAGAATGTAAAGATGGAAGGGATAAAGGCTTCCATGGAGAATGGCGTCCTCACTCTAATTGTTCTAAGGAAGAGGTCAAGAAACCTGAGGTCAAGGTGATTGAAATCTCGAGTTAAGATGTATTGGTCTAAAATCTAGATGCAATGGTGAACATTTGGTGTGTTTCTCCTTGGTTGTTTTTGTTCTTAGATTTTTTTTTTTTTTTTTAATTGTACCTACGACAACTGGTTAATGTATATTGTTGTTAATATTTTGGATGATTTTCGTGCTTACGTCTTTTTTTCTTGGCAATTTATCTAGATATATAGATTAATTATGTGGGATACTGCAATTCTAGGGACTGGGATATAAGCACCTAATTAGGATACTTTCTAAAGTAGTTAGATTTAGTTAGAAATTGTGATGAAGCTAAAGGATTTAGATGAAGAGACCTGTGAGGTAAGATTTTCAAAATATAATAACAAAATAGCAATATAGCTATAGAGCTACTCATACCCCTAATTATCTATAAGCCTTTGCAATTTAGCTAGTAGGTATGAACTAGTCAATTTAGGGTCTTCATGAAAGCAATCGGATTGAGTTGAGATTTTACGAGTAAGTTATAGAAAATTGTCAAAGAGGCCCCGTAAATGTGGATTATGAAAATATAGCAAAGTAATAATATAGCTAATATTGTTGGATTTATTATTATTATTATTAAAACAGAAAGGAATCAACTGTATTAATTGATTAACTCTTAAAGATAAATTATGTAAACAATAAAAATTGTAGAGTAATGTGAAATAATATATAAAATTCATATATATGTATCGGGTATAATTATTATATATGAATATATGCTTGTAATTATTTAAAGTACCTAAATGTACACAAAATATATTAAAACTATTAATGAAAATTTGTAAATTAAATAATAAAATTAAGCGGTAGTAAGTGGGAGGATGTTTAAGGCATAGCAAATGAAGATAAAGGATTAAGGTGTCGAGGCAAAGATACCTAATCATATGAATTTAACCTAAAATTACACATGTAGGCTATAGAAAACAAATTCCCTATGGACTCAAATATTGCATAAAACCAAACTAACCCTACAAAAGATCATTTTGGACACTTTAGTACCATAAAGAAATAATGAGAGCTCAAAAGGATTGAAAGGAAATTTAGGAAATTTTTTTAAAAATATAGTGCTATCTTAGTGTAGAGGAGTTTGTGCACTTGGAGAGTTACTGAAAGCAAACCACCACTGTAGTCTAAAGGAGCACCAACTGCTTGATTGTGCCAACATACCTCTTACCCTCAATGGTGGTCAAAGCTTGGTTTTCTAGCTAGTGTTCTATTTTAGTTGTTTTTGTCAAAATTTTACTAAAAATAGCAAATGATTTCCAAAAATCTTGAAAGTTAGGTTCTTCCAAGTACTTTTGCATGAGGATTTTAGAAATCAAACCAAATTTTTGAAATTTTAAGTGTATGTATATGCTTCTAAAGAAAAAATCCCACCCACCATTTTTCTAATCACATTTTCATAAACTTAAATAATGTAGTTTCAATCTAGATTTTTTGTGTAAACCCCCTAAAAGACTATACTTTCATGCTAATAAATAGTTTTTCAAAATTTTAAAGTTGGATTTTGAGTAAATTTCTATTTTCACTTAAATATTATGCTAGTGCAAGGATAAGCTTACATTGATTTGTACAATTAAGTTATATTTTGAGTTTTCACAATATGCAGCAACCAAGATCACTAATTTTAGGTTTTGTGTTAATGATTTTGTATAAAAATCTAATCCAAGGCCAGAACTACATGGTTTTGGACCTATTGATTTAGCTTTTCTTAAGAAACTTATGAATATGAAGGTTATTATGAGACATGAATGTAAATTCTGTAGCGATTAGGATTTACAAGGTTGAAATGATGAGTTTAGTAGGTTTTCTTGATTGGAAGTGAAGTGGATTATTGGATAAATTAGTGGAATATAAAGTTAACGGAAGGTCAGAAAGTTGTTTAATGAAAGAAACCTAACATTTAACTATAATATGAATCAAAAGTTAAGTCAGACGATAGTTTGGCAAAAAATACTCGGCTATAATAGAAGTCAGAAGGTGAGTCAAAAGATTCCTGTCTAAGGACATTCTTAAGTTAGAACCTAGGCCGGAGACTTCCTTAATCAAATTCTTATGTCAAACATGAAGTCAGAACTTAAGTCAAAACTACACTATATAAAAACTTAATTAATAAATGGCTTAAAAAACTACATTGAACTTAAATGAAAGATACACCTAATTCTTAAATTACACTCTTAATTCATAATTCTAATGGAAACTAAGTTTATATAAAAGTTAATTGTATAGTTAATGTAAGCTCATTAGCCTTTGAAATTATATAATTAAAAAATTATCAAAAAAGGTATACTTTGAAATCTTTAAATTAGTTTTGAATTCAACCTTGAACTTGAGTTTGAGCCTGTGTAGGTAAATGAGTTTGGACTTGTTTATTTACACGAAAAGATCAAACCTATTTGAATCACTCACATCACAATAGTAGTAGCGTAAAGGTTGAATCAAATTCGAGCTTCAGGTTCCTTAACAAGCTCAAGCTTGAACATGTAATTTACAAGCTTCATAAAAGTTCGATTTGACTTAAGTTCGACAATTTTTAAATGAGTTGAATCTGAACTTTCAAAAATTCGACTCAACTTAACTCCATCTGTCTATAGCCCTAAAAGTAAAGTTAATGGATTTCCAATTTTCTTGGTACTGTTCAAATTACATACATGAGCTTATTTATGTTTATCCCCATAAGGCATTCCATGTTAAAGTATAATCTAATTTGGCACATTAGTTAAGTATAAATCAAATTCTTCTTTTCCTTTAGTGAAAATCCAATTTCCAATGACAAGAAAAAAATAAAAGAGAGTATGATATATATGGCATCAAGTAGAGTGCAGCGGTGGGAAGTTCATGAGGAGGTTTAGGTTGCTAGAGAATGTGAAGATAATTGGGATGAAGGCTTCCATGGAAGATGGTGTTTTGACTGTAACTATCCCTAAGGTGGAGGCGAGGAAACTTGATCGAGTTATTGGCCTCAAGCTTAAGTCTTGGGCCTAATGGAATAAACCTAAAGCTAATTTATCAAAAAAGCCCTATTAACATTTACCTCCCACTCTCTTGGGTGACAAGTTCAGCAAATAGAGTGCCTAAGGAGGTTGATTTCGTAGGAGTTTCAAAAAAGTTTATGATTAAGGGTTTGAAGAGATTGGGATATTGGAAGGGCCTGGAAAGGCAAAGGCTAAGAGAGGTCAAACCACTTAAAGATGTTTGTTTGCTTGAAAAAGCAAGGGCTTAAAGAGGCTAGAGTGTCTAAAGGGACCCGTTGGCCTCGTGTCCATTAATGATATAGGACATTAGGCTCATCTACTCGTCATCCATACAAGCTATAGGATTAAAGTGTTTTACCTATTGTTGTTTAGTGGCTTAGGATTTTTAGGTAGTTCATCATTTATTCAATGGATTTATAGCATTGTACCTATCGCTAATTGATAACTTAGGGCTTTCAAGTAGCCCATCGTCCTTCCATAGGACTTGGAGCATTATAGTCATCAACAATTGATGGCTTAGGGCTTTTAGTTGGCTTGTCATCTATTTATTAGACTTAGAGCATTAGACTTGTTGTTAATTAATGGTTTAGAGCTTCCTCAAATAGCTCGTCATCTTTTGTTAAGACTTATAGCATTCATGCCTATCACTCTTAAGAGAGCTTAAGGCTTTTCATCTTGTTGTCCTTTCCCAGGACTTGGAGATTTAAGGATATCCTTTTCCTATCATTCATAAAATATAGGACTTAAGGATTAGCACTTTATGATTTTTTCATTACTCATAGTGTTTATGGTTTAGAGCTATTCAGAAGTAACCCATTACCAAATTATACTTGCATGGGCTTATGGTGGAGGACCTTTCTTTTAGCCTCAGTTTGTCTTCGAGCTCTTGCACTCATCTACCAAGGAGATAGAAATAAACCTACTAAGAATTGAGTCAATCACTATAAGTACCGAATGGTCGACACTTTTTATTGTTAGGCTAGTCGAAGTCCAGATTATAGAATAGTACATAGATAGATATAATATGAATCAAGAGCCAAATGAGAATATTGACAACAGGTTAACACGGAGCACAATATAAGACGTGTACTTTCTTGAAAAATAAATTGCAAGTAGCAAAAGTGGAGTTTCACTCACCTTTTTTATCAATAAGGATTGTCACGTGTAGTTTAACTACTATTTCCTACTTGTGTAGATCTATTGGTGAAATATGATAAAAGGCAAGCTTGTGACACAGGCATATGTTAAGGATTACTACCACGTGTTGTAGGACGGCTATGGACCTTTTGATCAAATAGCTCGGATCTGGCAGCTCGAAGTTTGAGTTGGCCTTTTCTTACTCATTAAAAAGGCTGCTTTGGAGGTGGAGAAGCTCGGGATTTTGGTTCTAGCATCTTGCATGCTATGAGTTTTGGTAAGCAACTGGAGTTCTTTACATATCCTCTTAAAGTCGATGAAATCTGCTTTGTAATAGTTATTTATCATGGATCTCAAGTTTGCTTTGCACTTAGGGGTGCTACCATTACATGCTTCGTGAGGATAGCTTGGCGTTGGTGCTAGGAAAAGCATGGGTGAAAATTTGTGGTGTTTCTGCTCTGTTCATAGCCCCACAGGATTGTGTTGTTAATTCTGTTCTGTTTGGGGAGAGACATTTTGTTATTCACATGTCTTATGTATCAATGAATTGTAACGACAAGTATTAGTTAAATATATGCTGTTCTTATTATCCCAAGTAACTAAGGATGCCAATTTGCGTGCCTCATTCCAAGTACTATATTATTTTTACATTACAATTTGTATTATCTAATCCATCGACAAGGGGTTCTGATGCCCCACCTTGCAATCCTGGCAAGCGGCCGACAGCCTGACGACATAAGTAATATGGGTTTATGGATTGAGCATTACAATCAACGGGTGAAAATGGCGATTCCTAAGAGATTCTGATAAAGTCAATTGCCAAAATGCTTTTCAGATACACCTAAGAGGAGTATTCATGGGACCCCCGAGAAAACCTAATTAAAAGGGGACAATTGAATAAAATAACATATTTAGCTGAAGTCGCTGATTGGGCATTGATAAAAGTTCTCTGATTTTAAATGATGTCACCTTCAATCAAAAAAGAAAAAGTAAAAAATACGACACATATTTAACGTTTTTATATATGGCAAAGCATGGTTAGCAAAGATAGAGACAATCCGATTGGGAATTAACAATTGCAGAAGTGACTATGTAAAGGATTGCTAAATCGATAAGTTGCATGGAAATCGTATAATCAATTAGTGCTAGTAATTTGTCTCCTTATTTGCCAAGATGAACAAGACATAATATCATCATTAGTAGGTTTACATAAGCATATTTGGCACAGTTATTAATTGGGTTAGAACTATTAGAACCCATTTGCAAACATGTTTTAGTTCAAGTATCTAATATGTAATATAGCAATTCAAACTATCACCACATGAAATCCCAATTAATTTTGATATTTTTGGGTTTTCCTATAATGAAAAATATATAAATTCGACACTCTTAATGAATATTACGTATCACAAAACTTCGTAATGTGCTTGATTGGATTAAGATAGCAAATAATTCTCTTGAATGGTTGCTTACCACAAAATTGATGATTGAACATAGCTTGGAAGTTAAAAGGGGTAGGACTCTAAATTATATTATTGTTCAAAATATTGATAATGAAATATTAGGAGTTTCAATAGTATGCCTTAACACACGTTAAGGTAAAATATTTGAATACACTTAAAATTAGCAAATACTAAGGAATATCAAGGAAAATAATGAAATAAATAGCATAGATTGGCAAAACAAATAAAGGAGGGTTGTTGAGCTTTAGAGGTTGGTTAGCTCATACTAGTCATTAGATGATTGATCGAAACTTTGATTACATGTCCATTTAATAAACATATCTTGTAACATATCCATTGATTCATTTAAGAATAAGATTATTCATTTTTATAGTTTAGTTTCCATTTTAGTATTTACTTGCTCTAATATCTTATTTAGTGTTGGTTTTTATAACCCTCTCTTTATCTCTCTCCCTAACTCCACCCCAACTACCATTCTGCCATTTGTTTTACAGGTTTTCATCATCTCGTCTGTGTTATAATCTTCTTTATATACTTTGATTCCGATTCTATAAGAGTAATACTCTTTACTTTTTATTTCCTTTTACATTCAAATTTCTAACACTCTAAAACAAAAGAATAGTAATTTGAAGTGTGATTTTAAGCTTCACTTTTATAGATGCATCCATCTATACATATCTTATGTTCCTAACCTCATTAGTTATTTTGGTTTGGTAATTTTCGATCCAAATCAAACTAATAGAATATAAAGTAATGTTTGGTTTTCTAATTTTTTGAATCACACTACAAAATTTGGTTTAGCTAGAAAAAAAAAAAAAAACACTAAAAATTGTGGTTTAAAAATCAATTTCAAATTAAAAAAAAAAATTAAGTTGATTTAGTATAGTTCATGAGTTGAAGGTAACATAATAGCTAAAAAAATTTACATTTATAGTTTACAAGCCCATATTGTAAGTAGTAAATTAATGCGCAAATTAGTATTCAATGGTAATAACACTTATTGATACTATGACAAAAGATTGATGAAGATATTATTGATGTAATAAGGAAATGACAAAAGTGTCTTGATATGTAATTTTATTCTTTAATCTAGCAAATAGTTAAAATTTTGAGAAAACCTATATATTTTTATAATATTTTATATAAGAATTAAAAATTTTACATACAATAAGTTTCATTCTATATAAACTTTTCCTATACATATATATACCCGTACCACTAATTTCCCTTCCAACGTATAAACTTCAAGCACAACAAGTTCTGCAATTTATCTTCGTCTCGCAATGTTCAATTTTTTCATTTCGTTTCTTGTAGAATAACCATTCATCAAGCATAAATAATGTCATTGATTCTAAGCTTCTTTGACCACTCCAGCAGGAGCTTCTTCGATCCATTCTCCTTTAATGTGTGGGATCCTTTCAAGGACTTTCCTAATGTCTCTTCTTCTCTTTCTGCTCCAAGAGAAACTGCTACTTTTGCCGATGCACGTATGGACTAGAAGGAGACGTAGGATGCCCACGTACTCAAGGCCGATCTGCCCAGTATAAAGAAAGAGGAGATGAAGGTGGAAGTTGAAGATGACAAGGTTCTTCAGATAAGTGGAGAGAGGAACGTGGAGAAGGAAGACAAGAACAACACGTGGCATCAGGTGGAATGAAGCAATGGAAAGTTCATGAGGAGGTTTAGGTTACTGGAGAATGTGAAGATGGAAAGGATAAAAGCTCCCATGGAGAATGGGGTTCTTACTGTAATCGTTCCCACGGAAGAAAAGGTCAAGAAGCCAGAGGTGAAGGCCATTGAAATCTCGGATTAATTGACCTAAGTTTGTATATATATAAAAGATTATGTTAATATTTTGGGACATGAGTGATTCTCACTTGATGTTCTGTACTTTTACAGCATGTTTAGATGGGGGGAATGAAATATTTCATTCCCTCCTCGTTCCTCACAAGAGCTTTATTACTTTTCTCACTTTAACAAATCACAGTTACTAATGAATTGTAATTCATCAAAATTGAGGAATTGGGATTCATGAATACAACCTCTGAATGGCCATTCAAAGTGAAAAAGACATGTAATATCGTCGTTCTTTTTATTTTTTTCCTTCCTCTCCAACATACAGACACCATCATGGACCACCACCATCACCAGTGATTGCCACCACCAGTGATCGCTACCACCAGCAACCATTCCGCCACTACCTCCAACAGTTGCCCTCCTTCAGAGCACATGACAGAGAGCCACAACTGCAAGACCCATCACTTACATGCACAACCACCGCTATTGGTGACTGCCGCCATTGACTCCACCACCAGATCACAACAATCATCTCACGATCAGGTCTGGACCGCCTTATGATCTCACAATCTACACACAACTCCAAGATCCAACCATCTTAAGCAACCATTTCACGATCAAATCTAGATCACCTCACGATCTATACACAACTGTAAGACCTAACACCTTGTCGGAATTGGCAGCGGTGCCTTGCGTCAAGAGGGATTAACTTCAGTTGAAAGGAAACGCACAACAACTCGATTTATCAGATCTATGTCAAACGGGAGAACATACACTCAATTAATTAGTTAGATTTGCGTTCGTTGAGAAGATCTGTAACATAGTGACTGTTGGTGAGAATGTGTTGAATTGTGCCAATGCTTATGCCTGAGAAGATCTACTGTGTGTGGTGAAAGAGGGTATTAATGTCATTTATTTTTAATTACGTATTTATTACTAGATAATTTTTTTGTCTAACTAAACAATACAATGTAATAAGTTGTACATTACTAATGAATAAGAATACTATTACAGTTTTATTCCATAGATGAAGTAAACATGCATTTATTGTTATGATAATAAGTATTACTTCATATATTGTAGTTATTAAAATTCCGAGTAATTCAGAATCTGAACTTTAATTTCGGCCTTTTTTAATGATCTTGCAACAATGTTTTATTTGCAATTGAACGCCAACACGAACATCTCCTTAACCTACAACTGAACGTCCAAATCTTTCCATCTGCGTATCAATGGTGGCCGACATTATTGGCATTATCTTACCATAAATCATCATCTTCCGGAAATTCTTATACGAGGTAGGTAAAGAGCACAATACAATACTTTATTGTCCAACATCAACTTAAACATTAATACTTTGTATATCATTGACCGGAGAAATAAATTCACTTAATATGATATTTAGATCATCTTCATTTACTCTTTCCTCAATTTTCCTTAATTTACAAATTAATAGTTGAATTTATTTAAATTTTTTAAATATCATATGATATCATCGTATACCTTATAATTTCAATTGTTGATTACATATAATAACATTTTAAAGAAATAAATTTAGAGAAATTGAAGAATGTAAATAAAGATGATTCATTTCTTTTAATTTGTTTCTTTAACAATGCCCTATATAACATTCAAGGGGTATATAATACTAATCTCAATATCAACTTGAAACACCCAGTCAAGTTAAAATAATAAGTCTTTAATAAGGTAGTAAAATAATTTAGGTCATGTAAATAAAAATCGCATGCTAGTAGAAGAATCTTAATTTATAAATCTTTAAGTAATTCCAGATTTATTTTAAAGCATATCTTATAGAATAGATGTTTAAATTAAGATTTCGATAATATTTTTCTATAATTTTTATTTTATGTATGTATTAAATAAATAATTATTTTTTTTATGAAATAAAATTTATTTATTTAATACATACATAAAATAAAAATTATAGAAAAATATTATCGAAATCTTAATTTAAACATCTATTCTATAAGATATGCTTTAAAATAAATCTGGAATTACTTAAAGATTTATAAATTAAGATTCTTCTACTAGCATGCGATTTTTATTTACATGACCTAAATTATTTTACTACCTTATTAAAGACTTATTATTTTAACTTGACTGGGTGTTTCAAGTTGATATTGAGATTAGTATTATATACCCCTTGAATGTTATATAGGGCATTGTTAAAGAAACAAATTAAAAGAAATGAATCATCTTTATTTACATTCTTCAATTTCTCTAAATTTATTTCTTTAAAATGTTATTATATGTAATCAACAATTGAAATTATAAGGTATACGATGATATCATATGATATTTAAAAAATTTAAATAAATTCNATTTATTTATTTTTATACGTTATATCTTTCTATATTTTAATTCTTATCATATTTTCTTAATATTCTTTATTCTTTTATTCTCATTCTATATATACTTTATTTTTCCAATTTCCTTGAACACACATACCTTGGATTCCAAAATGCTTCAGAATATTCTAAGCTGCATCTCTTTGATTTGTGATATTTCTATTTAAGCCCCTGCCTCATTGTTGTTTCAAAGAGGAATAGTGGAGCCTGGAGTCCGCGAAGGATGTAAATTCCATCACCTATTGCCTTTACTCCGTTTTCTGATTTCAACATTCAACGTGTTTAGTTTCTAATTCGACCCCTTTTCCTTCATCATCATGTGAGTAGTCTTGTATCTATTCTTAGTTTTGAAGCTATATTATTAAAATAATATTTCTTACCAATATAGTAATATGTGTGCATTATATTACTTATTTCACTAGACAACTTTGGACAGATGCTTAAATGTATGTATACTAGTAAATCCTTCGTATGCTTTAGTATTATATAATAACAAGTTAACATAGTTATGTCATATTATATTATTTACAATTTCTATTAGAAATTAATTTTACTCGAAACATTTGAATTTTAAAGTAAATGTAATAACAAGTAACAGGTTAATAAAAGATTCATGAATAACATTTAGCTAAAAACTTAGTTATTGATAAATTAAAGGTTAATATATATACTTGTTCCTAATAGATTCGTGCTAGTTATCAGGTTCCTTTCCTATTAAGGTTTGAGCTATTTGATTTGAGACTTATAAGTTTAGAGTTTCCGTTAGTCATTGTGGAGCAATCTTAACTATGTGATGCTTGTTTATATGGTTGTGCTTACTAAGTTAGAAAGCATCTAATCGGACCAATTATTGAGCCTGATATTTTCCTGGTTTTGTAAATTACTCTTTTTTAAATCGATTAATATTAAATCTTACCTGTTTAATACTTATCCTCAACTAAGATTTAAAGAAAACCGATTCTTATATTTTTGAAATGTTTTGGAGTTGTCACCCGATTGGAGGTAGGAAAAAGAGTTAAATCATAATTAATTGAGTGGATTAGTTATAATTTAGCTACTAGTTTTTTGATAAAACCAATTTTATTAAACGGTTTTGAAAACTAAAAGATTAAATTCGGGGGTTAGGTTATTTAAACCCTTACAGAAACTATCAACTTTCTAAATTTGGATTTAATTCCTAAAATCACCTTTTAAATAAAAAAAATGACACTAAGTAAATTAAAATTCTTTTTATTTTTACTAAGTTGAGTAATTTGAACTAAAAGTGGAAAAACTAGTTTTTTTTTTTCATTTTTTACGTCGCTCCAAAAAAGTTTACGTACTCACTAATCAAGATCAAATATATGTAGTTTTTTTTAGAAAATATTTTAGTATGTTGGTTGATTTTAATTTGAGAAAATAGTCAGGTTTATGTTTCTTAACTTCTTACTTTATTTTGAAAATTTACTAAAAGGGTCCTAATCAATCAGTTTAACTTTTGAAAATTAAAGATGTCTTAATTTTCAAAAAGGATTAATTTATTTTTATTTAATTGAAATTTTTTTTTCTAAGTGATAAACTCTTATTTATTTATTATTATTTAAAGGATAAAACTAACTAAGCTTTTCCTTTGTTTCCTTTTTTTTTCGAATTTTTTTTACAATACAAATACAATTTATAAGAAAAAAATACAATATAAATAAAATTTACAATAAATAAATATTTATATAAACAAATACAAAACAGAATAAAAAGAAATAGGGTCAAACTAATGGGCTAGGGGTATAAATTAGCTTTAGGTCGGACGAGTTGGGGTTGGACGGATCCGGGTTAGTCAAGTGGTGTGGTGGATAGCTGAGCGCGAGCATAGTGTTGAACTGGGGGTTCTTGAGTACGAAGAAGCTGATGGCGAGGGTGGTTTTTGTAAAAAACTGCCTTAGAGTGATATTTCTAGAGAGAGAAAGAGAAAATTCGTATTAAAGAGAGAGAGTATAGTGTGTATGCACCTCGAATGGATTTTTGTGATCGTGTGTCTTAGAAATGAAGAGAAAACCTTTATTTATATTGTAAGCATAAGGATTAAATTTAGAAGGTTGAAAAAATTGAATTAAATCGGTGATTTTCATTAATGGGTTTTGACTTGAAAAATGAAAATTTTTTCCATTTTAGAGCTCGATTTTAATCACTTAAACAATTGAATTTGGATAGGTTTTGGGTTTAACTCAAAACTAAGTTATGCTTAGTGCGTGATTCCATAAAAAAATTGAGTGTTAATGTATGAGAAATTCTTGTAAATTGTCCTTGAACACAGCTCTCTATGTTGGAAAAAGAAAGGAGAAACAAGAAATCAGGGAAGAAACAATGGGGAAGATGAATTGATGATGTGTGGTCACATGCAACGTATGTGAGGATAGAGTTGTTCACTTTAACCTCCCTTAGAGTTTTAAGTAGAGCTTTTCAATGTTGTTCAAATGCCATTAATAGACTCATAGGAGATATTTGTGTTGGAGTCTTAGCAAGCTGATCCATTAACTTATGCTCACTAGACTTTATCATTTTAGTGAAGGTAAACAATCTTTTGTCACATTCACCTAGTTCGTTACTTGGCCTTTCTAGTACAGTTTTCTTTTTTAGGTCTTCTTTTAGGTCATAAATTCTACCGGAGCGAGTAATCCCTCCCATGAGAGAACTTAACTGCCCTTAATCAGTGCTTGGTAGTTGAAAAGGGTAGTTTTATAACTTTTAGGGGTTAAGGGCACATAAAAGGTGTACCTTTTGGTTTTTGAAGCTTGCTTTTCTTCCTTTTTGTAGAATTTGTAGACCTTAGGCTCTCGTTTGGAATTGATCATGTTGATGGTAAGTTCTAAAAATATCATATTAATGATAGGGCCATGGTTGGGTAGAGGGTTGTTGACATTTGGAATCAGGGCTTTTGTGAAGTCAAGCTAGATTGAACCTTCATCAATCAAGTCTTGAATTTTAGTTTTTAATCTCTAGCATGAGTCAGTTAAATAGCCCATTTTCCCCAAATGGTACTGATACTTTACATTAGGATAAAAAAACCTTAGCCTCTACCTTTCATTGGGAAGCTTGAAATGGAGTAGATTATCTTTCCTTAGTTTTTCAAGGACCTAGCTGAGAGGAACCGATATCCGGGTAAACTATCTGGGGGCCCTGTTGGTTTGAGGCTGGTTCTTGAATTGTTACTAAATAGGTAGAGGATTTGTTCTGAAAGAGACCTGAGCATTAGGCCTAGTGTTTGAATTGACCATGCCGACAATAACTTCTCTAAGCTTGCTGGTAGTAGGTTTAGCAGAGGGGTGTCTTCTGTATGATGGTTCTTGTAACTTGCTGGAGGAGACGACAGTTTCAATCTAGCACCCTGCTGTTATTACCTCTACAAAACTAAAGGAGGCTTGCTCGATCAGGTAAGAGAAGTAAAATCTCTCAAGAGTGTTGATGAAGGCTACTATTAGCTCTTTCTTGGTCATGGGGGTGGGTACCTATGTAGCTAGGGATCTTTACTTCTAAGCATATTCCTTGAACGATTCATTGTTCCTCTTTTGCAGGGTAACCAAGTCCATTGTGGTTGGTTCCACTTTAACATTAAATTTGTATTGCTCATAGAATGCTCTAGCCAATTTCTCCCATGTGTTTACTTGACTTAGATCCAATTAAGCGTACCAAGTCAAAGCAGGGCCCATTAAGCTATCCTAAAAAGTTTGCACCATGAGCTGGTTGTATTGTATGTACTTGCTCATCTTTCGTAAATACAATTTGGTGTACAGTTTAGGGCGACCAGTACCATTGTACTTCTCAAAGTCAGGTATCTTGAATTTTTCAAGGAAGCTTCCATAGTCATAAGTTAAGAAGTCTGTAATACCAGTTTACTCGAAACCATCATAACCTTCAAGCATCTTCATCTTTTCAGTAGTCTGTTGGGTTAACCGCTTTTCTAGTTCTTTCAATTGGTCTTGGTTATCTTCTTGCTTTAGGTAAACCAGAAATGAATAAGTGTTCGGCTCAAAAGTTAGGTTAACTTTTGGATAGACCCCTTTTGTCTTGAAAGATTCAAATGTTGGGTTGACTTTAGGATAAGCCTCTTCTGCCTCAAGGGGTAGGGCTTTGGTATTCTTTCTATATCGGGCCTTAGAGCTTTCTTCGTTCAATGTTGCTGTGGATCTAGGTAAAGTAATGCTGTCAGTAAGGAAGCTCAATTGATCTACAATTTTTCCTATTGTTTTTTCCAAGGAGTAAAACCTCAGCTTGGTGGGATCAACAACTTTAGGGTTGACACTACTGTTGTTGGTGTTGATGTTGTCGTTCCCTTGGAAAGCCATTCTGGTGTATGAGCGGGTTTGAATAGGACTTCTTTGGAAGATTTAGCGTTTGGAAGCTATCTTTACAACCTGGTTTAAGATCACTTCTCAATAAGTTAGCACATGTATATTTTAAAGAGATGAGATGAATGAAAAAATAAATAAATAAATAAATGTATAAGAATGCGAAGATGTATGGCACACGAATGCAGAGAGACCGAATTGACAATTAACCAGCAAAACGGTAATTTGCATTATTTTGTAGCTTTTGGAGTTCCCTTTTACATTATTTGAGAAAAAAGAAAAATACATTGTTTTGAAAAAAGAAAAGTGCTCTTGTCTCTAAACATTCTTATGGTACTTGGCTAGTGTTCCCTTCTTACTGGATCCTGTCGATGCTTGTTTCCTCTTTCTTGGGCTAAGCTCTTTTATTTCTTTAAGTTCTTTGAGCCTTTTCTAGGTTATCCTCAATTGATGTTCTAAGGCCCAAGAATGTTGTCTGGATTCCTGAAAGAGATCCTCCCATATGTCGTGCTCTTCATATATAATTTCTACACAAGCTTGTACTTGGTCTATGTAGGTCTTAATTTTAGGGTCTGGTTCAGCTGGTGCGGGTTATGTGACCTCTGGTGCTCGATACTGGATCTCCCCTGCCTAATGGAGTTGATTGTACAAATATTCTTCGGTAACCATGTGCTTATTCACTTCTCTTAACTACTCTCTTAAATCAATGTTAAGGTTGATAGTCCTTGTTTCCCATAACTGCTTGATTACCTGGAGTTTAGACATCTTTTGTGGCAGTGAAACCTGAATTTCCTCATAATCCAAGGTCGTGATATCTAGTAGGGGCTTGTAAACTATATCTTGAATTCCCTCGAACTGTTTGATCATATTGTTAGGGTAATAACATGTACATAATTTCATCTCGATTAGGAGTATTGCTTGATAATTTTTATAGACTAAGATTACTTTCTTGAAGTTGCTCCATCTTGTTATCCATAAGATATCAACGACTTAGAAATTTCGTAGTACTTTTACCCAGCAGTAAGTAGACTTCTCTTCTAAGAGATGGACTTTATTGACAAAAGAATTGATCAAATCAATATTATGGGTGAATTCTCCTCAAATTAGATCAAGCCCATAATACATCATGTGGCTAACAAACTAGACCATTTGTAGTGCCATGTTGGTCTTCAGTATGCCATTGTTTTTCACTTTCAAAACACTAAGGCTCCTAATTTGTTCTACAAGGAGGGTTGGGACATATGATTTTCCTTCAAGAAACTAGCTTACTAATTTAGTGACCCTAAAATAGATGAGGAACTTTCCATTAGGGAATAGAAGAGTCCTAAATGCAACTAGGATAAAAGCCTTTATTCTATTTTGTCCCTAGTATTTGGGATTTCCACAGAAGATGTCCCATTTGTTGGATCTAGGCTCAATGGTAAACCGAGCTTTTAGATCTTCTAATTTAATGCAATTTCCATTACAGCTTTTCAAGGCCTTATTTACTTCAGTTTTCTGATCCTAAGGAATCTTGAAAATGCGTTCATTAGATTAACTTCCAAATTTGGAGTGTATATATCTTCTAAGGAAGGGGCTTGAAGTAATTAGGTATACTCTTCAAGTGTTAGACTAATTAAGTGAGGCTTAACTCAAAAAGCCACTTCCTCAGGTTCCCAGAAGTTGGTTAGGGCCCTAATTAGATTTATCTTGATTTTTACCTTAGGAAGTGATAGAATAGGTTTGACTTTGCTGGTGATGGTCTTTTGTTCCCTTGGATTGAAGTGTTAAAACCATTGGTCCAAAATGGGCTTAGGGTTGTTTGGCTTGTTAATGTAACTTTCTCTAAAGTAGACAGGGTTGGATAAACGGGCCATTTTTCAAGCTGAATTACAAAGAAAAAGATATTTGTTACAAAATTGAAAGATCGCTATTTACAGTAAATAAGACTTATTTACAACAATTTTATGTTTACAACATGTTAAAATTATAAGGGAAATCAAAGAAACTTCGAGCTTTTCCTTCTTTTTTCTCTTTTCTTTTCATCTTGCTTGGTTATTTGTTGGTTCCGAATGTCGTAAGTATATAAAAGATGGGTTTTACAAGTCCTTAAGCTTACGTGACCTCACTTGTTAAGAATACTTTCATTAGTCACTTTAAGCTTAAGTGAGGGTAGCCTAATCAATCCTAAGCGATAGTTATACCATAGAACCTGGAGCCTACTTAATGGCCCTTTGTCCTAGGGTCTTAATGTGGTTCGGATTTGATTGTTGCTATCACACATTTTTGGTACATAAAGTAAAAGTCTCTCATAAAAACTTAAATAAATTTATCCTTGCAAAAAGATTAGTACAATTGTATAAAAACAATAAATAAACAAATGGATAAATAAATAAATTGCATCTAGTAAGGTGACTTCAAAATTTAATTCTAAATTTGAAAAGTTAAATGGCTAACTCTCTTGATGGTCCTTAGTGGAGTTGCCATTTTGTTGAGCCTGATCATTTTCAAGTTTTGTAAATTAGTTTTCTTTTAACTAATCAATATTAAATTCTACTTGTTTAATACTGATCCTTGACTAAGATTTAAAGAAAATCGATTCTTTCATTTTTTTAAATGTTTTGGAGTTGCCATCCGACCAGAGTTAGAAAAAAGAGTTAAATTATAACCAACCAATTGGGTAAATCGGTTATAATTTAGCTATTAGTTTTTTGTTAAAACTAATTTTATTAAACAGTTTTGAAAATCAAAAGATTGGGTCTAAGAGTTAAGTTTTTTAAACCCTTATAAGTACCATCAACTTTCTAAATTTGGATTTAATTTCTAAAATCACCTTTTAGAAAAAAAAAACACTAAGTAAATTAAATTCTTTTTAATTTTATTAAGTTGAGTAATTTGAACTAAAAGTCGAAAAACTAATTTTTTTCATATTTTACGTCGCCTCAAAAGTATCTATATACTCGCTAATTGAGATCAAATGTATGTAGTTTTTTTTCGAAAATATTTTACTGTATTGGTTGATTTTAATTTGAGGAAACAGTCAGGTATATGTTTTTTAGCTTCTTACTTTATTTTGATAATTTACTAAATGGGTCTTAATCAGTTTGTTTATTTTTGAAAAATTAAAGATGTCTTAATTTTCAAAAAGGATTAATTTATTTTTATTTAATTAGAAAAAAAGTTTTTCTAAGTGATAAACCCTTATTTATTTATTATTATTTAAATGTTAAAATTAACTAAACTTTTCCTTTATTTCCTTTTTTTTTTCACCTTTTTTTATAATACATATACAATTTACAAGAAAACAAAATACAATACAAATAAAATTTACAAGAAATAAATAAATATATATATTTATATAATACAAAATGGAATAAAAAGAAATAGGGCTGGACCAATGGGGCAAGGGTACGGGTCGGCTAGATTTGGGTTGGTTCGATTGAGTCGGGTTAGTCAAGTGGCGCAGTGAACAGTTGAGTGTGAGCGTAGTGTTAGACTAAGGGTTCTTAAGTATCAGGAAGTTGATGGCGTGGTGGTTTTCGTCAAAAACCATCATGGTGTGATATTTCTAGAGAGAGAAAGAGAAAATTCGTATTAGAGAGCGAGAGTATATTGTGTGTGTACCTTGAATTGATTTCTATTATTATGTGTCTTAGAAGCAAAGAGAAAACCCCTATTTATGTTGTAGGTATAAGGATTAAGCTTGGAAGATTGAAGAAATAGAATTAAATCAACGATTGTCATTAATAGGTTTTGACTCGAAAAATGATTTTTTTTTTTCTATTTTAGAGCTTGATCTTAATTGTGTAAACAACTGAATCTAGACAGGTTTTGAGTTTAATTCAAAACTAAGCCATCCTAGTGTGTGATTTCATCAAAAAATCGTGTCTTAATGTACGAGAAATGCCTATAAATTGTCCTTGAACACAACTCTCTACATTGGAAAAAGAAAGAAGAAACTGGAAATTGAGGAAGAATGCGTGGTCACATATAAGTTATGTGCACCTCCACCCCCCTTCCTTTTTTTTATTATTATTATTAATTAAAAAGGAGTAAAAGGAACTTTTATGCTTGTTGCAAGATTCTAACTCTTGACCTTTAAGACATACGTAATGTTAAGTCAATGTGTAGTTCCGTTAAGCTATTAGCCTGTACTTTATTTATATGTGAAATTAAATTGCACATATCGATAAGGTCAACTTAAGCTAAATTTAAATCTAAACACAAGCCTAACGCCCTTCTCTTATTAATTAAAAAACTTATTATTGAAATACTAAAACTTATTTAAATTTCCTAAGTTTTCTATTTTTTTGTATTTCTTCTAAATTTTTTATTTTTTTCTTATAAATTTTCAATTTTTTTTATAGTTTTTAAAATTTTCTTATTTTTTGTGCTTTTTTCCCCCTAATTTAGGATCTTTTACACTATTCTAAAAAATAAATTCTAAAATTAAAGGGGGGTGGGGGGAAAGGGTGTTTACACCATTCTATATTCGACTTAAAAGAATGGTTTGCTAGTTGTGCTTAATCCGCTCTCTATAGGGGTCTGCAGTGGCAGTTCCTTAGAGGAGTAACCGTTGATTATATGTAAGATTTCCCTAGTAAACTCGTATATGAGATGATGCAACTAGAATTTTAGGTTTCTGGTCTCTAGTTTCTACATTTTGGACTCTAAGCGTAAAAGACTTAAAGGAAAACTTATATTTATATATACCTACATATATGGACCAAGATCATAGTATGGCGGGATCATGAATACTCCTTTGTTGATTTTAGGCCTAAATTAGAGATAATTAAACTATTGTATGCTTATATTCTATTATGGTTGCATCATATACATGTAAATGTTTTAGGCTTGACATCCATGTGTATTTGTGCACCCGTATTAAGCTTCGGCTCATTCTTCTATTTTTACAGCTGCAGATTGATTTGACGTGTTACTATCTATGATAAGTATGTAAATTACTATCATTGGTTGGGAAAGAGAGATAGTTAATTTTGTATGTTGCATAAGATCAAGCTTTAGTATTTTTTAGTATGTTTGGGACTAAAGTGACTCGCTTATGAATCACTCAAATTGATATATTTAAAGAATTGTTATTTTATGCTTGATAAGTAGTTATTAAAAGTGATTTTAAATATTATAGTTAGTCTTAGAGCCTTAACGTGTTCTTGATTGATAGGAACACATGGCAAGTTGTGGCACCCTTGAGGTTTTGGGGTGTTACACAACCAAATGGCTAGCAGCTTTGTCATATAAAGCATTCCCAGCTTTGTTAGAAGTCCTGTTGTCATAACTTTGTTCAATAACCCCTTTAAAAGTAGTGTTGTTAGGTATAGCTGAATTGATGGTGATGCCTTAATATTTAACTTCCCTTAATCACTATTGTTGATAAGAGATTTCATCCAAAGGCCCAACAAGCTTAAATTGTCACTTCAAGGGTCAATCAAGCTATCTCGATCCAATCCGACCTATTTTAAGTGGTCGATCTTGAATCTAAGTATGAGGAAGATACCTTGTCATAACCTATCAACTCAAATGCATACCTTCTACAAGAGCTCGAACTAGATAGGGGGAGCTTGGAATAGGTCAAAGTTTAGACCATGTAAGTTAGGCCTTCAAAGCCCAAGTCATAGATCCGGGTTTTGATGTTTGAACATTTATATCATGACATAAAGGTGCAAACAATTCAACAATGATTACATCTAATAATTGTCAACCACCCTACTTACTAAAAATTTAGATATGGTCCCAATAGTTATTTTACCATGTGATTAACATGTCAATTGCCTTCATAAAATGGTTAAATTTACTCTCTATAAACAGGACAATGCATATTACTAGTAATCTTCTTAGACCCTCTCTACTCTCATACTCTTATACACTTTGCCTTTATCTTTCTACTCTTTCTATAAATTTACTTTTATATCTTTCTATTGTAGAACCCAACAAAAGTTTCTTCCCATGTTAATATAGGTTAAGGGTATATAATATACCAATTATTCACAAGATAGGCCAAAATAAGACATAGAAAAGAAAGGTCCGAATCTCAAAAAAAAAAAAAGAAAGAAAGAAAGAAAGAAAATTTTGAATCCCAATGAACAAAGAGGGAGCCAAAATCCAACAATAGCTTACTTCTATTAAGTTTGTCGTTGCTCATTGGGCAAACTGCTAAAACCCAATGTTGACTCTAGAAAGAAAAGGTGCAAATAACACTGGTCTATGGACAAGCACGAAAAATTTCAAAAAAAAAAGAAGAATCAAAATTGAATGGAATTTTGTCTATACTAAATGGTTTTAAGGGAATTCTAAGTGGACAGGTATCCATAATATATGTGTTTGAAATAATGGAGATAAAAAAATAATATATGATAAGAAAGAAATTGCCATGTAAAAAATCTTTCAATTTCCACACATTGGTTTACTATAATTTAGTTTAGGGAAGAATGTGAAGTATAGAAAGGTAAAAACTATGAAAGTAACAAAAATTTACTAACTTATTGAAATTAAATTTAATTATTTGTGACAGACCAGATAAGAGACATACTATTATTTAAAGGGTGATTAGGGGATTTTATTAGTAAAAAAGTCAATTTTTAAGTGGCATAACACCAATGTTAGTTTTTTACCCTTTAATATTATAGATATATAAAATTTAAGATATGATAAAATTTAAGAATCAAAATGAGTTATGTAATATAGTTTATTTCCTTAATATTACCTTCTGATAATTATTATAGAAAATCAAAGTCCGATGTAAATGCTTTTCTCCGGTTATAACGGGGTAGGATTGATTCCATTCTCAAAATATAATGTTTTTGGAGGATAAATGCCTAAATGTGAAGCAGATTCCCATTCTTCTAAACAATTTTCTTTTATTTTTTTTTCCATAATGATGTCTATAATATCCATGTTTGAGATGATTTATTCAATTGTAATATGTTGTGTATATATTAAATTATTTAATTATTAACAATCCTATTACTGAGGTGGTAGGATCCGTTGAGATAGTGTTGGTTTCCACCGTCCGTAGTGTTTCTACCAATAAACAGTAAATATGATGAGAAATTTGATTCAATAGGTAACGGATTTTCTCCATTCATCGACTTCATCATATTGTTTCCAGAAAGGAGCAAAATTCATATATTTTAACTACGACATCACGGATCCTTAAAGCAATGGTCCATGTCTGCTCTTATATTAATTTCGATCACAGTTTTGGGACAGGTTTCAACCTTTTCATGAATGCACATACTGTTTTCTACTACTTATTATAGACAATATGATCATGATGTTTAATTTATACGGGTAGGAAAAAGCACTTGCACAGTGTTAAGGATATTTTTCTTCCCAAGAGTTCTCTTACTGTTTAGAGAACAGAAGTAGATCATCTCTATTTAATTTTTTTGAATTTATCTTAATTTATCATATTAAAATATTATTATGTATAATTAATAATTGAGATTAAAAAGAAGATTATAACGTTATAATGATATCATATAATATTTCAAAAATAAAGATAATTTCAATTATTGATTTATAAATTAAAGAAAATTAATGGAAAGTAAATAGGTAGGAATCAATTCTTGCAAACCCTAGTTGATATTTGTGCAATTCAGAATAAGCGAAATAAATAAATAAATATATATGAATATGAATATATGCACAAAGGGATAGCAATTTAATGAATACTACATCGGCCTGCCATGCCCCATTGTCGAGGCATTTACTAATAAACGGAGCATAGGGGATTTCTTTTTTTTTTTTTTTTTTTTTCCCCTTATAGCTCACATCTTTAGATGAGACGGAAATGGAAATTTGGCCCAAACATGGATCCTGTCCAACGATTAGCAAATGTATATGTTCGGGATTAGGTTACTATATATATAACCTATTAGATTTTATTAAGGTTTTCCAAATCTTCATAGTTAATCCAGATGTCTTGTTTACAATATGAAAGTAACAAGTTTAGTCATAGTTGAGTTTAAAGAATTATAATGATATTATTCTAAGAAGGTGGTTATGCTTTATAATATTTTTAAGATTAATATTATTGTTATTAACTTGTAATTGATTAATTTTTATGTTTATTGAGTATTGTACTTAATAATACTTTTTAATTGTCATATTTATGGGGTATTGTAAGATTTATTGTTTTTTATACTAATATTATCATTTTTGTTGTTGAACAGATGTCACATGAGTAAAACATGACTCGCATGGATCAGAATGAAATTATAATTAGCTTCCCCACAAAGATTAAAAGATAGAGATTATTACTCATTCAAATCAAGTCTAACTGAGTTCTAGTATTACTATAATTACAAAAAATATTTTCTTTTTTCTAAGTAAGTTAAGCTTATAAACAAAGTTAAGTTGAATCAAGATTGAGTTTGTTGAGTATTACTTTAAGTCAAACTTGATCTCAAAATTCTAAACTCAATGGAGCTAGAGTTGAGTTTGAAGATTAAAATTTTATGTCAAGCTCAAATTCAAGCTTGGTATAATATCGTCTCGACTCAACTCATTTACAATTCCAATTGTTTATAGCAAGTTTCTACTTTTTTCCCTCTTTTAAATACATAAACATTTCCAGCAACTTAGCATATGTTCTCAAAGCTTTATTTATTGTTTTAGATATATAAGTTTTTTTTTATATTTAATATTTAATATATAAGAGAAATTGAATCTAATTCATTCCATTAAAAGATTAGTATTAACATCGCTAGATTATAACGATCTTGACAAAATTATTTTTATTTAGCTATGGAAACTTCTCTTAATTGGGTCTAATAAAATTCTTATTGGAATGACCTATTGCTTTACCATTATTAATTCATCTTTAAGATATGCACTTTTTTTTTTTGTAATAAACGTCCTTACACAATTTTAAATGCTCTTCTTTTCTTCGTAAAATGTTCACAAACTTAGCCATGTGGATTGTGTTGCATGAAATGGTAGGTGTGGAAGTGGTTTGATTTATTTGTTTGGTTTTTTAATTTTTTGAATCAAATTAGAGAATTTGGTTTGGGAAATCTTCAAAGTTCAGTTAGTTCATGTGTTGAATATATAATGTAATACCTAAAAGGAAACCCACAATTATGATGTAAATTCTCGAATTATAAGTAGTAAATTAATTTGTGAATCAATACTAATAGTATGTATTAACACCAACCATGATAAGATATTGATGAAGTTATTGCTTACAAATAACTTCTTTAAATTTTAATCTAAATATGAACTGATTCTCTAAATTTTCTAACCGTGCTTTATGATTTGTTAAATTTTGATAAATTAATAATATGAATGACATTTTTGTTTTTAAGTAAAAAAGTTACACTATGATTTAAATTTAGGAGGTCTTAAAATATATTTTAATAAGTTTAAGAGATAATTTCACACCAAAATCAAATTTTAGTAGAGTATCTCCAACATTATAAGAGTTATTTATCAATTTATCAAAATTTAAGAAGGTTCAAGGTACACTTTGAAAGTTTAAATAATCAATTCGCAAATAAATAAAAGTTTATAGAAGTTATTTAATTTTTTTTTTTTGTAATTTAATTTACTAATCTAACAAATGGGTAAAATTTTGAGGAAACCTATATATCCTAACAATATGATATTAAAATCAAAATTTTAGTTACATAAATCACAACCCAACTATTAATTTTTGACTTGTTTTGAGCATTTCTTGATAACGTATGTAAGCTCTTTTAAATTTAGAACCGAATCTAACCAAACATGTATGACGTATGTATATATAGCAAAATTGGGCTCTTTTACTAAGATCCATACGTTGAGCCCAAGCCCAAGCAAAACTAGAACGTTCTCGCGGAACAATAACAGAATATATAAAAACGGCTGTGTAACACAAACGTCAACCATGCGGAATCTACTAGAACATTCTAGAATCATCCGACCCATATCTATATAACTACCATTTCTCCACTGAACGTACAGACTTCAAGCGGAACAGATCTTACAATCCGCAATTTCTTTTATATTTTGTTTCTCGCAGGATAATCATTCGTCAAGCATAAAAAATGTCGTTGATTCCAAGCTTCTTCGGTAACTTTAGAAGGAGCGTCTTTGATCCCTTCTCCCTTGACGTGTGGGATCCTTTCAAGGACTTCCCTAATTTCTCTTGTTCTCTTTCTGCTCCTAGAGAAACCGCTGCTCTTGCCAATGCACGCGTGGACTGGAAGGAGACGCAAGATTCACACGTGTTCAAGGCTGATCTGCCCGGTGTCAAGAAAGAGGAAGTGAAGGTCGAAGTGGAAGACGACAGGGTTCTTCAGATAAGTGGGGAGAGGAATGTGGAGAGGGAAGACAAGAACGAAACGTGGCGTCGGGTGGAGCGCAGCAGTGGGAAGTTCATGAGGAGGTTGAGGCTGCCGGAGAATGTGAAGATGGAAGGGATAAAGGCTTCCATGGTGGATGGGGTTCTGACTGTAACCGTCCCTAAGGTGGAGGTCAAGAAAACAGAGGTGAAGTCCATTGAAATCGCCTGTTGACGACGATGATTTGAGTCCATGACACAAATTTTGTTGCGCTTCTTCTCTGTTCGTAGACCGTATTGGAGAGAGATATCTACTTCAATTCAAATAGGAACCAACAACCGTGGAAGTGATTCGTCAGGGATTGTTGAATTGAGAACCCAATTATCATTGATATGATTATGTACAGATTTGTAGAATAAGCAAATTTGACACAATTAATAAAATGGATTAGAACAATTAATATACACAATTGTTGTAATGCATTGGATACCCACTTAAGATTAAGATTTTTAGTTTTTACATATTTACTAGCTCTAGTCTCTTATATGGTGTTGAATTTTATACCCCTCTTTCCCCATTTTTCATGGTCCTTAAATACTGACAAAAAATAATAGTAATTTCAAGCTTCACTTTTTTATGCACATCCATTGATACATAACTTATATTTGTCACCTTAGTAGTGAAACTACGTAGTATTGTTTAGAGAGAGAGAGAAAAAATAATCTACACTTGATATATTGACTACTTTTGTTTGAGTTTGGTGTAAATTAAGCAATAAAATAACCATATCATATTTTGTTTTATCAATAGGGCTATAAATGAGCCAAGCTTAAGATAAATCCCATTTATCTAAATAAGCTTTGAACTCTAATTGCGAACTTACTTGTTTTGGCTCGTGAGTAGGTTTACAAGCTCTTTATATATTACATAAATTATTTATTATGTACTATATATAATTAAAATCCAAAAGCTAATATCAATATAATATATATAAATATATAATATGTTATAGGATAATACACGATATATAATATATTTCTTATCAATTATTTGTTAATTTATTTATTTATATATTTTTTCATTTAGTATACATAAACTCGTGAATAGACTCAAGATCAGTTTGTTTTAGGCTTGGGTCGTCTCAAACTCAATTAGTAAATGAATCGAGTTTAAGCTCGAGCTTAATAGAAAATATCTCTCTAAACGAGTTGAGTTCAACTCTCAATTTTAAGCTCGATAAAAAGCTCAGCTTGATTTTAAATTCGATAATTTTTAAATAAGCTGAGCTTGAGCCTTAAAAAGCTTAGCTTGAGCCATTTATAGCCTATTTATCGGTGACATAGCCATAAAGTTTAAATTAGTGGACGGATGCTTAGGTTATTATGTTTACTTTTATATTACCTTAGGGAATTGATGTACTTAGAAGGAAGAATCATTATGACTTAATGATGGCTTAATTGATATTTTGAGATATTGAAGAAATTGACATGGGTTTAGTGTGGGGTTTAACAAATAGCTACTTAAATGGATATTACTCACCAAATGAGTACAATATGGACCTAACCTAATGTTTGATATTATACATAGATACTAATATGGGGATTCTCCTCGCTAATTCTTGCTATAGGAATTAGATAAGAGAATGGATGATCTTAGAGCTATGAACTCTCAAGAAAAATAAAGAGAATATTCATTAATAATGTAATATATGATTTCAAGAGAACATTAACTAAGAATGTAATATATGATTTCTACTACAACAAAAAGATCTATTTACATGTGTCTTTTAGAGTTACAACCATAGGTAAAAAGACAAAAGGATATAAACTAAAAGTTAGTAAAAATACATAAAATGGTTACAATAACAAATAGGAAAACGAATATCTTCTATAAATGCAGAGTAATGAGACTTTTATGTTTAAACTTTTTCTTATATTTTTAATCATTACTCTCGCATATTTTTAACTACTAGATTGTTTCACAATTAGTATATTATGTGCTCACAATCTTTAAATTTATACATACATCACAGATATAGCATCCATTAATATACATACATACATATATACATACAAACACACACACACATACACACTCTCTCTCTCTCTCTCTCTATATATATATATTTACGTGGCAAAAGTTTTAAGTCGACTTGTTGATTTTGCCTTCATTTCATTAATTAGTGAGGATGCACTGACCACAAATTACGTAATGGATGCACTCAGTGCTTAACAAGAGGAAAAATATGTTATAATTCTTATAAATCTAATCCCTTAATTCTCTATATTTCTGAGGTTGAGTTGCCCCTAGCATTACTTGGTGTAGCTATTAACTATTCTTCTCCAAGTTTAACATGATAAACTACTACTTGACTAATCAGAACAATTAGAACTAAAACTCTTGCCAGGAATACATAAGTGAATCCAAAAAGTTCCTCATCTTCTTCTTATTACATATAATTAAGGTGGGACCGTAATAATATTCATTGTTATCGGCAAATAAGCATGATACATTAGATTATGTATATATCATTACGTACTAAGATGTGAGATGTAATATATCATAGATTGTCTTCATACAGTAAATGTGATATACAATGTTTTCTTTTTATGGCCAACCAGCATCATTGTGATATGCTATTCAAACGATAGTTATTTTTCTTTGTGTCTTTCTCACATAAACACACATACTTATGTATCTACACACACGCATAATATTTAGACAAACGAGACTTTTTGGTGTTACACCTTTCAAAAGTTGTTTTTACCAATAAATTCTTTTAATTATCTCTGAAATAAAAATATGCAACTTATCTCACAGAAATAGTAAATTTTCTATAATTTGCAAGTTTTTACTTTACTATATAGGCATTTTCACATTAGGTAAAAAGACTAAAATATAATAGATTAAGATGCGGTAATCATAGAGCTACTTAATTCTTATGGTAATTTCCATTTTGAATAGACATTATACTCGATTGATTTTATTTTGGATATGTTCCTATCGTGTTCGTATATATATACATATGTGTATTATAGTGTTTATATATGTTACAATATATTATATATTAATGTATTTGTACATTTACAAATTAAGGACATTTTTGAAAATTACTTAACTACACACATTCGATTCCTTTGCAAATATGATACAATCAAATGAAATAATATTGAAGTAAAATCAACTATTTATAAACTTTTCCTGTGAAAAAAATAAAAACATATGGAAATGCAGTTAAAATTAATTGAACACAAACTATAAAGTCATAAATAAGGATACAACTTATAAGCCAAAGACTAAGTAGGAAACTCGTATCCAAAGAAGTGTAAGATATGGATGGAGTGATAAATCATCATGGCATAATAATAATAATAATAATAATAATAAAAGTAAAAGTAAAAAGAAAAATTTGGCATGACCACATATATATATATATATATATATTTGTTCTAGGAGAGCTTTTATTGAATGTTGAACGTAGTTGAACATCATAAACTCTGAAATCATTAAAGATGAACTATAAAATTATGAACATGAATACAAATTATGAACTAAAGAGTAAATATGATAATTCATAATGTTGTGAGGAATCGAAGACAATATTGTCTCCAACCATTATCGTATGTCTGGGTTTTATATTTTTTAAATATTACTTTTATCGAAGGAATATTATGGAAAAGGAAAAGTTATGTAAAAAGAAGGTGTGAGTTATGAATATTAGCTAATTTATTAATCTCATGATAAATTTTCAAAATACATAAGAATATTATGAAATTGTAATTAAATTTCATTTTGAGATAACTACAAGCAACAAAGGAGATTTTGTGAATTATATACATTATTATGTAATTATTAAAAGAGTCACGAACATCAAGGGCATTACGAAACATAAGGAACTTTATGACAAACAAAACATAATTTTAGTTGAGGAAAGTTATGAATTTCTTATGGAATTCAAAAGCATCAAAATTTAGCTATATCTCACTACGAATTGTATGAACTATAATAATATCACAAAATCAAGGGGATATTATTACAAACTCTAAGATATATTATCAACTTAATAGAATATGTTTTTCTCATATTTTTTTAAAATTAAAATATTTCTCTTCATTTAAAGAAAATTTGACAATTAGATAATAAACAATAAGGCAATTTGTAAACACATCCGAACAACTCATAATTTTTTTTTTTTTAGTTTACTAACAATAAAATTGAAAAAAAAAAATTGCTAATATGTGTCCTTATCATCTCAACTCAAGTGTTATGAATAGATATGTTCTTTTGCAAAAACATTTAAGTCAAATGACAATCTTCTTTTGAAGAAAAAATACATAAATCTCCAAAGCGTGGTAACAAAATCTTTCCTCCATTAGTACTTTAATTATGTGATTTTCTAATTTGTGAAAATTAAAAATTACTACGTAAAGATGGCTCTTCTAATTTTGGTACGATTTATGCGATGAGTCCTCTAATGTAAGTCAATTGATCATTTGATGTGTTTTTTGGGCAAACCTTACAAATGAAAAAAATAAGATTTTGTTTCGTATCTTGGAGACATCATCCATGAGATGAAAACATATGGAAATGACATGGTTAAAAAAAATATATGTTAAGCAACTCCTATCTTTCCATGTGCATGCCGGTGTATCGCTCTTTTCATACCACTTTGTTATACTTCCTTCAATAGGGATCAATCACTTAGATAATAAGTAAAGACTTTCTCATTTTGATGTAATTAGTTTGACTTATAAGATTCTTGAACTAAATAAAAGAAGTTTGGTTAAATATATGGAAATATAATAAATGGTTCATTAAAATTTATGCCAAAAAATGAGATTAGTGAATCTATTTGTTTTTTTTTTTTCATTTAATATGAAAGCCATTATAACTTAGCGGTACGAATACAGATCTCTTAATGAGACGGATTAGGTTAAAATACACCCTTACCTAAGTTGTAATGTTGTAAAAAAAAATGTTATTTTTATAAATCTTTATAGCATGTCTTTCTACAAATAAAAATTCCACAAATTCGAAAGTTTTCCACCAAAATCCTCTAATTAAGTAATGTTGCGCTAATTGTAATGGTTAGTGATTGGATTGTGGTAAATACCATGTTTTATACCCTTCTAAATTTGGAAGAAATCTTTTAATTGGTAAGAACTTTTTTTAATGGATCTAACTTTCCCTATCAATATCATAGCATATTCTAGTGTAACTTTCTTTTGCCTCCTAAAAATTGCCCTAAAATTGATATACAACTGAGCATAGAGCTTGACTTCCAAAAATGTCAAGACCTTCCTCTTTTTAAAATCTTATTATATAGCCTACTAGCATAATCTCTTCTTATTATATGCTCAAGACTTTATCTCATAGGTGGCACATAATTTTTAATAAGACTACTACAATGGAAAATTACCAAAACTCTCACTCCAATACATATGCACTCTCCTCAACTTGCTCCTTGGAGCTTGAGTCCTTCTCGTTCCCTATCTATCCATGTAACTTATCATCTCCTTTTTCTTTGGTTGAAGAACTTATCTTCAAAGGTCGACTCCTCCATTTAGAACCGTCTGCTCACGAAGCCATGATTAATTCGCTTATTTCTCCTTCCTCCACTTCCCCTTCCTAAAAAAGCATCACAACTATATCTCTTAACTCCATCCCTATTGCATCCTCCCTATCTTCTTCTTCCTCTAATCATCTTGCATGTGACTCCTTGCAACCTAACTTCGTCTCTAAGTACGATAATCATTGGAGACATTATGATGCTGGCTTCTCCCAATTGAAATATAATGGTAATGAAGACATTGACATAGATTCTCTTCTAGAATATATATTTGTGCGTGTATGTGCTTTTTACAATAAAAATTTGTGTTACATGACAAGTGTATTGTTTAATATGTTGAATGTTATTAATCTCTTTTTTTAAAAAATTATTTGGCTTATTATTTTATTAAATTATGATGTATATATATAAACATATATGTATATGCGACACCAATGGTGTTGCACTTTATTTTTCCTGTGTTTGTTCATTTGTAAATGATTTATGAATAAATTGCTTGTATTCTTTTTTCTCATATTTTAGGTTTTTTTACTTCAACGGAGTATATATCAAAAGTCTCTCCAAGAAACATCCAAGAATCCATATTTGGATCTAGGTATAAGTCTAAGTTTGAGATAGCAAAAAAGAGGAGCTTGTTGCTAAAGGAAATCGTCTGCAAGTGCTTCAAAAAATTGAACTCTTTACACAAGCAAGTATTCAAGAAACATCAACAACAAAAAGAAGAAGAACAAAATCATAATACATCTAACATTAATAATGTCTCTAGTGCACAAAAAACAAAAAGATCTTTCCCTAGAATTAATTCTAAAAATGGTGAAAGTAATATTGTTTTCCTTCATTGCTTCTTAGGTAGTTTTCAATATTCGAAAAAAGAGAGTTATGTATACTCAAGTAAGAAAGGGTTTTCAAGCTCTAATCACATAACACCTACATACCATACGAGTACTTTCTCAAATGAGGATTTGATAAAAGAAGTAATAGAATATTATAAAAATTCAATGAAGCAATGAACATTTCCTACACTTTGAAGATTCTCCTCATAGTAGATGATATTGCATGGTTTTGGCTTGAAAATTTATAAACATGATGCACCAAACCAACTTGGTGAAGGTAGGAATGAAGAGAGGAAACTTTACCTTTAAGTAGGTGTTGTTGTTGCTACTTCTAGTATAGCTTCTTAGTTGTAGGCTTGATATTTAGTAGTATAATTATGGGAAGAACATTCAATGTTTTTAATGATTTAGTTGTTTTAAGGTTTTATAATGCACTCTTAATATAAATGTATCATTCTTTCATAAGACATGTCATTTGAACAAATTAATAGAACTTTTGAATTACTATTGTTCTACCACAAAATCTTATTCCATTCAAATTCAAGTTATATGGATATGATTATTAAATTCAGATTTATTGAAAATCAAATATTTAAAGTTTCATAATCATACAATAATAATAACTTTTATACCATTTGCCTCTTTATCTCGAAATTATTATACACATTCAACTTCACTTTCTTGAAAAATGGTTTAGTTTGCTCAATTTCACTTTCTTGAAAAATGGTTTAGTTTACTCCTTTATAATTACCCAAAATTCACATTTGAGGAAATTCATATAAACTGGTTAGTCTTATGCTAAAGCATAAGAATCAAGACATTTGCAATGTTTTCAATGATTGAAAAAAAAAATGATTAATTAATTTCTTTTTTAGAAAAAGGAAAATTATTTATTTATTTATTTTTTAAAATGATTAATTAACTTAGGTGGTGAAAAATATTGGTTGACTCGTTCTAGTCACTAATTGATTGAAACTTCAATTACATAAACATGTTTCTAGTTTCACCCATCGATTCATTTAACATTAAAATTATTCATTTTCATAGTTTAGTATTCCATTCTAGCTTATAATCTTCTCTTTATCTCTAAATATCTCTCTCTCTCTACACTACTACCATCCCATAGTTTGTTTTACAAGTTTTCAATGTTTTATATTTTTTGTAATCTTCTTTATTCACTTTGTTTCCAATTCTATGAAAGTTATACTCTTTACCTTTGATTTCATTTTACATTCTAAATTCTAACACTCTAAAACAAAAGAATTGTGATTTTAAGCTTCGTTGTTGTAGGCACATCCATCTAAACAAACCTTATGTTCCTAGCTTCATTAGTAAAACCAAGCAAAAGCAAATTAAATGTATTAATCAACTTTTGTTTAAGTTAGTCATATAATATTGTCAATTTACATAGAATAATTATGCCATAAGTTTTTGTTTGATTAGTCACATAACTTTAATGCC
Source organism: Lumnitzera littorea (assembly GCA_024138015.1). Taxonomy (NCBI): domain Eukaryota; kingdom Viridiplantae; phylum Streptophyta; class Magnoliopsida; order Myrtales; family Combretaceae; genus Lumnitzera; species Lumnitzera littorea. The sequence continues at coordinate 3,296,723 of JAMXBB010000005.1, read as the reverse complement.
TAAATCAATTGTTAGACGTTTGAATTAGTTTTCATTAAACTTATCTATGCATTGACCTAAATATGAAAGCCATCTTTCAAGCATTTTAATAAATTTCAATGTAATTTCCATTATAATTAACCATTGAGCAATAAAGAAATAATAGAAATGTGTTTTTCAAATAGAGACTTCAAAGTTATGGTATGTATTTTAGAATTTTTTTCATCAATAAATGAGTTTAACTCAAAATAAGTCATACTTATAAAATAAATAAGTCTTTAAACATGATTAATAAGCAAATCATTATGTTTTGAGGTTTTTAAAATATAAATCTATTTATACTTAGACATGAAACATGATTTGTTAATATGAATTGTTGACCCTGTTACAATTATAAATTACAATTTAGAAATATAAATGAATCTAACTAAGAATATTGAGCTTAGCTCAAACTGACAACAAGCTCCATCGCCATTTATTTGAACTTGGTTATTTAAATAAAATAATATCTCTCTTATTTGAATTTACATTAAAATTCAAACTTCAATATTCTCGATGTATGCAAGATAATGGGTTTGAAGTTTTACACAATAGTCTCTAAAATTAAGATTCTTACCATGTTTTTTTCACTTATGTCGATTTCTAGAGATGGTTTGCTAAATAGTAACAGCATCCATAAAGAGGGTTAGTTTGCTAGTCAATATTTTTGTGTACATTTGTGTGATTGAAGTACCTATATATTTATTATTAGGCTATAAAGGAATGTGGATAGATCTAAATACATAAAGTTAGACTCATGTTAATTTTAGTTGTCATTCTGATTGAGCTAAGATTTGACTCAATAAGCTACTCTCATATTTTAAGTTCGAGCTTGATTATTGATCTTAAATAAATATCAAGTTAAATTCAAATAACTTGAAAGCTTTAATTCCAGTGTAAAAGCAAAAGAGCTTATGTCCATCGTTAGATAGTATATGTTGTTATTCATATCAAACTCCACCTTTTTTTTTTCTTTTTAATCCAAAAGAGTTGCGAGCTAACTTATGAACATTGTTTTTTCTTTTTTATAATTTTACCGGCAACAACTTAGTGTCTTATTCCCAAACCTTTATTCGTTATTTTGGGTATTTAAGTTTTTTTAATATTTAATATTCAATACGAATTTAATCCAATCTTATTATTTTCCTAAAATCCTATGCCATTTTATTTAGAATTGTTTTAATGCATAATATCTTTGTCTTTTGCAAACAAATCATATTAAATATCAGCCCGATTCCCTTTAATAAGAAAAGAAGAGAAAATTAATGTGAGACAAGAATTTCATATTGAGTTGAGGTTACTATTATTTCATATCGAAATGGTCTAATGGAATTGTTATTTTTGTTCTTATCGGAATGGTTTATTGTTATACGATTATTGGTTCATCGTTACATATGTCCTTTTTTTATAATAAATGTTCTATTATAATATAATTGGTGCGCACACTCCAGATGAGTGATCCTCTAGTTTTCATTTTAAATGCCCTTAAGAATATTCACAAACTTTGCCATGTGGGTAGTAATTCAAGTTTGATTTGATTTGGTTTATTTTTTATCCAAATCAAACTAATAGAATATAAAGTAATGTTTGATTTTCTAATTATTTGAATCGCACTAGGAAATTTGGTTTAACCTTAAAAAAAAATCTAAATAATTCAGTTTAAAAATCTATTTCAAATAAAAAAAATTAAGTTTGATTTAGTATAGTTCATGTGTCGAAGGTAACTTAATATCTAAATAGATTTACATTCATGGTCTACAAGCCCATATTATAAGTAGTAAATTAATTTGCACATCAATATTCAATAGTAATAACACAAATTGACACCGTGACAAGAGATTGATAAAGATACCATCGATGTAAGAAGGAAATTACAAAAGTTTCTTGATATGTAATTTTATTCTTAAATCTAGCAAAAAGTTAAAATTTTGATAAAACCTATATATTTTGATAATATTTGGTATAAGAATTAAAAATTTTACATACAATGAGTTTCATTCTATATAAACTTTTCTTTAAAATCTCACATGATAATAAAAGAATATTTTAATAAAAAATAAATTGTTATTTATTTTAAACCTTTCAAACCAATAATTAATTTTTTACTTGTTTTGATTTATCTTGTTGAACCAATGGCAAATTTTAGGTTTGGTAAAATTATCAAAGATTAAAACTAGAACATATATATCTATTGCAAACTGGGCTCTTTTACTAAGATCCATACTCAAGTAAAATAAAGTTAATAAGGTTGTTTTTAGATACTTTGTAAGAGGTATTCGAAAGAAAAACTATATAAAGAATATTGTTCAAAACCTTATTTAGAGACTTTAACAAAAAGTTAAAGCTTAACAAAAAAAACTTAATGAATCTACCTAAACTAAATCAAGACTATTCATGAAACATTAAAAAAATTTATATACTTTTTATTAGCAAAAACTAAAATATTTATGTTAATTGTTTAGGGATTTCTAAAGGAATTAAGCATGAGAAGCAAGGTTAATTCATATCGACATTAAGTAAGTTGAGATCAATGCTTCATAACATGTTAAAATATCATTTTAGGATACTTAGAGAATTATAAGTGTTTGTTTGTGGTTGTAGCTAGACTGTATGTGTGCGTGCTATATGTGTGATTGTGATATTGATTTGTGATTGGGAGATAATCTCTAAATGTTGTTTTCTGATTGAACATATTATGTCTAGCTTATCTTAAACTTAATTGCTCACCTCAAAACCGGATTGACCTTAAGTTGTCGAAATACTAATTGGACATTCATAACAACCTAATAGGGGTAACAATTAGGATGTTAGACCAAATATCGATACTTCGATAGGGATAATAAAAATAGTCCTATTTACACCTTTATTCGAACTACATAACAAAAGAGGAGATCGACATAAGGTTAAGAACCATGGTTCAAATATTATTGAGGAATAATGGTGTTCTTCATTGTTCAAGTTGGAATTTGGTATAATACTATTATGTTGAAACTCTTCAATCTAAGTTAAAGCGGATGCAATTTTTCTAATTTCATAATGGACCGGTTAAACATTGTGTGATGGCTTTTCATTTGCTTGTTACATTTACATCTAATTAATGATTGATAATCATGCTTGTTTGATGTACTCTTATGACTCCATCCTATCTTATTGAGCTAATTTTACTCATATCCCAATAGCCTGATTTACAAGTGCTGATTAGTAATTGAAGATGCCATGCTATAATTACCCACCGGTTAGTTTCTGATAGGCCGGGGAGTGAAGACTTGAAAACTAATGAACTGATCACCTTTTCTCCTTTGTTTTTGTTTTCTTTTGTGGGAAAACTATGAAAGTCTTCTTAAGAAACCTTATAATTTTCATTAGCTCGCTCGTATATTAAGTACATGTAAATAAAACCTCATGTGGGTTGTACAATGCGTTTGAAACTTTTGATGTATATAAGATTATGTAAAAAGATCTAAACTATAAGTATTATAAGAAATCATGTTTGGCAAAATGTTACTTTATAGGTTCTATATAATATCGATGCCCACTTGACTATTTTACAATTAGTTGTATCGTGAGCGCTTTGTGTAAACTATACTTATGTTAGCAACTAAGATGACTAGCTTTTAATTTAGGTTGGTTTATATGGAGGGACTTTTACAATTCATCGGGTTTGAGGTATGACACCCAATTCGATTTATCATGATGGAAAAAGCTATATTCTGTTTTAGGGATGTTGCTAATTAGAATACATAATTATTATATAAAATTTTGGACCTTTTGCTTTTTTGTCAATAGTGGATGTAGCTTATGCTAAGATAAATGGTGCAATCATATCTAGTCCAAGCTATTAATCAATGAAAGAGCTAATACATATATTTATATATTTTCTTTTTCTGTTTTTATGATAAATTGTGTAGTCATATCTAAAAAATGTGACAACAGAGGTAGAAATTATTAAAATTTAAATGACAATATGGCTGTGATGATAGTTAGTATTACATTTACTCCCAAAATTTGAAGAGATCGAATGGTAGGTGTTATATTTGGAAACAAAAAGTTAAAGTTAGATTTGTCCATTTAAAAGGTAAATAAATTTCACTTAATCTAAATCATTAAATTTTAATAATCCATGCATCATTCGCTTTAGGAATTATAGGAATCTAAAACTTTAAAAAGATCCTAATCCTGCATTTTTAAGGTTAAAAAGTCGCCTTATGCATGGACTTACTTCAAGCACAACAGGTTTTTAAGTAAAATCAAAACGTCGCAGAACGTAGATATTTCATGAGTTTCCTAGATAGAAGCAACAACAACAGAAATTAGAAGAACGACGGTATAACACAAAACGTCAACCAAGCAGAATCTTCGAGAACATCCTACAAACATCCTATCCATATATATATCCCCGTACCACTAATTTCCCTCCCAACGTACAAACTTCAAGCACAACAGGTTCTGCTATTTATCTTCGTCCCGCAGTGTTCATTTCGTTTCTTGTAGAATAGTCATTCATCAAATATAAACAATGTCGTCGATTCCAAGCTTCTTCGATCCATTTTCCTTTGACGTGTGGGATCCTTTCAAGGGCTTCCCTAATTTCTCCTCTTCTCTTTCTGCTCCAAGAGAAACCGCTGCTTTTGCCAATGCGTGTGTGGACTGGAAGGAGACGCAGGATGCTCACGTGCTCAAGGTCGATCTCCCCGGTATAAAGAAAGAGGAGGTGAAGGTGGAAGTGGAAGTGGAAGACGACAGGGTTCTTCAGATAAGGGGAGAGAGGAACGTGGCGAAGGCAGACAAGAACGACACGTGGCATCTGGTGGAACAAAGCAGTGGAAAGTTCATGAGGAGCTTCAGGTTACCGGAGAATGTGAAGATGGAAGGGATAAGAGCTTCCATGGAGAATGGGGTTCTTACTGTAAACGTTCCCTAGGAAGAGGTCAAGAAGCCAGAGGTGAAGGCCATTGAAATCTCGGGTTAATTGACCCGAGTCCGTATATAGATATAAAAGATTAAGTTAATATTTGGGGACATAACTGATTCTCACTTGATGTTCTGTACTTTTTATTGTTATCATAATAAGTATTACTTCATATATTGTAGTTATTAAAATTCCCAGTAATTCAGAATCCGACCTTTAATTTCGGTCCTTTTTTAATGATCTTACGACAACGTTTTACTTGCAATCGAACGCCAACACGACCATCTCCTTAACCTGCAACTGAACGTCCAAATCTTTCCATCTGCGTATCAACTGTGGCCGACATTATTGGCATTATCTTATCTTATCAACACCCCTTTAACCCAATTTGTTTCCCTTGCAAATTATCACAAGCTTGGTATCCAAACTTGACCATATTCAATTATCACACATGGATTTTGGCTTTTTCAACACATTAAACAAAGCCTCTTCAAAAGCTTTTAGGAATAGAATTGGCAATTATTGATACACTTGCATAAATTGCAATTCATACTCCTTCCAATCTTTTGAATATCAAACTCTATTGAAGACATTATAATCAAAGCACCAAGATACAACCAATTAAACTACAAAGCTATAATCCATATTCACTATGAATCTTAGATCAACCACTTGCCAATGAAACACTAATACTAGTTTGCTTTGCAGAAAAGTGATATGCTAGTTGAGTAGTTATATGGACAATAGCAATCAAACAAATATAACAATTAATCAAAAATGGAAGAAAGAAGGTGCTTCAAAATTTACATGGGGAAACCTTCAATAGAGGTTAAAAATAAAAAAATCTAAGGCAAAAGAAGGTAGCTTCATTGTGAAAAAACCCTTTAAGATTAATAACAACCCTTATCCATATCTTTCTATTGCAAAACCCTACAGGAGTTTCTACCCATATTAGTATAGGTTAAGAGTATATAAATATACCAATTATTCACAAGATAGGCCAAAATAATATATAGAAAAGGTGCAAATAACACTGGTCTATAAATAAGCACGAAAAGTTTCACAAAAAAGAAGAATCAAAATTGAAGGGAATTTTGTCTATACTAAATGGTTTTAAGGGAATGCTAAATGGACAGGTATCCACAAAATGTGCGCTTGAAATAATGGAGATAAAAAATAATATATGATAAAAAAAGAAATTACCATGTCAAAATCTTTCAATTTCCATGTGTTGGTTTACTATAATTTAGTTTAGTGAAGAATGTGAAGTATAGAAAGGTAAAAATTGCCAAAGTAACAAAAATTTACTAACTTATTGCAATTACATTTTATTTATTTGTGAGATTAGAGATATACTATTATGTAAAGGGTGATTGGGGGATTTTATTAGTAAAAAGTTAATTTTTTAGTGGCATAACACCAATATTAGTTTTTTACCCTTTAATATTATAGATATATAAAATTTAAGATGTGATAAAATTCAAGAATCAAAATAAGTTATGTAATATAGTTTATTTCCTTAATAGTACCTTCTGGAAATTATCATAGAAGATCAAAATCTGATGTAAATACTTTTCTTCGGTTATAACGGAGTAAGATCGATTCCATTCCTAAAATATAATGTTTTTGGAGGATAAATGCCTAAATGTGAAGTAGCTTCCCATTCTTTTCTAAATAATTTTTTTGAGTTAATGTTATGATTTATACCTTAACTTTACACATAAAGTTTCAACTTATCTAATTATATACATGATTGAAAATTTAGTTGTCACTATCTATGGTGTGTACCATGACAAAAAACAAACAAGATCAATCCCATGAATGAGTCTAAGCTTGCCGAAAGCTTAAAAAGATGATGCAAAAATGCATGAAAAGTATGAAAAGGTGAATGAAAGAGTAAGAAAATCCACGAACAGCTCCAGAAAATATAACGCACCAATGGAACTTCCAAGGACTCACAACACAGCTCAATATGATACATGAGATGGTTCAGTGAGATTACTTACCACCTAACCTTTCTTAAGGGTTAAAATAAGAGTGAAATGAGAGTAAACAAGTAGTGTTTACGAAAGGAAGAATATTCAGTGTATTAATGTTAAGCTGATCATTCTGGCTATAAGTACAAGGGTATTTATACCCAATAAATTAAGGCCACTTACCTAAAAGGAGAAAAGACAAAAAGAGTATTTCCCAAAGAAGTAACGCATAAACATTACAAAGGGTAAAAATAAATATTCAAGAAAATAATAATTAGTATAACGGATTCTATAAGTGGTCTTATATACGTGGCAGAGATGTATTAGTGATGTCGTTAGAGGATGCAGACAAAAGAGTACAATCAAATTGCTTATCCGAGTAGGAGTGATTGAGGATTAGTCTAGGATCTCTCTCTTGGCTTTTTGGCAAAGATGATGCCAAGCAATTGGTCGGCTCGGACGTAAGTGAGTAAACGCGCATGGTTTGGTTATTGTCTCGGGATTCTACAATTTGGCATAAAACCATCGAGAAGTAGGCAGTTATACAACTCAGCATGCAAAGTTGATCAATAAGGAGATACTCGGCTTCGGCTGAAGCAAGAGAATTCGCCTTGTCATTCCTTTTAGCTTTCAGGCTCGGCCACAATTAAAGGCCTAATAGCCTAATTCCTATCATTCCCTCCAAGTTGATTTGAATTTGGGATCAAATCCAAATGGTCTTCAATAAACTCTTTGTTAAGGTGATATGGATTGGAGTCGGCAATGTTGAAGGTGTTAGAAACCCCATAATCTTCAGGCAGCTCCAACCTGTAGGTATTGTCATTGATCTTTCGGAGGATTCTGAAAGGTCCTTCGGCTCTTGCAAATAGCTTGTTCCTCCTCTTGCTCATAAACTTTTCTTTGCTCAGGTGTAGCCATACTAAGTTTCCTAGCTAAAATTGTTTAGCCGTTCTACCTTTGGCCTTCTTTCATAATTTTTTGGCAGCTTGGTCAATATGCCGTGTAACTTTGTTGTAAATGCGTTGAAGGGATTGTACTTAAGCTTTCGCGTCAAGGTCTTCTTGCTTGGACTCAAGTATAGAGGTATGATCAAAGAGCAAGTCGGGATTGAAACCATAAACAACCTCAAAGGGGGTCTACTTAGTGGTGTCATATACTATTTGGTTATAAGCGAATTCAACCATTAGTAAGCAGACGTCCTAATCAGCCATGTTCTTGTCCATTATAGCTAACAGCAGCGATTCCAAAGTACAGTTGACTGCCTTTGTTTAGTCATCCATTTGGAGGTGACGGGAAGTACTAAATAACAGTTTAGTCCCCATCAGTTGCCGTAGAGTTCTCCAAAAATGGCTTAAAAGCTTTAGATTTCTATCAAATGCTACACTTCTCGGCATGCCACGCAACTTAACAATTTCCTGCAAGAAAATAAAAGCAATAGCCAGTGTATCGTTAGTTTTAGAGTAGGGCACAAAATGTACCATCTTGCTAAACCTATCCATGATGACCATCACAAAATCTTTGCCTCAGGCAGTTCGTGCTAATCTAAGAACAAAGTCCATACTCAACTTAGTCCATGGTCTTGTCAAAATAGGCAAAGGCATTGCTTTCCCTTGCTTGGCTCAACATTTTGTCCTTTTGCACAGGATACGGCCTTCAACAACTCACTGTACATCATGCCTCATTCTCGATAGAAGAAATGCCCATTCAACAATTCATACGTCCTTCTCTCTCCAAAATGTTTGGAGAGTCTTTCATTGTGGGCTTCCTTGATAAGTAACTTTTGTAGAAAGCAGGTCGGCATGCATAATTTTCCTCCTCAAAATAAATATCCATCTTCTACATGATACCTATCCACTGTACTTCCATCGACACATTGTGCAAGTATGGGTTCGAAGTGTGGATCCTCGAAGCATTGCTCTTTAATGCTTGTAAACCCAAATAATCCAGTCTACAGTTCATTCAGGAGTACATGCCTCCTCAAAAGAGCATTTGCAACCATGTTTCTCTTTTCTTGTTTGTATTTTATTACGAAGTTAAACCCTTAAGAAATTGAACCCACCTTACTTATCGGTTTGACAACTTCATCCGACTTCAGAGATACCTTAGAGACTCATGGTCAGTGTAGATGACAAATTCTTTTGGTAACAAATAATACTTCCATACTTACAATACTTGAATCAATGCCAAGAGTTCTTTGTCATACCCAAAGTAGTTTAGTTGAGGTTACTTGAGCTTTTCACTATGGTAAGCAATTGGTCGGCCTTGCTTCATTAAGATAGCGCTTATCCCAATGCCTGCCTGTTACACTTCAACTCAAATATATTCTCAAAATCAAATAGAACTAATATAGGAGTGGAAGTCAACCTTTCCTTTATCTCGGTAAAACTTCTCTCCTCTCTTTCTCCTCATCGGAAGTTGATGTTCTTCTTCATCAGTTCAGTAAGGAGTACGGTGAGGGTACTAAAATTCCTTATGAATCTTCCATAGAACAAAGTCAGTTCATGGAAACTTGTCACTTCAGCATAAGCAGTTGGAGTTGGCCACTCGACGATTGCTCGAACCTTCTCATTGTCCACTCGTAAACCTCCTCCACTTACTATATAGCCTAAAAATACCACTTCCTCCTAGCAAAAGCAATTTTAAGATTTCTGAATAATCTCTCAACACGAAGGACATTCAATAAGACTTGGAGATGTTCATAGTGACTCGACATGTTGGTACTGTATACTAGGATGTCATCAAAATACACCATGATACACTTCCCCATTAGATGTCTTAGCACATAGTTCATCAACCTCATGAAAGTGCTCTAAGCATTCGACAAGCCAAATAGCATAACCATCCACTCATAGAGTCCACGCCGAGTTTTGAACGTAATCTTCCACTCATCTCCTAACCTCATGTAGATTTGGTAATAGCTAGATTTCAAATCAATTTTGTTGAAGATCTTATCTCCACTCAATTCATTTAACATATCTTCCAACCTGAGGATTGGATACCTATATTTGATCGTTATCTTGTTCACTGCTTAGCTATCAATATACATTCGCTAGGTACCATCCTTTTTCAGCACTAAAAGTGCCGGTACAGTGCAAGGGCTGAGACTTTCCTTAACATAACCTCTCTCCAGTATCTCATTGACTTGTCGTTAGAGTTCAGTAGCTTGTTCGGGACTCATCCGATAGGTAAGTTTATTCGGGAAAACAGCACTGGATACTAAGTCAATGCGATGCTTGATGCCTCTAAATGGTGGTAATCCTTTCAACAACTGCTTTGGGAACAGATCTACATATTCATCCAGTAACTCTTTTACTCCTAAGGGTAGTTCACCCTACTCCTTCAACTTTAATAGATGCCTGACCAATAGGAAGGTTGGCTATCGGCTTAAATAGCCTCTCAGAGCTCAGCTTTATTCATCATCAGAATCTTCTTTGATCCATGACAAATTTGGCTTATAGTTTGTTAACTTCACTTGGCAGAATTAGGTTCAACGTAATCTTCTTGCCATCTTTCTCGAACGTATACATGTTCTGGTATCTATCGTAGATAACTTTTCTATCAAACAGCCACGGTCTACTTAACAATACGTGGAAAGCACACATGGGCAGTATATCATAAAGAATCTAGTTAGCGTAATTTCCGATAATGATAGAGTACTTACCAAGTGACATGTAGTGCCCCTTTCTCATTTAATTGGTGCAACTTGTACGGCCTCAGATATGCAACAGTCGACAACTTCAATTTTGTGATCAGATCAGCTGATGGCATATTAGTGCAACTACCACTATTTATAATCAGGACACACACCTGATCATTCACCTTACAGGTGATATGAAACAAATTCTCTCTCTGCTTCTCCTCGTGTAAGGATTCCATGTTCATTGTGTGTCGAACAACCAAGATCAACTGATCCAAGTCCTCGGCAAACACATCCTCTTCAATGAGTTCGCTTTCTTGAGAAACCTCTTTTTTAACAATGCTGTCTTCCTGTTCAGGTTTCTTATTAGTACTTTCTACCTCCAGCTTTGAGACATCCCCCTTAATAACCATAGTCCTTCAGTTCAAGCACTAAGCAGCCATATGTCCAAACCCTTAGCACTTAAAGCACTTGATCTAACTTGTATTCCTACTAAATACCTGAACTTTCTCTTAAGTGCATGTCAATACGTCACTTTTTGGTTGATTCTTCTATTTAGTCCTAACATCCCTCGTCTAACCGGCTCCATACTCGACTAAACTTAGTAGCTTCCCTGAACAAGTCGACTTGACTGAATAGGTTGGCTAGTCGATGATTGAGTCGGTATTCGGCTCCTTCTCTATCTCTCTATTCGTTGAGCAATTCAAATGGCCTCATCCATTGTGGTGAATCATTGGAGTTCCACAATGTCTTGAATGTTACCTCTCAATCAAGTAAGGAACATAGAGATTGTTCGTGTTGGTGGTTCCTCCACTTCACAATGAATCATAAGCATCTAGAACTCTTGGACATACTTATCAATAGTTTGGCCTCCTTGTCTCAACTCTTAAAGCAGAGTAAAGGTATCTTGCAGATAAGTATTCGGCACAAATCTATTTTTAAGTACTCTCTTCATCTTTGGCTAAGTATTTATCTCTCTATATCCTTTTTGTCTCCTCATGGTGTAGAAATTCTTCTACCACACGGTGGCATATCTGAAAAACTCAACAACAACAATTCTCACTTTCTTGTAATCTACATATTGGTAATAATCAAACACATGCTCCACTTTCTCTTCCCATTCTAAGTATTCATTCGCACACCCAAATTCATTGAAGCTTGGAATCCAAAACTTCTCATGGTCAGAGGCTCTGGGTGCTCAAGCTCGCTCTTCTTCTTCGTAATACTCTTCCTCTTCCTTTTCTCCCATGTCTCCCAAGTCAATCATTATCCTCACCCGTCCACCTACTCTTCCACCTCGAACTTATCGAGATGGATTTTAACCTCTTACTGGTTGGGTAGCTTGTAGGGTATTATGCACAGCTTTAGCAAGTCAGTAAGCCAACGCATCAATAGCTCGAGTTAAATCCACTAAGAGATTAGTTACCTTGTCATGTCTCTTGACTATGCTTCTTGGAGTACCCTAAGATTGTTAGCCATAGTGGACAACACCATTATTATCATCTCCAACACCAACGTTAACACTTGGGTCCATCATTTCTTTAATAGGTTCAATTCTCAAGCTCTTCAATTAAGTGTTTCAACAAACACTTCCATAAACCAGAAACTTAATAGCCAGCAAACATAGTAACTTGCTCTGTTTCACACATGCAAAACAGAGTATAGACAAAACTTCGAAACAACTACTACAACTTAAACAAAACCTCCGCTTTGATGCTAAGATGGTGCGTGCCGTGACCAAGAAAAGAAAAAGCTGGTTGTGGAGATGGGTCCAAGCTTGCCAAAAGCTTGAAAAAATGATGGGGAAATTCACAAAAAGTATGAAAAGGTAAATGAAAGAGTAAGTAAGCCTACAAACAGCTCTAGAGGATAAGATGTACTAATGGAACTTCCAATGACTCATTGTACAGCTCGATATGATGAACAAGATGGTCTAATGAGGTTATTCGCCACCTAATTTTACTTAAGGGTTAAGATAAAAGTGAAATGAGAGTAAACAAACAGTGTTTACGAAAGAAAAAATATTCAGTGTATTAATGATAAACTAATCATTCCGACTATAAGTACAAGGGCATTTATACCCGATAAGTTAAGGTAACTGGCCTAAAAGGGGAAAAGACAAAAAGGGTATTCCCTAAAGAAATAATGTACAAACATTACAAAGGATTAAATGAATATTCAAGAAAACAATAATTAGTGTAACAAATTCTAAACGTAATCTTGTATACATGGTAGAGATGTATTGGTGATGCCATTAGAGGATGCAGATAAAAGAGTACAATCAAATTACTTGTTCGAATAGGGATGACTAAGGATTAGTCTGGGGTCTCTCTCTCGGCAAGGATGATGCTGAGCAATTGGTTGCCTTAGATGTTAGTGAGAAAACATGCATGGTTTAGCTGTTGTCTCGGCATTTTACAATGCGACACAAAACCATCAAGAAATAGGCAGTCATATGGCTTGGCATGTAAAGTTGATTGGCAAGGAGATATTTGGCTTCGGTAGGAGTCAGTTGGAGTAAGAGAATTCACCTTACCATTCCCTCTAACTCTAGGGGTTTGGTTATGGGTTAAAGGTCAAGTAGTCTGATTTCTATCAATATATATCTCAATTAATTTCAATTGACACCATTAATCCAATCAACATGATCAACCAATAGGGTCCTTCGAGAGGTGGGCAAGAATGGGGGATGGGGGCGACTTACGCAACTACTCATAGGTGACTGCTAACCAATCCCTACAAAATAGTAGATCACGGTCACCTTTAAAATTGCTACTCACGAAACCCATTGGAGGCCATTAGTGGCCCTATAGGACTGTAGAGGTATCACTAAACTGAACCGTTTAGTTAAATAAAAAAAATTTATACAATTATTTTACACCTTTTTATATTTTTTTTCATCAATCTTCATAAATTTCATCAAATTTTTCATATCTTATTATTCTTTATAATATTTTTGTCTTAATTATTAAAATTAAGTTGAGTAAATTCTATTTAAAATTTCATATTTATTGAAGATAAAAATGTTTAGTAAAAATTTAACATAAATGGTTCGAACCGTGAACCGAACCGATTTTAATTAGATTTAAAAAATTTATAAACCAAACAATATGGTTAGGTTCGACTTTAAAAAAAAAAAAAACGAACCATTATGTTAGGTTCAGTTCGATAAGAGGGGGGGGGGGAATGAACCAAACTACGCCCACCCCTAATATAACCTATTAGATTTTATTAGGGTTTTCTAAATCTTCGTAGTTAATCCAGATGTCTTGTTTACAATATAATATTATTCTAAGAAGGTGGTTATGCTTTATAATTCTTTTAGGATTAATATTATTGTTATTAACTTGTAATTGATTAATTCTTATGTTTATTGAGTATTATACTTAATAATACTTTTTAATTGTCACATTTATGGGGTATTGTAAGATTTATAGAGTTTTTTATACTAATATTATAATTTTTGTTGTTAAACAGATGTCACATGAGTAAACCATGACTCACATGGATCGGAGTGAAATTTTAATTAAATCGCCTACAAAGATTAAAAGATAGAGATTATTGTTTATTCAAATCAGGTCTAACTAAGTTCTAATATTACTATAATTACAAAAAATATTTTCTTTCTTTAAAAAAAAAAAAAAAAAAGCTAAGCTTAAACAAAGTTAAGTTAAATCAAACTTGAGTTTATTGAGTACTACTTTAAGTCAAACTTGATCTCAAAATTCTAAACTTACTAGAGTTAGAGTTGAGTGCAAACATTAAAATTTTAAGTTAAGCTTAAGTTCGAACTCAGTATAGTATCATTTTAACTCAACTTATTTACAACTCAAATTGTTTATATCAAGCTCCTACTTTTTCCCCTCTTCCAAATATATAAGCATTGCCAACAACTTAGCGTATGTTCTTAAAGCTTTATTCATTGTTTTAGATGTATAAGTTCTTTTTTTAATATTTAATATAAATAGGGTCCAATCTTATTATTTTTTAAAAATCCTTTGCATTTTATTTAGAATTCTTTTATTGGACATTATTTTTTTCTTCTGAAAAAAAAAAAAGGAAAAAGCATGAGAAATATTCAAATAATATCACATTATGAGTCATTGTCTTTACATTGTTAAAATTACAGAATTAATTCAATTTATTACTTTAAGCCAATTAAATAAAGTCCAGTTCCCTTTAATAAGAAAACTAAAGAAGATTAATGTGAAATAAGAATTTCATATTAAGTTGAGATTTCTTTTATTTATTTATTTTGCCAACTATATATTACAACTTTATGAGAAGGGGAAATTGAATAAAATCTATCCCATTAAAAGATAAGTGTTAATGTTACTAGACTATAATTATCTTGACAAAATTATTTTTATTTAGCTATAGAAATTTTCCTTAGTTGGTTCTTATAGAATTATTATTTTTCTTTTCCATTCTTATTGGAATGGCTTATTGCTTTACAATTATTAATTCATCTTTAGGATGTGTAATTTTTTTTTTTTTGGTAATAAACGTCCTTACACCATTTTAAATGCTCTTCTTTTCATCGTAAAATATTCACAAACTTAGCCAGTAGATAGTGTTGCATGAAATGGTAAGTGTGGAAGTGGTTTGATTTATCTGTTTAGTTTTTTAATTTTTTGAATCAAACTAGAGAATTTGGTTTGGGAAATCTTCTCAAATAAAAGAAAGTTCAATTAGTTCATGTGTTGAATATATAATGTAATACCTAAAAAGAAACTTACATTTATGGTATAAATTCTTGTATTATAAGTATTAAATTAATTCGTGAATCAACAACAATAGTACGTAATAACACCAACCATAATAAGATATTGATGAAGTTATTTTTTATGCAAAAGTGTCTTTGATGAATAATTTTAGGAGAAATTATAAATAACTGTGAGAGATTGTAATACCAGTTTATGAGACCATAATTGTGAATACTTTGTTAACACAAGTTTGAAATTTTTGGGTTAAATAGTTAAAATGGACTCATTAGTGTTTGTTGGCTTAGTTATTCACTACTTATGGCTTAAGGTGTTACAACTAATATCAAAGCGAATGCTCTACCAGTAAGTACATAATTCTGGTTTGGCTCCAGTTTAGAGAAGACGTCCGAGGAAGGTGGAGAGTGTCACTAAGGTGTGATTTCTTGCATACTTTCAAGATGACCTATAGGTAGTGAGTGGTTCGAATCATACACCAAAAAGGGGGGGAAAGATCTGAGCTCAATTATAAGATCTTATGACGAGGACGTCATGTGTTTAAGAGGGGGAGATTGTGAAACCCTATGGTTAAATGTCTTACATGAGTTTTGAAAGAATGTGATAGTAGTTTAGAAGGTCATGATTGTGAATACCTTATTAACACAAACTTTTGGATTAAGTGGTTAAAATAAACCAATTAATGTTTATTGACTTGGTTATTCACTACTTATGGCCTGAGGCGTTACAATAACCCTCTTAATTTTAATCTAAGTGTGAATTAATCCGCTAAACTTTCCAACTATGCATTATGATTTGTTCAACTTTGATAAATTAGCAATATAAATGATATTTTTTAAAGTAAAAAAATCATGCTATGATTAAAATTTAGGGGGTCTTAAAATGCATTTTAATAAGTTTAAGGAATAATTTCACATAAAAATCAAATTTTAGAAGAGTATCTTCAACATTATAAGAGTTATTTAGCAATTTATCAAAGTTTAAGGGGATTTAAAGTAGACTTTAAAAGTTCAAAGAGTCAATTCACATGTAAATCAAAGTTTATAGAAGTTATGTAAAAAATTTTTCTATAATTTTATTCACTAATCTAACAAATGGTTAAAATTTTGAGAAAACCTATATATCCTAACAATATGGTATTAAAATCAAAATTTTAGTTACGATAAATCTCAACCCAACTATTAATTTTTTACTTGTTTTGAACATTTCTTGATGACATACGTATATATAGCGAAATTGGGCTCTTTTCATACGTTGAGCCCAAGCAAAACAAGAACGTTCTCGCGGAACCTAAACTTTTCATGACCTTTTTTCTTCTTCCTTTTTTTTTTTTTTTTTTTTTTTTTTGCCAGTAGACTTTTCATGAGTTTCCTACAAACAATAACGGAATATAGAAAAACGACCGTGTAACACAAACGTCAACGGAGCGGAATCTACTAGAACATTCTAGAATCATCCGACCCATATCTATATATCCATGCCCTTACCACCATTTCTCTACTGAACATACAAACTTCAAGCGGAACAGATCTTACAATCTTCAATTTCTTTTATATTTTGTTTCTCACAGGATAATCATTCGTCAAGCATAAACAATGTCGTTGATTCCAAGTTTCTTCGGCAACTTTAGAGAAAACGCTGCTCTTGCCAATGCACGTGTGGACTGGATGGAGACGCAGGACGCACACGTGTTCAAGGCCGATCCGCCCGGTGTCAAGAAAGAGGAAGTGAAGGTCGAAGTGGAAGACGACAGGGTTCTTCAGATAAGTGGGGAGAGGAATGTGGAGAGGGAAGACAAGAACGAAACGTGGCGTCGGGTGGAGTGCAGCAGTGGGAAGTTCATGAGGAGGTTCGGGCTGCCGGAGAATGTGAAGATGGAAGGGATAAAGGCTTCCATGGATGATGGCGTTCTAACTGTTACCGTCCCTAAGGTGGAGGTCAAGAAGACAGAGGTGAAGTCCATTGAAATCTCCGGTTAAATAAGATGATTTGAGTCCATGATTATATACAGATTTGTATAATAAGCAATTTCGACACAGTTATTAAAATTGGTTACCCCCTTAAGATTAAGATTCTATTTTTTATAGTTTAGTTTTTACGTATTTACTAGCTCTAGTCTCTTATATGGTGTTGAATTTTATAATCCCTCTTTCCCCATTTTTCACGGTCATTAAATACTTTAATTTTAGTTATTTAAAAAGTAATATTCTTAACTTTTTATTTCCTTTCGAGTTCTAATTTTAATGTTTTAAGACAAAAAAAAAATAATAATAATTTTAATAGGGCTGCAAAATGAGCTAAACTACTTACAAGTTGTTCTAGCTCAATTAATAAATTAAGCGAGTTCAAACGTAAGATGAATCTCATTTATTTAAATAAGCCACGTTTGAGCTTAAACCTATGCTTGCGAGTTTGCTCGTTTTGGTTCGTGAGCAAGTTTACAAGCTCTCTATATATTACAAATATTACACAGTTCGAGCTTGAGTCTAAGCTTGCGAGTTTGCTCGTTTTGGTTCGTGAGTAAGTTTACAAGCTCTCTATATATTACATATATTATATATTATGTACTATATATTATTAAAATCTAAAAACTAATATCTATATAATATATATAAATATATAACATATTATAGGATAATACATGATGTAAAGTATAATCCTTATCAATTATTCCTTAATCTATTTATTTATATATTTTTTCATTTAGTATACTTAAACTCATGAGTAAACTCAAGACCAACTTATTTTAGGCTCAGATCGTCTCAAACTTAATTAGTAAATAAGTCAAGAGAAACTATTTATTTAAGCAAGTCAAGTTCAAATCTCAATTGTAAGCTTGATAAAAGTTTAGCTTGACCTTAAATTCAGTAATTTTTAAATGAGTTAAACCTGAGTCTTAAAAGCTTGACTTGGATTATTTGTAGCCCATTCATTAGTAACATAGTCATAAAGTTTAAATCAATGAATGGATGCTTAGATTATCATGTTTACTTTAATATCATATTTGGTACAAGAGAATTCTATGACTTAATGATGGCTTAATTGATATTTCGAGATATTGAAGAAATCAACATGAGTTTAGTGTGGGGTTTAACAAATAGCTACTTAAATGGATATTACTCACCAAATGAGTACAACATAGATCTAACCTAATGTTTGATATTATACATAGATACTAATATAGGGATTCTCTTTGCTAATTCTTGCAAATGGATGAACTTAGAGTTATGAACTCTCAAGAACAATAAGGAGAATATTCATTAATAATGTAATATATGATTTCGGATGCACCAAAAAGAACCATTTACATGTGTCTTTTAGGGTTACAACTACAATTTAAAAGATAAAAGGATATAAACTAAAAGTCAATAAAAATACATAAAAGGGTTACAATGGCAAATAGGAAAACGAATATTTTCTACAAAATGCAAAGTAATGAGACTAGTATGTTTAATTTTTTTTCTAAATTTTTAATCATTATTCTTGCATGTTTTTAACTGTGAAATTGTTTCATAATTGGCATATTATGTGCTCACTATCTTTAAATTTATACATGCATGGCAGATATAGCGTCCACTAACATATATATATACATACAAACACACTATATATATACATGGCAAAAGCTTCAAGTCGACTTGCTGATTTTTCCTTCATTTCATTAATTAGTGAGGATGCACTGATCACAAATGATGCAATGGATGCACTCAATGCTTAATAAGTGGAAAAATATGTTATAATTCTTATAAATCTAATTCCTTAATTCTCTACATTTCTGAGGTTGAGTTGCCCCTAGCATTGCTTGATGTATCTATTAACTATTCTTCTCTAAGTTTAACATGATAAACTACTACTTGACTAATCAGAAAAATTAGAACTAAAACTCTGCCAGGAATACATAAATGAATCTGAAAAGTTCCTCATCTTCTTCTTATTACATATAATTAAGGTGGGATCGTAATATAATTCGTTGTTATCGGCAAATAAGCATGAGTGCAATATGTATTCTCCGTCTAAATTGCATATTGTTGTACATACATATATATATGCTTATATTATGCGATGTGCATGGTATTATAAAATTATATGTGAGTATGTGTGTAGTTCTAAACATTTTTCTAACTATATAAGATGATAAATATTATATTTATATATTGGGTGTAATTATAAATATCATATTCATACACATACACATACATATACATGGTTAAATGTTATATTATGATAAATCAAAACATATAATAATTATATATATATATATATATAATGCTATATGATATAGTAACATTACATTACTAATAAAGTGTGGAGACTAT
>JAMXBB010000005.1:3188156-3276838 GCA_024138015.1 Lumnitzera littorea | reverse complement strand
TCATATATTTATTATATGCTATCATAATCTATTGTATATATCTACTATAATATTGTCTTTGAATATATTAAATATCATTATTAGTAATTATGATACATTATATGTATATATCATTACATACTAAGATGTGAGATGTAATATATCATGCATTGTCTTTACACAGTAAATGTGATATACTATTTTTTTTTTTTTTGCCCAATTCAAATGATATGTATTGTAACATTACATTACTAACTAAATAAGATTGCAATATATATATTTATATATATAATTACACTAGCAATATATATGTAATGTTATATACGACATAATGTGAGAACGTAATATTGCTTGTGTAACGATATCTATAACAAAAATATAAAACATGTTACAATATATTATATGTTAATTATATATATATATATACACATACATAATACATTGTATATAATGACATACATCATATATTTATTATATGCTATCATAATCTATTGTATATATCTACTATAATATTGTCTTTGAATATATTAAATATCATTATTAGTAATTATGATACATTATATTATGTATATATCATTACATATTAAGATGTGAGATGTAATATATGATACGTTGTCTTTACACAGTAAATGTGATATACTATTTTTTTTTTTTTTTGCCCAACCAAAATCAATGTGATATACAATTCAAACTCGGTCTCTTTCTCACACAAACACACATACTTATGTATCTACAGGCATAATATTCAAACGAGATCTAGTGTTACACCTTTTAAATTCTTTTAGTTATTAATGAAATAAAAATATGTAACTTATCTCACAGAAATAGTAAATTTTCTATAATTTGCAAGTCTTTACTTTCCTATATATGCATCTTCACTTTAGGTAAAAATACTAAAATGTAATAGATTAAGGTGTGGAAATCATAGAGCTACCTAATTATTATGTTAATTTCCATTTTCAATAGACATTATACTCAATTGCTTTTATTTTAGGCGCATTCCTATCCATTATGTGTTTGAGTGTGTGTGTATATATATACATATGTGTATTATAGTATTTATATATGTTGTGATATAATATATATTAATGTATTTGTACATTACAAATTAAGGACATTTTTTAAAATTACTTAACTACACGCATCCGGTTCCACTGCAAATATGATGCAATCAAACGAAATAATATTGAAGTGAAATCAACAATTTATAAACTTTTCCTTTAAAAAAAATAAAAACATATGGAAATGTAGTTAAGACATTGATAGAGTGATAGATCATAATAATAATAATAATAAAAGTAAAAGTGAAAAGAAAAATTTGGCAAGACCACATATAGATTTTTTCTAGGGGAGCTTTTATTGAATCTTGAATGCAAATGCAGTTGAAGATTACAAACTCTGAAATCATCAAAGATAGAACTATAAAATTATGGACATTAATATAAATTATGAACTAAAGAGTAAATATGATAATTCATAATGTTGTGAGGAATCGAAGACAATATTGTCTCCTAACATTATAGTATGTCTGGATTCTATATTTTTCAAATATTACTTTTATTGAAGGAACATTATGCTAAAGGGAAAGTTATTTAAAAAGAAAATGTGAGTTACAAATATTAGCTAATTTATCAATCTCATGATAAATTTTCAAAATCCATAAGAATATTATGAAATTATAATTAAATTTCATTTTGAGATAACTAAAAGCAACGAAGGAGAGCTTACAAATTATATACATCATTATGGAATTATTAAAAGAGTCAGGAACATCAAGGGCATTACAAAACATAAGGAACTTTATGACAAATAAAACATAATTTTAGTTGAGGAAAGATATGAATTTCTTTTGGAATTCAAAAGCATCAAAATTTAGCTATATCTCATTACGAACTATATGAACTATAATAATATTACAAAATCATGGGGATATTATTACAAACACTAAGATATATTATGAACTTAATAGAATATGTTTTTCTCATATATTTTTGTGAAATTAAAATATCAATTTTGTTCATTTAAAGAAAATTTGACAATTAGGTGATAAACAATAAGGAAATTTGTAAACACATTTGAACAACTCACCTTTTTTTTTTTTTTTTTTTTACCTTACTAACAATAAAATTGAGAAAAAAAAAAAAACATTACTAATATGTGTCCTTATCATCTCAACTTGAGTGTTATGAATAGATATGTTACGTTTAAGTCAAATGACAATCTTCTTTTGGAAGAAAAAAAAAATCCCCAATGCATGGTAACAAAATCTTTCCTCCATTAGTACTTTAATTATGTGATTTTCTAATTTTTGAAAATTAAAAATTACTATGTAAAGATGGCTCTTCTAATTTTGGTACATTTTATGCAACAAGTCCTCTAATGTAAGTCAATTGATCCTTTGATGTGTCATTTGACATGTTAGGCAAATCGTGCAAATAAAAAAGTAAGATATTGTTTTGTATCTTAAAGACATCATCCATGAGATAAAAGCATATGGAAATCACATGGTTAAAAAAAATATATGTTAAGCAACTCCTATTTTTGCATGTACATACCAATGTATCACCCTTTCCATATTACTTTATTATACTTCCTTCAATAGGGATCAATCACTTAAATAATTTAATCAAGTAAAGACTTTCTCATTTTGATGTATTTAGTTTGACTTATAAGATTCTCGAACTAAATAAAAGAAGTTTGGTTATATATATGGAAATATAATAAATGGTTCATTAAAATTTATGCCACCAAATGAGATTAGTGAATCTACTTTCTTTTTTTTTCCTTTAATATGAAGGTTATTATAACTTAGTGATATAAATATCGATCTCTTAACAAGACATATTAGGTTAAAATCCACCCTCACTTAAGTTGTAATGTTGTAAAAAAAAAAAATGGTATATTTATAAATCTTTATAGCATATCTTTCTATAAATAAAAGTTCCACAAATTCAGAAGTTTTCCACCAAAATCTTCTAATTAAATAATGTTACACTAATTGTAGTGGTTAATGATTAGATTGTGGTAAATACCATGTTCTATAACCTTCTAAATTTGGAAGAAATCTTTCAATTGGTAAAATCTTTTTGTAATGGATCTAGCTTTCCCTATCAATATCATAGCATGTTCTCGTTACCTTCTAAAAATTGGCTTAAAATTTACTGTTTTCCATATAAAACTGAGCATAGAGCTTTATTTCCAAAAATGTCAAGAACTTCCTCTTTTTAAAATCTTATTATATAACCTACTAACATAATATCTTCTTATTATATATGATCAAGACTTTATCTTACAGGTGGCACATAATTTCTAGTAAGACTCCTGCAATGGAAAATTACCAAAACTCTCACTTCGATACATATGCACTCTCCTCAACCTGCTCCTCGGAGCTTGAGTCCTTTACATTCCCTATCCATCCATGCAACATGTCATCTCCTTTTTCTTTGGCTGAAGAACTCATCTTCAGAGGTCGACTCCTCCCTTTGGAACCATCTACTTACAAAGCTATGATTAATTCGCTTATTTCTACTTCATCCACTTCCCCTTCCTCAGAAAGCATCACAACTATATCTCCTAACTCGATCCCTCTTGCCTCTTCCCCATCTTCTTCTTCCTCTAATCCCCTTGAATGTGACTCCTTGCAACCTAACTTCCTCTCTAAGTATGGTAAGCATTGGAGATATCATGATGTTATGAAGACATTGACATAGATTCTCTTCTAAAATATATATTTGTGCGTGTTTGTGTTTTTTACAATAAAAATTTATGTCACATGACAAATGTATTATTTAATATGTGGAATATTATGTAATCTCTTTTCGAAAAAAAAAAAATTGGCTTATTATTTTATTATCTTATGATATATATATATATATATATATATATACATGTACATGTATATGCGAGACAAATGGTATTACATTTTATTTTTCCTATGTTTGTTATTTTGTAAATGATTTTTGAATAAATTGCTTATATTTTTTCTCTTTTTTCTTATATTTTAGGTTTTTTTGCTTCAACAGAGTACATATCAAAAGTCTCTCCAAAAAACATCCAAGAATCCATATTTGGGTTTGGGTCGAAGTTCGAGTCTGAGACAGCAAAAAAGAGTAGCTCGTTGCTAAAGGAAATTATCTGCTAATGCTTCAAGAAATTGAATCCTTTATACAAGCAAGTATTCAAGAAACATCAACAACAAAAAGAAGAACAAAATCATAATACAACCAATATTAATAATGTCTCCTGTGCACAAAAAACAAAAAGATCTTTCCCTAGAATTATTTCTAAAAATGGTGAAAATAATGTTGTTTTTCTACATTGCTTCTTAGGTAATTTTCAACATTCGAAAGAAAAGAGTTGTGTCTACTCACGTAAAAAAGGGTTTTCAAGCCCTAATCACATAACACCTACATACCATACGAGTACTTTCTCAAATGAGGATTTGATAAAAGAAGCAATAGAATATTGTAAAAATTCAATGAGGCAATGAGCTTTTCTTGTACCTTGAAGATTCTCCTTGTAGTAGATGATATTGTGTGCTTTTGACCTGAAAATGTATAAACATGATGCATTAAACCAACTTGGTGAGGATAAGAATGACTACCTTGAAGCAGTTGTTGTTGCTGTTGCTACTTTTAGTATAGCTTCTTAGTCATAGGCTTGATATTTAGTAGTATAATTTAATTATGGGAAGAACATTCAATGTTTTTAGTAGTTTAGTTGTTTCAAGGTTTTATGATGCATTCCTATGTATCATTCTTTCATATGACATATCATTTGAACAAATTAATAGAACTTTTGAATTATTGATGTTCTACTACAAAATCATATTCCATTTAAATTCAAGTTATATGGATACGACTATTAAATTCAAGTTTATTGAAAATCCAATATTCAAAGTTTCATAATCGTACAATAATAATAACTTTTATACCATTTGCCTCTTTATCTCAAAATTATTAGACACATTCAACTTTGTCAATTTGCTCCTTTAAAATTACCCAAAATTCACGGTTGAGGAAATCCGTATAAAATGGTTAGTCTTATGTTAAAACATAAGAATCAAGACATTTGCGATGTCTTCAATGATCCAGAAAAAAAAAATGATTAATTAAATATAAAAATAAAAGGAAAAGAAAAGAGTTGTAGAAAATAAGATACAGTGAAATTACTTTATGATTATCTTTAATGATTGTCATGTGGAGATAACTTTATCGAATTTTTTCTTATTAAATTTACTACACTAAGAAAAATATCTTAGCAAACTCTAAGATGATAAGTATACATAGTAGATAGCAAATTTAAGGACCAAAAGTTCAATGAAACATAATAATAATTTGAAATTTAGAGCAAAATAGAATCTTAAATGATACTTGGTCGTATCTAGCTTTCAAGGCAGACAACAAGAATGTACTTCACCTAAGCACGTACATTTTAGGATTAGGATCCTTTAAAGTTTTAAATTCCTAAAGTAAAGCTTATGAGATCATGATATATGGATTATTAAAATTTAATGGTTCAAATTAAGAGAAATTGACTTGCCTTTAAAATATATAAATCTAACCCTAATTTTCTATTTTCATATATAAAACCTACAATTCTATCTCTTCAAACTTTAGAACCAAACTTAATACCAACTACTACCATTGCCATAGTCCTAACAATGCTATTCACTTTTTGATAGGGGCCAATACAAATACAATTAACTAATGCTATCTCAAAGTACAAAAAAAAAAAAAAAGATTAAGTGATGATAGAGCATCATTTGCTATTTATTTTTATTGATTACATTTATCATTCACTAACTTCTTATTTCTAATTAAGTATTAAAAATAGTATCTAATCCCCATTAAAAGATATTAAGAAGTAGTTAGTTGCAAAATTATTCCAATTATGATTAGCATTGCCAAGGGTCAATCCTTTTATGTTTTAAATTTTCATTAACAATAGTATATGAGAGGAGACAAGAACTCACATCCATCATAATTATTGTTACTTATTCCTATTTAAAGCTTTCCTTATAATTGATTAAACTTATATGTTCTTATCAAGAGATTAATTTTTTTATTTATTTTCTAATATTTTCCCTAACTATTATCCCATCCATTAATTGATAATATAAAGTCCCTTCAATTATCAATACACAAAAACATATCATTGATCATGTCCAATGTGAGCCTTATAGTCTTACGTGTTGGATTCTGAGCAAATAATTTGGGGTATACACAAAAGTAACCTAATCAAGTTGATACTTCACAAGCAAATCATAAGAGTTAGACAAGGACCACCCGACGATCTAGAATTTAGAAATATAATAAAATAATAGTATAGCAAAAAAATAATTAATTTTATTAAATTATACTTCATACGTTATAAACACGTGATTTAGGTAATAAAAATTAACTAAACATTAGAGATAAATTATTTGAATTATAAAATTATAAAATAACTAACATAATTTGTAAAAATAGTACATGCACTTCAAGAACAATTATTACATATAAATATATATCCATAAATATTTAAAATACCTTAAAATAAACATAATTAGCTAAAAATTAATAAGAAAAATAATGAAAATTAATAAAAGATTTACTAAACTAATAGAATAACAAGGATTAAGGCGTAAGACATCTCCCGGATAGCCATTGGTTAAATAAGTTAGCTTAATGACACAAGAGATGTGTGGTTAAAGAGTATTTAAGCATTGAAGAAAGAGAAAACTCTCATTTTTATGCTAAACAGCATAGGAAATATCACCAAGAGCTCTGTATGAGGGTTTCTTGGGTAACTTAGGATTCTAAAAAAAGAAAAAATCAAGGAAGAAAAATAAAATTGAAGGAAAATTCTTAAGAAAAATAGAAAGAAAAACTATACAAACCAAACTGTTTCTTAGAGCATAGGTTTAGAGGGAACCTGAGTGTGAATCACCACCACCAACCAACTGTGGAGGTGGCCGTTAGCTGGTCCAGTAACCAAGTGGTCTAAAATCGCTAGTGAAATTTTCTAAAATCTTATCCGATATAATTATTCTGTTACAAAGCACAAAAGAAGCTAGAAGAAAGTTCTAGAAGAATCACTTTTCTAGTCTTCTAGAAGAATCTGGACTTTTCACGAGTTGGCTAGAGCAAAGAACAGAACAGACAAGAAGCTACAACTACCAGTCCAGATAATACTCGAATCATCGGACCCATATCTATATATATATATATATATCCGATACCGATACCATTCTACCCTTCTTCTTCAAGCCGACATAGAAACTCCAAGCAAACAAGGATCTGTAATCTGCGTGATACATTCTTCAAGTTTCCTTTTCGTTTCAATTAAGACGACTCAACAAACATAGTAAAGGATGTCGTTGATTCCAAGCTTCTTCGGCAACTCTGGCAGGAGCGTCTTCGATCCCTTCTCCCTTGACGTGTGGTATCCTTTCATGGACTTCCCTAGTTTCTCTTCTTCCCTTTCTGCTCCTAGAGAAACCGCTGCTTTTGTCAATGCACGTGTGGATTGGAAGGAGACGCGGGACGCTCACGTGTTCAAGGCCGAGCTGCCTGGCATCAAGAAAGAGGAAGTAAAGGTGGAAGTGGAAGACGACAGGGTTCTTCAGATAAGTGGGGAGAGGAGGGTGGAGAAGGAAGACAAGAACCATACATGGCACCGGGTGGAGCGTAGCAGTGGGAAGTTCATGAGGAGGTTTAGGTTACCAGAGAATGTGAAGATGGATGGGATTAAGGCTTCCATGGAAGATGGTGTTTTAACTGTAACTGTCACTAAGGTGGAGGTGAGGAAACCTGAGGTGAAGGCCATTGAAATCTCGGGTTAACTAAGATGGGTGAAAATTTGTGGTGTTTCTGCTTTGTTCATAGCCCCATAGGATCGTGTTGTTAATTCCGTTCTGTTTGGAGAAAGACATCTTGTTATTTGCGTGTGTTCTGTATCGTTGTATTGTAACGACAAGTATTAGTTAAATATATGCTGTTCTTATTATCCCAAGTAACTATGGATGCCAATTTTCGTGCTTCATTCCAAGCACTGTATTGTTTTTAGCATAAAAACTTGTATTATCTAATCCATCCACATGGGGTTCTGTTCTGATGCCCCACTTGACAAGCAGCTGACAGCCTGACAATATAAGTAATATGGGTTTTTTAGATTCAACATTTGACAATCAACGGATGAAAATGGCGATTCTTAAGAGACTCTGATAAAGTAGATGTAGATGGCAAAATGTTTTTCAGAAACACCTACAACGAGTATTCAAAAGCAAATTTGGCACGATTATTAATTGGATTAGAACAACTTGAAGCCATTTGCAAACATGTCTAAGTATTTAGTATGCGATAAAGCAATTCATACTGCCAACACATGAAATCCGGATCAATTTTGATATTTTTGGGTTTTCCAATATGTTCGACACTCTCAATGGATATTATGCACCGCAAAACTTTGTAATACATTTGATTGGATTGAGATAGCAAATAATTCTCTTGAATGGTTGCTTACTACATAATTGATTATTGAATATAGCTTTGAAGTTAAAAGTGGTAGGACTCAATCAAGTAAACCGTATTATGATTCAAAATATTGATAATGAAATATTAGGAGTTTGAATAGTATACCTTAACACATGTTAAGATAAAATATTTGGATACACTTAAAATTAGCAAATACTAAGAAATGTCTAGGAAAATGATGAAATAAATAGCATAGATTGGCAAAACAAATTAAGGTATCTAGTTTGACCTATTGATTCCTTTAAGATTAAGATCATTCACTTTTATAGTTTAGTATTCCATTCTAATATGTACTCGCTCTAGTCTCTTATTCAGTGTTGGTTTTTACAACCCTCTCTCCACCTCTATATCTCTCTCTCCTTACTGCTACCATTCCACCATTAGTTTCACAAGGCCTCATCATTCTATCTCTTTCACAATCTTCTTCATCCTCTTTGATTCCAATTCTATGAAAGTGACATTCTTTATTTTTTATTTCCTTTTACATTCTAATTTCTAATGCTCTAAAACAAAAGAATAGTGATTTTAAGTGTGATTCTAAGCTTTGCTTTTGTAGACACATCCATCTAAACATACCTTATGTTAACCTCATTAGTAAAGCTAAACAAAAGCCAAATTGGATATATTAATCGACTTTTATTTAAGTTAGTCATATAATGTTGTAGCTTCACACAAAATAATTGTGCTATATATTTTTGTTTTATTCGCACATAACCTTAATGTCTAAATCAATGGTTAGACATTTGAATTAGTTTTCATTAAACTTATCTATACATTTGGCCTAAATATGAAAGTTATCTTTCAAGATTTTTATAGATTTCAATGTAATTTCCATCATAACCACTGAATAATAAAGAAAATACTAGAAATATGTTTTTCAATTAGTGACCTAACACTTATGGTATATATTTCAGAATTTCTTCATCAATAAATGGGTTCAATTTAAAAATATGTCATACTTATCAAACAGGTGGAGTTACAAGTTTTAAGTCTTCAAACATGATTAAATAGCAAATCCCTATGTGTTGACTCGAGGTTTTTAGAATATAAATTCGCTTATATGTAGACATAAAACATAGTTTATTAATACGAATTATCAGTCCTATTATAAATATAGATTGTTTAATTTGGAGATATAAATGAATGTAAATAAGTCGAACAATATTCAACTTAGCTCAAAGGACAAGCTCCATCTCAATTTATTTGAGCTTAGTTATTTAAATAAAATAATACCCCTCTTGCTTGAATTTATATTAAAATCCAAACTTGACTTGAGTTTAATATTTCTCAATGTACGTAAGACAATAGGTTTGTAGCTTTATGTAATAGTTTTTGAAATTAAGATTCTTATCATGTTCTTTTCATTCATGCCAGTTTTTAGAGATGGTTTGCTAAATAGCAATGGCATTTGTAAAGACGGTTGGTTTGCTAGTTAATATTTTTGTGAACACTTGTAATTCAAAGTACCTATATATTTATAACTAGGCTATAAAGGAATGTGAATCAATTTGAACACATGAAGTTAGATTAATGTTCACTTTAGTTTCTAAGTCTTGATAGAGCTAAAGTTTGACTCATTAAGCTACTATTGTAGCTCAAATTTGATCTCGATATGACATAATTATTGAACATAAATAAATATTAAGTTGAATTCAAATAACTTGTAAACTTAAGTTCTAATGTAAAAGCAAAAAACTTATGTCCATTGTTGGACGGTGGATCTTGTTCATATCAAACTCTTTCTTTTTTTTTGTTTTTTCCTCTTTTTTGTCCAAAAGAATTGCCAACAAACTTAGTGTACATTGTGCTCAAAGCTTTATTCGTTATTTTGGATATTTAATTTTTTTAATATTTAATATCTAATATAAATTTAGAATTGTTTTCATGCACAATATTTTTGTCTTTTGCAAACAAATCATATTAAATATCAACCCAATTGAAAAGAAGAGAAAATTAATGTGAGCAAAGAATTTCATATTGAGTTGCGGTTACTGTTATTTTGTATAAAAAATTTTTACAAGTTAAGCATAATGGAATTCCTATTTTTGTTTTTTGTTTTTTTTTTTGTTCTTATCAAAGTGGTTTATTGTCATAGGATTATTGATTCATCTTTATACATGCCCATTTCCTTTATAATAAATGTCCCATTGCCATTGCTAATATAATTTGTGTGTGCACTCTATAGAGTTATCTTTTAGTTTTCAAGAAATGATTTAGTAGATAATATACATAACGTATTATATATATGTATGTGATATTTAAATACCAATAAGATGTTGATATGTATGACGTATATAAGTGATTGATTTGGAAATTATTCCTTTCATTATCATGTCAACATTTTATTGATATACACACACCATATATACATAGCATGAGTATGTAACAGCTATTAAATGCCCTTAAAGAATATTCACAAACCTAGCCATATGGACAGTAATTCATAAACTATTAGGTGAAGGTAGTGTAATTTGGTTTAAATTATCTTTGATCCAAACCAAACTAATAAAAATAAAGTAATGTTCGGTTTCTTAATTTTTTAAAATCAAACTAGGAAATTTGGTTTAGCCTAGAAAAAGAAAAAAAAAAGACTAAACAATTCGGTTTGAACTTCTATTTCAAATAAAAAAGAATTAAGATTGATTTAGTATAGTTCATGAGTTGAGGGTAACTTAATATCTAAAAAGATTTACATTCTTGCTTTACAAGCCTATATTGTAAGTAGTAAACTAACCCACACATCAATATTCAATAGTAATAACAAAGATTGACACCATCGCAAAAGATTGATGAAGCTACTATTTAATGTAAGAATGAAATTACAAAATTGTCTAGATACATAATTTTATTCTTAAATCTAGCGAATAGTTAAAATTTTGAGAAAACTTGTATATTTTGACAATATTTGATGTAAGAGTTAAAAATTTTACATACACTAAGTTTCATTGTATATAAACTTTTCTTTTAAATCTCACGTTATAATAAAAGAATATTTTAATAAAAATAAAGTATTATTTATTTTAAACACTTTCAAACCAATAATTAATTTTAAACTTGTTTTGATTTATCTCATTGAACCAATGGCAAATTTTAGGTTTGGGAAAATCATCAAAGATTAAAACTAGAACGTTTATATATCTATTGCGAACTTGGGCTATTTTACTAAGATCCATACGTTGAATAAAATTCGAGCCCAAGAAAAATCAAAACGTCATGGAATGTAGATATTTCATGAGTTTCCTAGATATAAGCAACAATAATAGAAATTAGAACAATAATAGAAATTAGAAGAACGATGGTATAACACAAAACATAAGAATGGAAAGAACAATGCAATAGCCGATGCCCTATCGAGATCAAATTCTCTCTTGACCGACCTGCAGACTAGGCTTCTTGGCTTCTCAACAATAAAGAATTTGCATGTTAAGGATCTATATTTTAGTCTCATCTATGCCAAATGTGAGGAAGGACAAACATTGGATGACTATCACAGTGAGGATAGATACTTATTCAGAAAAAGGAGGCTATGTATCCTAACCTATTCCATGGGAGAATTGCTAGTGCGCAAAGCGCATAAAGGAGGATTAATAGGACACTTTGGCCAGCGCCAAACCCATGAGATACCATCCTCAAGATTCTTTTGGCTAAGAATGATGAGAGATGTGCAATTCGTGTTGGAAAAGTATGCGACTTGTCAAAAAGTAAAGAGTTGAGCCAAACTGAATATGGACTTCATGTTAGGATTATCAAGGATGTCCCGAGGGAAGAACTCCATCATGGTGGTTGTGGATCGGTTTAGCAAGATAGCACATTTCATGCCTTACTCCAAAACTAATGGCACTTCAACTATCTCTTTTCTTTTCTTGCAGGAACTAATCAAGCTTCATGGAATACCCAGAACCATTGTTTTCGACCAAGACCTGAAGTTCATGAGCCACTTTTGGAGGACACTATGTAGATAAATGGGAACCAAGCTATTGTACAATATGTCCTATCATCCATAAACTGATGAGCAGACTGAGGTTGTCAATAGAACTGTTGGCACTTTACTGTGGGTTACAGTTGGACGAAACATGGCTGATTAGGATTTGTGTCTACCACCATTGAGTTTGCCTACAACAAGACCGCCTACAATGTCACAAACATGCCTCCCTTTGAGGATGCTTATTTGTTTAACCCCGAGCTCCCAATGGGCCAAGCACCCCTACCAAGGCCCGAAGATGACTTGTCAGCTATAGAGAGAGTTGAGGCCATTAAGGCCATGCACCAAAAGGTAGTAGAGCAGTTAAGTCGAGCTATTGCCAAGCTAAAGAGGTGAAGCTGAGAATGGAAGAAGAGAGAGTCTCAACCAGGCGATCTCGTCTGGATCTACCTCAACAAAGTGTCACATCCCATGCTAGCTTAGCACGGAATGTATCATCACACAGAAATACCTATTGAAAACTTAACTCAACCTGCTCATTTATTAACAGACAATGTTGTTTACATGATAAAGGGGTTTTTACATTGGAAGCTAACTAGACAATCTGCTACAACTTTTGTGTACAACATAATATTTATATCAAAACATGAACCATCTTTTTCCTTTATCATCTTCACAATAATAGAATTCCAGACTTAGTACAAGTTTCATATAAAAGTCACTGACTCCGACGCACGCTTTCAGTATATATATATATACATATCCCACCTTAGTGTTAAGCCCTTCATAATGTAGTTCACTTGAGGATAAAACATTTTATTCCCTCAGATACTGAAGCTGAGTGAGAGTGGATAACAAACGATGCAATACAGATAATAGGATAGATCATTTTGCATATCACAATTGAAACATTTCAATCATAACCTGCAGGTTTAACTTTACATGTGCATTCGCCCAACTGGGCATTTACTGCTAGGAATGCAACATGCTATGCTCATTCACGTGGCATGCATCGGTATCAATATCTTATGCCCTCCAATCTTCATTTGATTAGTCGACATAGTCGAGTATCTAGATACAATGTCAAGGAACCTATAGGCAACAAGGAGTTGCCTGGGAGTATCACAACCCAAAGTGGTAGACTCGTAACAGTCCCACCGTACAAATCATTCTAAGATAGAAGTTGGCTTTACAATCGCTATCCTAGACTTGATCTACACAAGGCATCTACGATTAACCCACTCTAAAGTAAATAGTTTATAATTTAAATAAATGTTTACCTAAGAAAGTAAGAAAATATATATATACACTACAATTCAGTTATTACAATTAATGTTTACAACATTTCATTGTAATCTATTTCTTAGTTAATACATTATTCAGAAATGAAAAATTCTAAAATTAGAGCTTAGACCTTAAAAATATAAGTCTATTCTTCAAATGTTTTTCCTCACTTCTTAAGATCCAATAGTTGCTAGCTTCAGGGTAGTTGTAAGCCGCTTTTTAGCTAGGACCTACAATAACGTCTATAGGAATGTGAGCAACTACGGCTCATTAAATTAAGATAGAGACTTAAAACTATACCACAAACATAAACACAAACACAAACAAGGTTATCAACTAAATTATTAGGTGCAATGCATGTTCAAGCAAATGCCATCGCATGACGTTGTTTGGCTCATTATAAGATTAAAGAAATTATTCCTATTCTAATCTGGGTTGAGGAGTTACCGTTAATGCAACAGCTCATGACCAAACTCAAGCTTGTGCAATAGAGACACCATATCTCCCACAACTATCTTCGAACCATTGACTTCACCCTTACTGCGATCTTTTCACCTGTTACTTAGTTCGACTAAGGATGAAGAAATGACCCATTATGCTATCTAACGTTATCCCTTCCAAAAGGGTTAGTATTTAGCCGGAGAATCCTAGGTTTCCCCTAATGGCTTATTATGCAAGTCTGATTTATGTTTACAAATCATATATTTGATTAGGTCCAATTTAAGGTGATCAATCATTTCATACAAATCATACAATATAAGCCAAGCAGCAAATCAAAATCATATTATTAGCTCTGAACAAGCATAATTAAGTACAATTTCAAGCCTCCAAAATACAATACTGTATTAATCCCAACTTACCATGATTCCCCGCCGTTACGCCTCGAAGTCGCAAAGTCGCAAAGTCGCAAAGTCACAACAATCCCGCCGTGTAAACCATTTTATGATAGTAACTGGCCTTACAGTGCCTACCATAGACATGATTTACACAAGGCATCGACGACTCCTCGCTTTGAAGTAAACAGTCCGATTCACAATTAAACTACAATTATGATAAATAGTGCAAATTTCTAATAGCATGTATAATTATATATATAAGTCCACAGAGCTTCCCAAGAAGTTTCACATAAACATAACAGTTTACTAGATTACATAATAACTATTAGTCTTTCATCCCTAATTACATGGTCACTCTAGTTACACATTATACTAAGTAACTTGATCTTCACACCCCTGGCTTCAAACTGACTAACCTCTGGGTAATTGTAGGGCGGCATAGTACTTGAGGTGTTCAGAAATTAGAACCTGCAAAAGGATCTATAAGGGTATGAACAACTACAGCTCAGTAAGTTGAATTGGAGATTCATGAATGCATACAAGCACAAACAGGGTTATCAAACAATTATTTTCATGCAATGCAACAATCAAGTGTCATCGCACAATGTAATCCGATCCGTTGTGAAATCAGAGAAATTTCACCCACTCCAATCCGGGTTGAGGAGTTCCATGTTATGCAGCAGCTCACAACCAAACCCAGGCTTGTGTAATGAAGACCTCGCTCCTCCCGTGATTACCTTTGAACCATTGACTTCACCTCCGCCGCGACTTCCTCTCCTGTCACTTAGTTCGACTGAGGATGAAGAAAGGACCATTTTACAATCCTGCGCTATCCCTTTTGAAGGGGTCGGTATTTGGTTGGAGAATCCTATGATCCCCTAATGGGTTGCAATGTATGACATTTTTTGTTATTAAGGTCGACTAAGATTAAATTCCGTTTAGAGTGTTCAAACAATTTCATACCAATTCAATCAGTCACAAATCACTTACAATGCAAATTTCAGCACGAATTCAGATACATCAAACACATGCGTAAACTATTTACAATCACAATCATATATAAGCCTAAATCTCCGAGTACTACAAAACTAGTACTCTATTACAATAAGCAATAACCCAACTTACTTGAAATTGCTCGATCGCTCGATCGCTCGATCCCTTAGTCGCGAGCTGATTTATCTCTTGGTGTCCTATAATACAAATAGGTCTTTTTAGTACTTATATTATATGGATTCTTATTCTAATTCATAATGTAACTCATTTTCCCCATGTATACCTATAACGTACTAATGATTCGTTGTACTCTATTTCGGAGTTCAAATCCTAAACTAGATTTTAGTTTTAATTCTTAAGTCTTAAATAGGCTCAAATCCCAGTGTGACATTAATCACATTACGCTCGGGTATTCAAATATCCTATTGGGTCGTAATTTGGTATTCTAAACTATTCGGTATACACTAACCCTAATTGAGGTATCGGATTTATTCTTGATATGTGAAAATCTTACATTTTGAGATTTTTACTTAAAATTAAATGTTATTTCAAATTTATTATTTTTCTGATTTCTATTATAATATTATCTAAATAACCCTATTTTGTTAGATTTATTAATTTACAATTTCACATATGACTAATTTCTTATATTAATTTCCTAATTTCCTAAATTAACGATACTTAATACCCAAAGGCTAGGATTAGGGTTCCACTTCAGAGGTTAGCATCCTTAAACATCTAATTAATATCTAAATCAGAAATTAACATCTTAATCACCTAATTAACCCCAAATCACCCAATTTTTCCATCATTTTAGGGCTAAAAATTGACTTAAAAATTTCGAAAATTAATTTTAAAAAAATGACTTCATAGCACTGTTCTACATCATATGAGCATCCTACAGAAAAAATTTGAGCTCCAAACTACACTCTTAAGCCTATTTATTTTCCGTTCTAATCATGCTCGGTTTTGAACAATTTGTTAAGGACCCTATATTTTCAAACATAATTAAACTAAATAAATATTTTTCCCTAAATCTACATACAATAAAACCTTAGAATAACAAGTTTCATAATTTTCTGGGCAAAATAACTAATTTTACAAAATTATTCAAAAATCAGGGTAAATAAGAAACGAACTGATTCGAAGCTTTCTGGCCATCCAAACCCGGTCCAAGGTTGTCGGCCAGCCCAGGCTGTGGTTCTAGTGTAGGGTGGTGGTGGTGGTGGTGGTGGTGGTGGTTCGGTCCCAGGTGGTGGTGAGTGGTGGGTTTGGTTCACTTGCCCAATCTGTACAATTTTCTTTTTCTTTTTTATTTTCTGGATTTTCTCTCAATTTTTTTAGTGTTCCTATTTTTCCCAAATGCTAAATTGTCCAAATGACTTCTATAAATTTTTCCCCTATTTATAGACATTTTTTGTAATTAATATGCATTAATTTGACAAGACTTTGCTCATTTTCCTTGATTTTTAGCTTTTAGGTTGTCTAATTTTTATTGGATGATTTTTCTTTTGCAGATCTAGACCTGCCATGACCTGATTTGGATCATCTTATCCTCTTTTGATTTTTTTCTAATTTTTCCATAATTAATTTATAATTTTCTTTAATTATTTACATGGTTTTTGGCTAATTTAGGTAATTTCGATTATTTTTATCTACACATAAATATATGTGGTGTACATGTGAACATTCCTAATTATTATTTTGGTCATTCTAAAATTTTTAGTATACATATAATCTATCTCTAGTAATTTTTTAGTTATTATATTACACTTTTCGCTTTTTCGGTAATTAGCAATTATTATGCTTAAAATTTGAAAATTTTATAGTCTCCTATTTTACTACTTATTTTCTTAAATTTAAGTTTACGGGGTCATTTTTACTAATATTCCTCTCAATAGTTTATAATTTGGGTTTGATCGGATCCTTTAACCAATCGCCCTAAACCTTGGGTTCTAAATTCAATCATACGGTTACTTGGCTTAGCTTTAGGGCTTACACCCGCTTGCTCACTCGAGGTAGGACTCGCTTAGTCAATTGCCAATGATTCCTATAATACTAACATTGTCTTAGTTTTTATATAACTGTTATAGATTAGTTTTTATCCTATAACACTTATTGTTACTTTGGTTTAAGGTTTAATATGCCCAATTATTCAGGTTCTCAAATCTTTTATAATTATTTTAGGTTTGGGGTGAGGTCTAGGTTCAGTTTCCGCATCGATTTCTAAATTAGGTTCTAGTTCAATTTCTAAGTACTGTTTTATACACGAATCCTAAAAACTCGTTTCAACCCATAATGTGAAATTAATCATATTATTTTCGGGTATTCTCAATATTGTTTTTGGTCTCTAACCAATGTTCCCGTCCATGTGGTATATCATAATTCTGATTTAACTATCGAATTTACTCTCAATGTGAGAAAACCTTACATTTTTCATATAATTACCTTAATTTAAGTTTCCTACCAGATTTTATATATATTCCTATTATTTTTATAATATTAATTTTTATTCTAATATTTTCTATTTATTATATTTCCAATATTTGCATATTATGTAATATTAACTATTATGTACATAATACAAATCTAATATTTTTATTATTCCAAATATCATCTCCCAGCATCAATTAACATCTCAAAATATCTAAATTCATCCCAAATAAGATTTTACACCTAATTACCCTTATTTACAAAATTAACTTAAAACATACCATTTTTACTTATTACATATATACTACATAATACCCTAATAATTACATCTAACACCCTATATGCTACAAGTATCATACTTCATCATATTTCAATATCTTAAAACATATAATTATGCACTAAATCAATAATTAACTATTTAATTACTTAATTAACCATAAATCACCCATTTTATGCATCATTTTAAGGCCTAAAAATTATCTAAAAATCTCAAAAATTAATTTTTGGAAAAGGGTTTCGTGGAACTGATCTATATCATTTAAGTAGTCTACACAAAAATTTTGAGTCCAAAACTACACTTTTAAGCTTGTTTATTTCTAATTCGAAACATGCTTAGTTTTGCATGATTTAAAAAAAATATATTTCTAGACATAAATTCATCAAAATAAATTTTTTCCCTAAATCTACATACTAAAATATTCCAGAATAACAAATTTCATAATTTTTTGAATAAATTTAATAATTTTAATAAATTTCACAAAATCGGGCTAGAATTGGACTCACCTAGCCGTTTGGATTCCGGCCACCAACAGTGGCCTTAGGGGTGTCAGCCAAGTTAGGCGATGGTGGTGGAGTGGTATGGCGGTAGCCGTTCATTTCCAGGTAGCTATCAAGTATGGATTTCCTTCTAAAGCCCTAATTACATATATTTTTCCTAATTTTTGTAAAAAAACCCTAACTCTTTCTTTTTGGTACTCTCTCAATTTTTCTAGATTCCCAACTACCTAAATGAACTTTTGCAAAATTTTGGTATTTATAGGGCCTTAGGAGATTTTTTTTTTTTTTTTTGCATTAATTTGATTAGATATTAGCATTATCCTCTTCCAAATTTGCTTTTTGTTTGGCTTAATTTAATTGGTTGATTTTTTTATTTCTTCCCCCAATTGCCACGACCCACTTTTGGACTTTTCCTTAATTTTTTATAATTTTCTTGATTTTTTCTTACTTAATTATGAATTTTATTTAATTAATTAACCTTATTTTAATATATATCGAGTATTTTAAGTAATTACGTATATTTCTACCTACATGTAAATTCCTATATAATATAAATAAATACTCCTAAATATTATTTAAGTTATTTTATGATTTTTAGTGTGCATATAATTTATCTCCAACAATTCGTTGGTTATCAAAATGCATTTTACGCATTTTAGATAAATAACAAGTAATATACTTAAAATTTGGAAATTTTATATTTTTTATTTTATTACTTATTTTCTTAAATTCAAACTTATATGATTACTTTTACTAATATTTCTAACTTTATTTTATAATTTAGATTCAATCGGATCCTTTAACCAATCAAAACCCCAAGAGCTGGTTATGGGGCTTATAAAGAGTAGGATCCCCACCAAATTGGACTACACACTGTAGTCTATCATTATCAAAAAGGGTAATAAGGAGTTGCCTAAAAGTAGAACCCCCAACTTTGTTTTGCAAAATTAGGCTACACACTATAGTTTACCGAATCAAAGCTATAGTCTACCGAATCTGACTATCAAAATGGTCATAATGTTTGGACAATACAATCTATATGCTTCCAAAAACTAAGTTCATAAAGCCATACTTTTTCAATGATCACTTGGAAGCCTTATTCTGAAAATTTTAACCCATAGGTCCTTTTTTGTGTCATGCCATACTGTGATATACAATAACAATTCAAGTATATCACTCAACACAACCAGTATTTTAGTTTTATTTAACCCAATGATCTTATTCTAGTTTTCGAACTCTCCTTAGAAGATTTGTAGTATCTTACTTAGGGTTTATTTAGGTGAACACCTAGAAAATTGAGTTAGTAATCACTCAACTTCCCTGATTAACACAATCATTCATAAGCACAAATCATTACCCATCACAGCAACATAACAGATTAACCAAGATATAATTACTATCATTCAAAATCATCACATCAGCATCCACTATAGTAGCATATTAGTTTACCCAAGATATAATCATATTCAATCAACATTGTATCAAACAGCACATAATGTTATGAGTAGCAATATATCCACTTCAAGCATAGGTTAGATCCACTTACCTAGGCTTAATAATAGAGCAAAATCCTAAAACCTGTCATGAGGTCCTTCCTTACTTATCACACCTAGGATAATATATACGGATCCCTAATCAAGTATGGTTCGATACCAAACTCTTATAAGCTTCTACTATTGTTTTTCTCTAAATTTATTCCGATCGTATCTTATTCATTTTTTATTCGATTCTAATAAACTTTATATAGTCACGACTGTTATTTTCAGTACTATTAAGATATCTCAAGATTCAAGACTAATCAATATTATCAAAAGTCTAGAAATATCTCTTTCATATTTCCTATTTGATTGTACGTTATTATAGCTTTGTAATTAATTATAAACTAGCTTATTATCTATTTTTACAAAAATCGCAGGTTTAGCTCGAAATTACGAAAAATTAAGGAAAATAAACAAATTCATGTGTAAGATAAAAACCAAGTGTCCAAATATCCTTATAAATATCCATAAGCAAAATACATAAGGCTCATTAATTAATTTACTCAAAAATAAATTATTCATAGTAGTGATATTACAAAATAAGAACGACGCTACTTAAATCTAACTCAGGAACTAATGTTTTGAAAAGGCCAATTTTACATGCCTTAATAGGTCTATACTTCTACTTCCATTCTCGACATGTTTTATTGGTATTAACATAACTAATCACATATGCATAAAATTGATATCGAGTTTATATTTAATTTGCAAGACATATATGATTGATATGGTAAGAGTCCATAATGGAACCTCTTAATACCTACATATGGAGAATATAGGTGGTTTCATAAATAAGTTTAAACCCATTCTATCTTTATCTTAAATATAATACATTTTAGACTTAAAATCAAAATAGTTATCATATATCATACTATACTAGGTTTGACCAAAAATATGACATGTTATTATCACAAAAATACATCCTTGATACAAATAGTTATTTTATATATATATATATATATATATATGTATGTATGTATATAGAAATTAATTTCAGAGTTGGAAAAATATGTATGCATATACAAACCATATTTAATTATTTACATTTAGTTATATAAGCAAGAATTGACATAATAATACTTATGATATGTTGTTTCTATTACACTAAAATATAGAGGTCGTAAGTTTACGTACTAGTTTCGAAAAAGGGTATCATGAAACAACATTTTCTGAAAGCATTATGGGGTACACAATTTTGAACTTTAGTTTTATTAAGGGAAAGAAAACAACCCTACCATGTTATGACAAAAGTTTGCTTTAGTTTTATTTATTGTTTTAGAATTACAAAAACATTATAGCTTATATTTATATTATATTAAGCTTACGAAATCATCTCACTATCATCGGACATTAAAAATTTATTGATAAAGGTATGATAAACACTGTACATATTTATAAGAAAAACAAATATATAGTTATATATGTATAAGGCGAGTCACATAAGCATTATGTTTGGGAAATTATTAAAAGTACAGGTGCCGGTAAATATCCTTGTATTACATTCTCATAACTATCCATTTGTATTATATATATAAATATATGTTTATAACTTTATATTATTTGACAACAACAAAATAAAACAAGACTTGTCCTATAGTTGTAAGATCAATTACTAGAGTGAATTTGATACCATTAGTCAATTTCCTTATACTGGTATACAATTGAGCAATCCTCTTCCGGTAAGTATATTTATGCATATATTCTTGTTGTATTGTTCATGAAAGGCATATGATGGTTAAGATAGGATTGTACGTATGAAATACTATTTTATCTTTAAGCAGAAAATATGTAGCATAG
This sequence comes from Lumnitzera littorea, assembly GCA_024138015.1. NCBI lineage: Eukaryota > Viridiplantae > Streptophyta > Magnoliopsida > Myrtales > Combretaceae > Lumnitzera > Lumnitzera littorea. The sequence goes on along the minus strand of JAMXBB010000005.1, from coordinate 3,254,763 downwards.
ATTTTCACACAATTACAAAAGAAAGCTAAAGTCATTTACCTCAAGTAATATTCATGGTGCATGGACGAAAAATGATGAGCTACTCCTATGCTTTGGATATTTCTGTTACTTTCCCCTTATTGTTTATACGAGTTGATCATTAAAAATGAAGCTCGATATTTCCTCTCAAAATTTCGCTAGAACTACAGTGGAGGGAAGTGTATTTTCCTCATATGTGGTTTAACTTGAACTTCCTGGAGCAAATATCCGCAATGCGTAATGAAGCCCACTCCTTTACATATACAATTGTTGATGTACTTAATGGGCAAGCAAATTATATGGCGGTGACTTCTTTATGAAGAATTGGAATTGCGACTAGATTTGGATAATCACTGCATGTTGGTCCAACTTTAACTCGTTTCATCTTGATTTATCATTTATAAGTTACCATAATATTATACTATAAATCTAATCTTACCCCTCTGCTTTCATAATAATTAATATTTAACCTAATAAACTTTTGTCTCTTTTTTTTTTTTTAGTACTCAAACCTATCACAACCAAGAAATTTATTTCAATAATTATCAAACCTATATTTTCTATATATGTGTGTGTGTGGTTGTGTGTTTACACCTTAATTTGCTAAGTATCCACCTTGGAATAACGTAATAAAGCTAATCCCTTATGTGTTCAATTCTTAGTAAGTCAATACTGCTGTATTTCCCTGGTCATTTCATGTACTAGTCCAAGAATACTCATATTGTTTTCATTATTTTACTTAGCATGCTCACATGCCAATATTGCCTCTTATTACATTAGTGTATATTAACTCTATTATATTTGGCTAAGAAATCATAATACCACATGTGTTCCCTGGGTTGTTTCAATAACTTCAATAAGTATATAATATTTCACGTTGTTTATTTTCTTTGTTATTTTTAGCTTTTGCCTTTCTCCTTTATTTATTTACTATGTTAATGTATGAGTGTATATGTTGCTTGTTATATATATATTTAGTGACTAGATATTTTATTTAGATACTAATTCATTTCGTATTATTGATTTTGTAAACTAATCAATTCATTTCTAATGTCTCGTATGTCGTAAAACTAGAATTTTAAGGTTTCAATAAATAAGGAGCTACCATACATATTACATTTTATCAAATTGAATCTACTTTAACTTTCATTTGCCAAAACAAACTATACAAGGTTGTTTCACCTAGCTTTTATAACCTCACAACAAAGTTTGAGCTTAATCGGTTACATTACTAGATGCCCTCAATTTAGGGGTTTGAAACCTAAGGTTATCACAGCAAAGAACAATTCCCAAACTTGAAGAAGAGCAAGTTATCTCCTAAAGTTGATAGACACTACAAAGTGCTTGAAAAGATCAATCCTAATGCTAATAGGGTTGAACTATCAGAGGAATACGGCGTCTTAGACTCCTTTAACATTGCCAATCTCCACTCATATACTCTCCAAGATGAGTAACCTAGAGCCGAGCTAAATTTGATCCCAAATCTTAAATAACCTAGAAGGGATAATAGGGATCATAAACCAATTACGCGCTCTTGAGCTCATAGGCTTGCCTAGGTGGCTTGCCAAGCTGTCCGAGGTAAATTGAGTGCCAAAGAGCAGTACGTATCCCAATCTGACCAGCCAACTTATTTTGCTCTCTGCATCATCCAAGAAGCTATCGAGGTGACCAATCGACATGCCGAGTCAACCATTTTGCCACACATTAGTCTATGCATCAAATTAGGATACAGTCAAACTCACCAATACCAAAGCTGAGTTGATAGTTGTTAAGAGCTGATCACTCGAAACCGACTCAAAAATGAGTTGCCCTTAAACCAACCCCTATACAATCCTAACTGTTCGAGCTGTCAGACTGCTGATGCCGACCTAACCTAATTAGGACCCCCCTCCCTACTCAACCAAGAGTGTCATTGAGACTACAGAATGAGCAAACTACATGCGCACTATCCTTTTTATGATATTTGTATTATCCTTTCTGCCAAAAGATATTCTTTTTGCACTATTATATTGATACCACTATAAATTATTCCCATTTTCCTTAACAAGTAGGAATCCTTTTCTATAATTTCCTGTAGCTTAGGATTTACCCTAATTAGGTACTATAAATACTTATATATTGTATTGGCCAGAACATAATACAGAGAATACATTTAACTTTCAAACACACTCTCTTTAGCTAAGTGTTCTTTTACTTACTCTTGAGCTACTCTTATCTAGCCTATTAAGCGTGGACCAGTGGCGAGTGACCTCCGGCCAAACTTATGCATTGGTGTATCATATCCATTGTTAGTGTACAGGAACCCCTATTTAACCTTCGACTATCATTTATCATTCGGACAATCTTATGGGTCTAAACTTAACCCTTTGGTTCACGCTTTCAATTTCTTTTTTTTTTTAATTTGATTTCTCACTTTCTAATTAATACTAAACCCTAACCCATTTAATATTAATCCTCGACTAAAGAAATGAAGAAATTTCGGTTTTTTATTTAGGAAAATTTTTGAAGTCACCACCAGACCAAAGTTAGGAAAAAACAAAAATCATAATCAATTAGGTGAATTGACTACTATTTGACTATCAATTTTTAATTTCAATTTAAATGAAAAATCAGAGAGTTCTGAATTCAAGGGCTAACCTATTAAACCCTAACAGGTATCAATATTTATTTACCGAAATTGGATTTATTCTTCAAATTATAATATTTTTGAGAAAAAAATAAAAACTAAAAAGAAAAGAGAACCTAAATTTCTTCATATTTTAACGTTGCCCCAAAAGTACCTACGTACTCACTAGTTAGGATCAGACTACCGTATTTCCTTCCAAAAACTTTAGTGTATTGGTTCTTTTTATAAAAAAAAAATTGGTTATATTTACATTTTTATTAATCGTTCTATTTTTATTTAGAAAAATCCTTACAAGCCTAATTTTTATTCCTAATTTTAAAAAAAAAAAAAAACCTAAAAACCTAATTTTTGAAAAGTCCCAAATCAATAAAAACCTAAAAATGTGATTTTTATGAAATATGCAATATTCTACATGATGAATCTTTTATATAGAAAAATGCTTAAAATATAAAAAAGAAAAAATTCCTAACTATAAAAAAAGATAGCTAAATCATAGAAAAAATACCTAACTATAGAAAAGATATCTAAACCATAGAAAAAAAAAAAAAAAAACCTAACTAGGAAAGATGCCTAAATCATAGAAAAAATACCTAACTATAGGAAAGATATCTAAACCATAGAAAAGATCTCTAAACTATGAAAAAAATGTCTAAATTATAAAAAAGATATCTAAACTATAGAAAAAATATTTAAACCATAAACTAAACCATAAAAAAGATGTCTAAACTATAGAAAAGTAACCTAAATTATGAAAAAGATATCTAAACTATAGAAAAGAAACCTAAACTATGGAAAAGTTATTTAGCCGTAGAAAAAATGTCAATTAAATATTTTTTTTTTATTTTATGAAAATCAAAATGATTTTTTTATCTAGAAAACCCTAACATGCCTAATACAATTTTTCTAAATTAATGCAATATGCAAAGAACGAGATTTTATAAAAATATCATTTTGAAAATATGAAATCTAAAAAAATAAAATAAAATTTAACCTAACACATGTTCACTAGACACTAACATTATGCATATATTGAGTGAAATAAAAATAAATAAATAAATAAAACAAGTTATAGACAATAATTAAAAACCACTATTATGTACCTACAAGGCAAAGCACACAAAGCTGATGAAAAGGAACGGATTGAATCCCAAGTCCTATCATACGCACAACTATGGAATTGATCTGAGGAGTAGGTTCGAGCGTGTTTTTAACGAATGTATCATTGTTTTCTTAGCTCGCACCACATAACCCTTATTTATAAGACTCAAAAAACAAAACTATTGATAAAGATCCAAAATAAATTTGAATTTTACAAATCTTGATTTTATTGGATTAAACGTTATCGTATCATATTTGCTTTTTTTTTCGATAGCTATTTAACCAAGATTCTATCTAATTAATCTTTTTTAATTTTTTTCTTTTTTAGTTTTTATTTCTTTTATTTATGAGAATTTTCTCTTTTTTTGTCTTTTTATCATTTTTCAATTTTTTTTATTATTTTTTAAATTACGACCTTAAAAACAAAAATTATAACTACTAAGAGACAAAAATCGAGCGTTTATACGCGCGATACAGGTCGATTTGTGTTCATCCACTCTGCACCTGTATCAAGCAAATCCCTAGGGGCTAACTTCAATGATCCTTACGACACGTTATCCTTAGTGAAATCTCGCTTGAAAATGATCTGGAATAAATCTAAGTGTTGTAGAGGGGCTTAAAGAGGTATGCCTAATGTTAGGTTGTAGAGAGGCCTATTAAAGCATGCCCAAAGACATTAGGTTATGATAAGAATTGTAATGTGATTAGGTCATGAGGATTATTATCATGTATTGTGTAATCGCCTTAAAAGCAACAATGATTAAAAAAATTGCGTAAATTACTTATTTTGTATTTCTACACATGTGAATATATATTGTTTGATCATGTGCATATGGTTATGTGTTGCATACTAAGTTTTAGCTCACTTTATTGTATTTTCAAATGCAGGACCTACAGTCATACTACTTGACTTCAATAACTTATAGAGCTAACTGTTACTGCCTTGAGGATGGGAAAAGTAAGGACTACATTTGGTATTAAAGAATACCCTATGAAACTAAATGATAAGATTATTCAGTCTTATATGGTAACGATAATTGATTAGGCATCAATATTTCTTAACTAAAAGTAATTGTAGCATTATTTGAAGATTTAATTATACAAGGTTGTTTCACCTAGCTTTTATAACCTCACAACAAAGTTTGAGCTTAATCGGTTACATTACTAGATGCCCTCAATTTAGGGGTTTGAAACCTAAGGTTATCACAGCAAAGAACAATTCCTAAACTTAAAGAAGAGCAAGTTATCTCCTAAAGTTGATAGACACTACAAAGTGCTTGAAAAGATCAATCCTAATGCTAATAGGGTTGAATTATCAGAGGAATATAGTGTCTTAGACTCCTTTAACATTGTCGATCTCCACTCATATGCTCTCTAGGACGAGCAACCTAGAGCCGAGCTAGATTTGATCCCAAATCTTAAACAACCTAGAGGGGATAATAGGAATCATAAACCAATTATACGCTCTTGAGCTCATAGGCTTGCTTAGGTGGCTTGCCAAGCTGTATGAGGTAAATTGAGTACAAAGAGCAGTACGTACCCCAATCTAACCAGCCAACTTACTTTGCTCTTTGCATCATCCAGGAAGCTATCGAGGTGACCAATCGACATGCTGAGTCAACCATTCTGCCACACACTAGTCTAAGCATCGAATTAGGATACAGTCAACCTCACCAATACCAAAGCTGAGTTGATAGTTGTTAAGAGCCAATCACTTGAAACCGACTCGAAAATGAGTCGCCCTTGAACCAACCCCTATACAATCCTAACTGTTCAAGCTGTCAGACTGCTGATGTCGACCTAACCTAATTAGGACCCCCCTCCTTACTCAACCAGGAGTATCATTGAGACCACAAAATGAGCAAACTACATGCGCACTATCCTTTTTTTGATATTTGTATTATCCTTTCTGCTAAAAGATATTCTTTTTGCATGATTATATTGATACCACTATAAATTATTCCCATTTTCCTTAACAAGTAGGAATCCTTTTCTATAATTTCCTGTAGCCTAGGATTTACCCTAATTAGGTACTATAAATACTTATATATTGTATTGGCCAGAACACAATACAGAGAATACATTTAACTTTCAAACACACTCTCTTCAGCTAAGTGTTCTTCTACTTACTCTTGAGCTACTCCTATCTAGCCCATTAAGCGCAGACCAGTGGTGAATGACCTCTGGCCAAACTTATGCTTCATATCAAGTGTAATCTGAACTCGTGTGAAACATTGGTGTATTATATCCATTGTTGATGTATAGGAACCCCTACCCAACTGTCGATTATCATTTATCATTCGGACAATCTTATGGGTCTAAACCTAACCCTTTGCTTTGCGCTTTCAATTTCCTTTTTTTTAATTTGATTTCCCACTTTCTAATTAATACTAAACCTTAACCCATTTAATATTAATCCTTGACTAAAGAAATAGAAAAATTCCGGTTTTTTATTTAGGAAAATTTTTGGAGTCGCCACTAGACCAAAGTTAGGAAAAAACAAAAATCATAATCAATTAAGTGAATTAACTACGATTTGACTACCGACCTTTAATTTCAATTTAAATGAAAAATCAGAGAGTTTTCAATTCAAGGGCTAACCTATTAAACCCTAATAGGTACCACTATCTATTTACCGAAATTAGATTTATTCTTCAAATTATAATATTTTTGAGAAAAAAATAAAAACTAAAAAGAAAAGAGAACCTAAATTTCTACATATTTTAACATCACCCCAAAAGTACTTACGTACTCGCTAGTTAAGATCAGACTACCGTATTTCTTTCTAAAAACTTTAGTGTATTGGTTCTTTTTATAAAAAAAATAATAATAATTGGTTAGATTTACATTTTTATTAATCGTTTTATTTTTATTGAGAAAAATCCTTAGAAGCCTAATTTTTATTCCTAATTAAAAAAAAAAACTAAAAACCTAATTTTTGAAAAGTCCCAAATCAATAAAAACCCTAAAAACCTAAAAATGTAATTTTTATGAAATATGCAATATTCTACATGATGAATCTTTTATATAGAAAAAATGCTTAAAATATAAAAAAGAAAAAATTCCTAACTATAAAAAAGATAGCTAAATCATAGAAAAAATACCTAACTATAAAAAAGATATCTAAATCATAGAAAAAAAAAAAACCTAACTAGGAAAGATGCCTAAATCATAGAAAAAATACCTAACTATAGGAAAGATATCTAAATCATAGAAAATATCTCTAAACTATGAAAAAAATGTTTAAATTATAAAAAAGATATCTAAACTATAAAAAAAAATATTTAAACCATAAACTAAACCATAGAAAAGATGTCTAAACTATAGAAAAGAAACATAAACTATGAAAAAGACATCTAAACTATAGAAAAGAAACCTAAACTATGGAAAAGTTATTTAGCCGTAGAAAATATGTCAATTAAAGATTTTTTTTATTTTATGAAAATCAAAATGATTTTTTTATCTAAAAAACCCTAACATGCCTAATGCAATTTTTCTAAATTAATGCAATATGCAAAGAACAAGATTTTATAAAAATATCATTTTGAAAATATGAAATCTAAAAAAATAAAATAAAATTTAACCTAACACATGTTCACTAGATACTAACATTATGCATATACTGAGTGAAATAAAAATAAATAAATAAATAAAACAAGTTATAACAATAATTAAAAACTACTATTATGTACCTATAAGGCAAAGCACACGAAGCTGATGAAAAGAAACGGATTGGATCCTAAGTCCTATTACACGCACAACTGTGGAATTGATCTGAGGAGTGGGTTCGAGCGTGTTTTTAATGAATATGTCATTGTTTTCTTGGCTCGCACTACGTAACCTTTACTTATAAGACTCGAAAACAAAACTATTGATAAAGATCCAAAATAAATTCGAATTTTACAAATCTTGATTTTATTGGATTTAACGTTATCATATCATATTTGCTTTTTTTTTCGATAGCTATTTAGCCAAGATTCTATCTAATTAATTTTTTCTTTTTTAGTTTTTATTTCTGACAATTTTCTCTTTTTTTGTCTTTTTATCATTTTTCAATTTTTTTATTATTTTTTAAATTACGACCCTAAAAACAAAAATTATAACTACTAAGAAGCAAAAATCGAGCGTCTACACGCGCGATACAGGTCGATTTGTGTTCATCCACTCCACACCCGTATCAAGCAAATCCCTAGGGGCTAACTTCGATGATCCTTACAACACGTTGTCCTTAGTGAAATCTCGCTTGAAAATGATTTGGAATAAATCTAGGTGTTGTGGAGGGGCTTGAAGAGGTATGCCTAATGTTAGGTTGTAGAGAGGCCTAAAAAAGCATGCCCAAAGACATTAGGTTATGATAAGAATTGTAACGTGATTAGGTCATGAAGATTATTATCATGTATTGTGTAACCGCCTTAAAAGCAACAATGATTAAAAAAATTGCGTAAATTACTTATTTTGTATTTCTACACATGTGAATATATATTGTTTGATCATGCGCATATGGTTATGTGTTGCATACTGAGTTTCGGCTCATTTTATTGTATTTTTAGATGTAAGACCTACAGTCATACTGCTTGACTTCAATAACTTATAGAGCTAACTATTACTGCCTTGAGGATAGGAAAAGTAAGGACTACATTTGGTATTAAAGAATACCCTATGAAACTAAATGATAAGATTATTCAATCTTATATGGTAACGATAATTGATTAGGCATCAATATTTCTTAACTAAAAGTAATTGTAGCATTATTTGAAGATTTAATTATATAAGATTGTTTGGAGACTAGTATTATTGGGAATTTTTAGTCAAATGTTACGCTTAACGTATCATTAGAAACTAGGGACATATGGCGGTTTGTGACATTTTTTATTTTGGGCCATTACAATCTTGATTTTAAGTATGTGGAAGACAACTTGTCGACACAAATACATACCTTTTATGAGAGCTCAAACTAGATGGGGGAGCTTGGAATAGGTCAAAGTTTAGAGCATGTAAGTTAGGCCTTCTCAACTCAGGTCATAGATCTAGGTTCTAATGAAATTATGACATAAAGGTGCAATATTATATCTAACAATTGTCAACCGCCCTACTCCTTGAAAATTTAGATTTGGTCTTAACAGTTATTTTCCCACATGATTAACATGTCAACTGCTTCTCCAAAGCGGTTAAATTTACTCTCTACAAATAGGACGATGCATATTATTAGTAATCTTCTTAAACCCTCTCTACTCTCATACTCTTATACACTTTTTCATTATCTATTTACTCTCTCATTCAATTTACTTACTTAAACATTAAAGTGGTTATGTTAAATAACATCGACACCCCTTTAACCTAATTTGTTTCCCTTATAGATTGTCATAAGCTCAGTATCCAAATTCAACCATATTCAATTATCAAACATGGATGGTGGCTTTTTTCACACACCAAACAAATTCTCTTCAAAAGCATTTAGGAATAGATTTGGCGATACTTACACTTGCACAAATTACAATTCATATTTCCTCCAATTTTTTTAATATCAAACTCTATTGAAGACATTATAATCAAAGCAACAAGAAAACTATTTTACCTTAAACCAAATAGTTAGAAACATCAAATAAAACTACAAAGTTATAAGTACATAACCAACAACACAGCTTGCCCTATTTCTAAATGGTGCTATCTTCACTTCATAATATATGATTAACACAAACACAATTCAAATAGGAAGCAGCAACCATAGACGTGATTCGTTAGGGATTGTTGAATCGAGAATCGAATTATCAATTGAACCAAATACAACCTATGGTGATATCTAAGTTTGTATGATAAGCAAATTCGACATAATTAATAAAATGGACTATAACAATTAATATACGCAAGTGTTGTAACGTATCCGAAATCCCTTTTAAATTGGCCAAAAACTTCGTAAATAATTAAAGAAAATTATAAATTAATTGTGGAAAAATCAGAAAAAAATCAAAAGAGTGTGGAATGATGCAAATCTGGTCGTGGCAAGTCAGAATCTGAAAAAGAAAAATTAACCAATTAAATTAAGACAACACAAAAGCCAAAAATTAAGGGATAAAGTAATTGTCTTGTCCAATTTAATGCACAATAATTACACTAAAACTCTATAAATAGTAAGAAAAATCCAGGAACTCATTTAGACAATTAGAAATCGGAAAAAAATAGAGAAAGGTGAAAATTGAGAGAAAAAGTCAGGTTAGAAAAAAATTAGGAAAAACTGTGTAATTAGGGCCTTTAAAGGGAACCCCCACCAGACGAGCAACTGAAAGTGGACGGCCACCACCACCACATGGTGGTAACAACGCCCAAGCTTTCCGACAAGGCTATGGTAGCAGGAGCCACCCAAATCGGTGAGTCCGATTTCCAGCCCGATTCTTGTGTAATTTTGTAAAAATAGTAAATATTATTATAAAATTATGAATTTTGTTATTCTAGAATATTTTTGTATGTAGTTTTTAGGGAAAATATTATTTTGATGAAAATATGTCTCGTAATATATAGTCCTTAAGAAATCGTGCAAAACCGAGCATATTTTGGTTTAGAAATAAATGACCTTAGGAGTATAGTTTTGAGCCCAAAATTTTTGGGTAGATTACTTAGATGATATAGAATAGTGCTATGAAGCCCATTTTCAAAAATTAATTTTTGAAATTTTTAGATAATTTTTAGGCCCTAAAATGAGGCATAAAATGAGTAATTTAGGGTTAATTAAGTAATTAAATGATTAATTACTGATTTAGTGAATGATTATATATTTTAGGATGTTGAAATCTAATGGGGTATGATACTTGTAGCATTTAGGGTGTTAGATTTAATTATTAGGTTAATTATGTAGTAAATGATTAATAAGGAAAAATAATTAATTTTGTAAATTAGGATAATTAGGAGTAAAATCTGATTTAGGATGAATTTAGACATTTTGAAATGATACTTGATGTTTAGAGATGGTAATTAGGGTGATAGAAATATTAGAAGTACATTATATACATAATAGACAATAATGCATAATATATAATTATCGAAACTATAATAAATAGAAAATATTAAGATAAAAATTGATATTATATAAATAATAGGGATATATAATAAATCTGATAGGAAACTTGAATTTATGTAATTATATGAAAAATATATAAATTTCTCACATCAGGAATAAATTCAATACACTAATAAGGATATAAGTGTACCGGATGAAATAAAATACTGACTAGGGGTAATAATAATATTTAAGAGATCGAGAAGTAATGTGATTAATTTCACATTATGGGTTGAAATGAATTTCTAAGGTTAGAGTATAAAACACTATTTAGAAATCGAACTAGAACCTAATTTAAAAATCGATACGGAAACCAAACCCGAACCTAACCCCAAGCCTAGAATAATTGTAAAAGACTTAAGACCCAGATAATTAAGCATATTAAACCCTAAACAAAACATAACAATAAACGTTATAGGATAAAATGAACCTACAATAGTTATATGAAAAACTGAAACTACGTTTGTATTATAGGGATGATCGGCGATAACCTGAGCAAATTGAACCACGAGTGAGTGAGCGAGGAGTCGAGGTAAGTTGGGATTAATACGATGCTGCATTTTGGAGGCTTAAGATTATGCTTGTTTGTGCTTGCTAGATAGTCGAATGTGTGCATGTGCTTGATTATGGGTAATGCTATGATTCTGTTTGTTATTCTGGCTTGTATGGTATGATTTGTATGAAATGATTGATCACCCTAAACTGGACCTAATCAAATATACGGCCTATAATCATAATCGGACCTACATGACAACCCATTAGGAGAACTTAGGACTCTCCGGCCAAATGCCAACCCCTTCAAAAGGGATAGCACAGGATTGCATAATGGTCCCTTCTTCATCCTCAGTCAAACTAAGTGACAGGAGAGGAGGTCGTAGTGAGGGTGAAGTCAATGGTTCGAAGGTAGTCGCGGGAGGAGCGAGGTCTCCATTGCACAAGCTTGGGTTTGGTCGTGAGCTGTTGCATTAATGGCAACTCCTCAGCCCGGATTAGAGCGAGCGTAATTTCTCTAATCTCACGACGAGCCGAACAACGTCGTGCGATGGCATTCGCTTGCACATGCATTGTACCTAATAAGTTGATTGATAACCCTGTTATGTGTTTATGGTATAGTTTTAAGTTCTCCATCCTAACTTACTGAGCTATGGTTGCTCACATCTTTATAAACGTCGTGTAGGTGCTGGCTAAGAAACGGCATATAACTACTCCAAAGCTAGCAACTGCTGGATCTTGGGGAGTGAGGAAAAATATTTGAAGAACGAACATATATTCTTAAGGTCTAAGTTTTGTTTTATTTATAATTTTTTTTATTTTTGAATAATGTAATAACTGAATTATAGTATATATATATATATAAATTTTCTCACTTTCTTAGGTAAATGTTTTAACTAAAATACAAACTGTTTACTTCAAAACGGGTTAGTCATGGATGCCTTGTGTAGATCAAGTCTAAGATAGCAGTGGTAAGGCTAACTTTTATCTTAGGATGGTTTACACAACGAAGCTGTTACGACTCTACCGTTTCGGGGCGTGACATTTACTAGCTCTAATCTCTTATACTACATGGTGTTGAATTTTATACCCCTATTTCTCATTTTTCATTATTGTTAAATACTTTAACTTCAATTATGTAAGAATAACATCCTTAACTTTTTATTTCCTTCTAATTTTTAACGTTTGAAAATAAAATAATAGTAATTTCAAGTTTCACCTTTTTATATAAATCCATCTATACATATCTTATGTTCCTAATCTTAGCAATGATACTGCTTGGTATTGTTAGGGGAAAAAAAACTAAACTCGATATATTGATTGCTTTTTGTTTAAGTTAGTCACATAATGTTGTAGATTAACCTGCAAAATAACTGTAACGCCCCAGAACCCAAGGGCATTACAACCCACCACGTGTCCTTACCATTAAGGCTCTAAAACCGACTACAATATCCAAAATCACTTGTAATAGCAGCTTATCAAGTAAAAACAACAATTCTCCAATTATATCACTCAACTAACTCACAAGCGAGTCACTTCAACCATAACATATTAAATAACTAGATCTTGATCCTCCACAACATACAAAATTATCCACCTCTCTTTCCCAACCTAAGGATAGCAATTTCCATGATTATTGTAAGCTTATCGAATTTACTTGTGGCTATAAAAATAGAAAAAATGAGCTGAAGCACAATACAAATGCACAAACACACATGGATGCTAAGCTCAAAACATTCACATGCATATAATGCAACTATAATAAAATATAAGTAAACAATAGTATTTTTATCTTTAATTTAGGTTAGCATACAACATAAGGGTACTCATGATCCCGCCACACCATGATCTGGTCCACATATATAGGTAAATATAATATAAGTTTTCCTTTAAGCCCTTTACACTCAGAGTCTATAGTCTAGAGACCAAAAATCTAATATTCTAGCTACGTCATTCCATATGAAAATCCACTAGAGAAAGCTCGCATATGATCAATGGTTGTTTCTCTAAGAAACTACCATTGCAGGCCTCTAAAGTAAGCAGGTTAAGCACAACCAACCACCATATTAATTAGGCCAAATATAAATTTAGTCCAGTTTAATTACTAAGTCCTATCAAATACAAATAATAACCAAGCACCATGTACCTGGAAAGCCAAATCTGAACCAATTACAAAGTCCAAACCAACAATGGAACCTAAATTTAACAACCTAACAATAACTAGAAATCCACTACTTTAAGCCTCATATGAAAAAGCTCCAACCACCTAATAAGAAAGGAACTTGATAACTAGCACGAATCTATTTGAAATTAGGAACAAGTATATACATTAACCTTCAGATAATTGATTGCTAAGTTTCTACCTAAATGTTACTCAAGAATCTTTTATTAATTTACTATTTGTTACTATAGCTTATTTTATAAATTTAATGTCTCAAATAAATTTAGTTGAACCGATTCAAGGGTGAATGAACCAATGGAGACGATCTAAACCGGTTTAGGGATTTATTGGATCAGTTAGGTACTAAATGGGTTTCGTCTTAATCTTAATATTCAAATTATTTTATAAATTTAATATTGTTGCTACTATATCGTTGCTTTTGTAAACTTATAATAATTATACATCAATATTGAGGCACTCTTTTATGGTATTATAAGGTACTAATAACCATACTTGTATAAATGCAATATACTAACCTAAGTGATAATGCTATTTTAATATTAAACATTAGTAACTTGTAATTACATGAGGAAATACTCCTAAGAGCAACCTTTCTCTTACTTATATGTGATACCACCAACACTACCTTAGCAAAGAGCTTGCTCAAAAATAGGTTTGCTTAGTCACATGCTTTCAAAGGAACTCCCTAAAACTTTATTAAATTGAACTGGCTTAAGAAGTTCTCACTTGAAATTGTAATTCCTACTTACTTACTTGCTTTCTTACTCATTGGATCTTCTTCTTGGTTTGAGATTCCTTAGATGTGGGGCTAGCCGATTTCAGATAGCTTTTTAAGGAGTCAAAGAAGTGACTAAGAAGACAGCAACAAATATACACTATACAATCGATAAGCGATTAAGAGAAAGAAATTTCGGATTAGCTAATGCTTACTGATAGAATAGATGGAGATGCAAGGCGGGAAGACTAATAACTGGCCCTTTGAAGAGCTCTAAAAGCTTTGTAAAGGAGAGGAAACTATCATATATTGAAGTTTAGAGATGGAAATGAAGTCCAGAACAAAGGCAAGCAAGTCATCTCTTTATGGAATATCTTAATGTTTTGTTATATTACTATTAACCAAAATAACTTTTGAAAGGAAAGAAAAATAAAGAAATAATGATAAACAATTAATATGAGATATCATTTTAGGAGGTCGTTTTCTTAAACAGACAAATGACAAATACTCATACAACTAAAAGCTGATAATATTTAGCTAATAATAACACAAAATAACCTAGTAATTTGAGAACATGCCCCATGTTAAACAAAGTTGGAACAAAAGGTGTTGAGTTGACTCATTAGATGTCGGAAGCAAGAGATGCCAAAGGTGTAAAGTTTACCCATCACATGCTCTAACAAGAAAGAATGATGAGAATTGGGAACTCTAAACCCGGTTACATTGTAACCAACGAAGGAGATGACAATGTGTAGACGGTCCAAGACTCGCTAAAGATGGAAGTTGGAAAACAAGAGAAACACACTTACTACACCATGCTTCAAAGAAGAACCAAACAGAAACAGCAATCACTTTCGACTTAACGGTAGCTTAATTGATACTTCAAGATATTGAAGAAATCAACATGGGTTTAGTGTAGGGTTTAGCAAAGACGAGCGACTCAAATGAATTCCTCACCAAATGAGTACAACATGGACCTAAACTAATGTTTGGCATTATACATAAATACTAATATAGGGAATCTCTCTACTAATTCATGCTAAAGGAATAAGATAAGAGAAGAGGTCAATTTAGAGCTATGAACTCTCCAGAACAATAAGGAGAATATTCATTAATAATGTAACAAATGATTTCGGCTATAACAAAAAGGACTATTTACATGTGTTCTTTTAAGGTTACAACCACAAATAAAATAAAATAAAAAGGATACAAACAAAAAGTTAGTAAAAATATATAAAGGGGTGTGTTTTTAGTAAGAAATTGTTTCTCGATTAGTATACATTATGTACTCACCACTTTTAAATTTGTACACACATCACAAATGTAGTGTTCACTAGTATACTTATACACATACAAACACATACTATACGTATATGTATATTTTCACTTAGCAAAAGCTTCAAGTCACTTGTTCATTTTGCCTTCATATTATTCATTAGTGAGGATGCACTCATCAATAAATGACCTAAAGATGCACTCAATGCTTAATAAGTGGAAAAATATGTTATAATTCTTATATCATACATATATATATATATATATATGCATATATAGCATGGAATTATAAAATTAAATGAATATGTTTGTAGTTCAAATTTTTCTACCGACTCAACTTTATTTTTTAAAGGATCGGTCTCGTTCTTTATTTCATCCTTGATTTGTCCTCCTTTAAATTTGAATCATTGAACAAACAATAAATTTAATGTTTCTGATTTAACAAAATGAAAATAAATGATGAAATGAAGGGAGGAATCGATCCCATCAAAATGGAGGACAGGTCTATAGAATCTCTATGTAGTTTTAGATATTTTTCTAACTATATAAGATGATAAATATTATATTTATGAATTTTTCTATGGTCCCATTCTTATTTTTTAGAAAATCATTCATGCCCTCCATCTCACACTTAATTTGTATTGTTTTAAATCTGAACCATTAAATAAACTATAGATTCAATAGTTCAAATTTTAAAAAATATAAATGATTGATGGAATAGAAAGTAAGATCGGTCCTGTCAAAATTGAGGACATGGTTAAATGTTAGATTATGATAAATCAAAACATATAATAAGTATACATAATGCTATATACTTTATAATATCGTAACATTACATTACTAACTATATAATATTGTAATATCTATATGTTACATGTAAATATCTTAATTACTTAGCAAATTATATATTTATATATATGTATAAAATTACAATTGCAATATATATGTAATATTATATATGACATACTACGGTAACATAATAGCGCTTATATGCAGGTACCCGTGTTTGTGTAACGATATGTCTAATAAAAACATAATAGATGTTACAATATATTATAAGTTAATTATATATATACACACATACGTAATACATATATCATATATTCATTATAAGCTATCATAATCTATTGTATATATCTACTATGATATTGTCTATGAATATATTAAATATCATTATTAGTAATTATAATACATTATATTATGTATATATCATTACATACTACGATGTGAGATGTAATATATCATATATTGTTTGTACGTAGTAAAGGTGATATACGATTCAAACGATATGCATTGTTTTCTATGTCTCTCTCACACAAACACTTACGCATAATATTCAGATAAACAAGACTTCTTGGTGTTACACCTTTCAAAAGTTATTTTTACTAATAAATTCTTTTAGTTATCTCCAAAATAAAAATATGCAGCTTATCTCATAGAAATAGTAAATTTTCTATAATTTACAAGTTTTTACTTTCCTATATATGCATATCCACTTTAGGTAAAAAGACTAAAATATAACAAATTAAAATGTAGCTACTAATTCTTATTGTAATTTCCATTTTGAACAAACATTATATTCAATTGCTTTTATTTTAGGCGCATTCCTATCCATTTTGTGTTTGTGTGTGTGTATGTATACATGTGTATTATAGTATTTATATATTTTACGATATATTATATATTAATGTATTTGTACATTTACAAATTAAGGGCATTTTTTTAAATTTCTTAATTACACATGTCCAATTTCATTGCAAATATGGTACGATCAAACAAAATATTAAAGTGAAATCAAGAATTTATGAACGTTTCCTTTAAAAGAAATAAAAACATATGGAAATGCAATTAGAATTAAGAACTCTTAAATCGTTGAACACAAACTATAATGTCGTGGATAACGATACAAATTATAAACTAAAGACTAAGTAGGAAATTCGTATCCAAAGGAGGTGCAAGACATGGATAGAGTAATAGATCATCATGGCATAACAGTAATAATAATAATAATGATAATGATAATAATAATAATAATAAAAGTAAAAGTGAAAAGAAGAATTTGGTATGACCACATATAGATTTGTTTTGGGGGAGCTTTTGTTGAATGTTGAATGCAAATGCAGTTGAGGATCACAAACTCTAAAATCATTAAACATAAACTATAAAATTATGAACATTATTACAAATTATGAACTACAAAGTGAATATGATAATTCATAATGTTGTAAGGAATCGGAGATAATATTGTCTTCAACCGTTAAAGTTAGGGTTAGGCAAAAAAATCACAAACCGTTGATTGAACCATGAATCGAACCGAAAAATCGATTTTTTTACTAATTGATCGTTTGGTTTACGATTCAGTTTGGAGAAGCAAAAAATCGAACTGTTTAGTATCGAATCAAACTGTTTAGTAACAAAAAAATTATACAATTATTTTGTACTTTTTATATTTTTTTTCCATCATTCTTCATAAATTTCATCAAATTTTTCATATTTTGTTATTATTTATCATAATTTTGTATCAATTATTAAAATTAAGTTGAGTAAATTCCATTTAAAATTTTATATTTATTAGAGATAAAAATATTTAGTGAAAATTTAACACAAACGGTTTGAACCGTGGATCGAGTCGGCCTTAATTAGGTACAAAAAATTTATAAATTGAACTGTATGGTCAGATTCAACTTAAAAAAAAAAACGAACCATTATATTAGGTTCGATTTAGTAAAGAGAGTGAATCGTATCGAGCCGAATCACACCTACCCCTAATTATAGTATATCTGGGTTTTATTTTTTTCAAATATTGCTTTTATTGAAGGAATATTATGGAAAAGGAGAAGTTATATAAAAAGAAAATTTGAGTTACAAATATTAGCTCATTTATCAATCTCATGATAAATTTTCAAAATACATAAGAATATTATGAAATTGTAATTAAATTTCATTTTGAGATAATTACAAGTAATGAAGGAGAATTTACGAATTATATACATTATTATGGAATTATAAAATGAGTCACGAACATCTAGGGCATTACGAAACATAAGAAACTTTACGACAAATAAAACATAATTATAGTTGAGGAAAGTTATGAATTTCTTATGGAATTCACAAGCATCAAACTTTTAACTATATCTCATTACGAATTGTATGAACTATATAATATTAAAAAAATCATGGAGATATTATTACTAAAACTAAGATAAATTATGAACTTAATAGAATATGATTTTCTCATATATTTTTTTGAAATTAAAACTTCAATTCTCTTCATTTAAAAAAAAATTAACAAGTAGGTAATGAACAATAAGGCAATTTGCAAACACATCTAAGCAAGTCACGATATTTGTTTTTTAATTTACTAACAATAAAATTGGGGGAAAAAAATAACATCACTAATATGTGTCCTTATCATCTCAATTCAAGTGCTATAAATTGATATGTTCTTTTGCAAGAACATTTAAGTTTTGTAAAAAAAAAAAAAAAATCTCTTAAGCCTGGTAACATCATTCCTCCATTAGTACTTTAATTCCATGATTTTCTAATTTTTGAAAACTAAAAATAACTATGTAAAGATGGCTCTTCTAATTTTGGTACAATATATGCAATGAGTCCTCTAATATATTTGTTTGTCAATTAATCCTTTGATGTGTCTTTTGACATGTTTGGCAAACCTTGCAAATGAAAAAGTAAGATATTGTTTCCTATCTTGAAAACATCATCCATGAAATGAAAACATAAGGGAATCACATGGTTAAAATATATATATATATATATATATATATATGTTAAGCAACTCTTATCTTTCCATGTACATGCAGTTATGGTGTATCACCTTTTCCAAGCCATTTTCTAATACTTCCTTCAATATGGATCGATCACCAAGATTATTTAATCAAGTAAAGTCTTTCTCGTTTTGATGTATTTAGTTTGAGTTATAAGATTCTCAAACAAAATAAAAGAAATTATAAGTATTTAAATTGTTTGGTTAAATATGTGGAAATATAATAAATAGTTTATTAAAATTTATGCCAAAAAATGAGATTAGTAAATCTACTTTTTTTCCTTTAATACCAAGCCAATATAACATAGTGGCATGAATATAGAGCTCTTAACGGGATTGATCAGCTTCAAGTTCACCCTCATCTAAGTTATAATGTGGTAGTGTTGTTTGGCAAAAAAAAACAAAAAAAAAGAAGAAGGTATTTTTGTAAATCTTTATAGCATGTCCTTCTACAAATAAAAGTTCCACAAATTTGGAAGTTTTACACCAAAATCTTCTAATTAAATAATGTTACACTAATTGTAGTGGTCAATAATCAGATTATGGTAAATATCATGTTTTATATCCTTCTAAATTTGGAAGAAATCTTTCAATTGGGTAGAACTTTTTTTAATGGATCTAACTTTCCTATCAATATCGTATCCTATTCACATGCAACTTTTCTTTTTATGTCCTAAAAATTGCCCTAAAATTTATTATTTTCAATATATAATTCAGGATAGAGCTTGATTTCCAAAAATGTCAGGACCTTCCACTTTTTAAAATCTTATTATATAACCTACTAACATAATCTCTTCTTATTTTATGATTAAGACTTTACCTCATAGGTGACACATAATTTCTAGTAAAACTACTGCAATGGAAAATTACCAAAACTCTCACTCCAACACATATGCACTCTCCTCAATCTACTCCTCGGAGCTTGAGTCGTTTACATTCCCTATCCATCCATGCAACATATCATCTCCTTTTTCTTGGGCTGAAGAACTCATCTTCAGAGGTCGACTCCTCCCTTTAGAGCAGTTTGCTCGCGAAGTCATGATTAATTCACTTATTTCTCCTTCCTCCACTTCCCCTTCCTCAAAAAGCATCACAACTATATCTCCTAACTCAATCCCTACTGCCTCCTCCCCATCTTCTTCTTCCTTTAATCCCCTTGAATGCAACTCCTTACAACCTAACTTTGTCTCTAAATATGATAAGCATTGGAGACATCATGATGATGGCCAACAAAAATATAATGGTAATGAAGATGTTGGCATAGTTTATCTTTTAGAATATATATTTGTACGTGTTTGTGTATTTTACAATAAAAATTTATGTTACATGACAAATGTATTGTTTAATATATATTATGTAATCTCTTTTCAAAAAAATATATATATATATTTGGCTTATTATTTTATTATCTCATGATAAATATATATACATGTACATGTATATACGAGACAAATGGTATTGCATTTTATTTTTCCTATGTCTATTCTTTTGTAAATGATTTTTGAATAAATTGCTTATATTTTTTCTTTCTTCTCATATTTTAGGTATTTTGGCTTCAACAAAGTATATATCAAGTGTCTCTCCAAGAAACGCCCAAGAATCCATATTTGGGTTTGGGTCCATGTCCGAGTTTGAGACAACAAAAAGGAGAAGCTCGTTGCTAAAGGAAATTATTTGCAAGTGCTTCAAAAAATTGAATCCTTTACACAAGAAAGTAATCGAGAAACATCAACAACAACAAGAACAAAATCATAATACAGCTACTATTAATAAGGTCTCTAGTGCACACAAAACAAAAAGATCTTTTCCTAGTATTAATTCTAAAAATGGTGGAAATAATGTTGTTTTTCTACATTGCTTCTTAGGTAATTTTCAATATTCGAAAAAAAAGAGATGTGTCGATTCAAGTCATTCAAGTGCGTCACATAAGAAAGGGTTTTCAAGCCCTAACCTCATATCGCCTACATACCGTACAACTACTTCCTCAAATGAGGATTTGATAAAAGAAGCAATAGAATATTGTAAAAATTCAATGAAGCAATGAGATTTTCTTACACTTTGAAAATTCTCCTCGTAGTACATGATATTGCATGGTTTTTAGCTTGAAAATGTATAAATATGATGCACCAAACTGACTTGGTGAGGACCAAGATGAAGAGAAGAAACTCTACCTTGAAGTAGTTGTTGTTGTTGCTACTTTTAATATAGCTTCTTAATCATAGGCTTAATATTTAGTAGTATAATTATGGGAAGAACATTCAACATTTTTAGTAGTTTAGTTGTTTTAAGTTTTTGTAGTGCACTCCCAATGTAAATGTATCATTCTTTCTTATGGCATATCATTTGAACAAACTAATAGACTTTTGAATTATTGTTGTTCTATTACAAAATCTTATTCCATTTAAATTCAAGTTATATGGATATGATTATTAAATTCGGATATATTGAAAATCAAATGTTCAAAGTTTCATAATCATACAATAGTAATAACTTATTAAACCATTTACCTATTTATCTCGAAATTATTATATACATTCAACTTCACTTTCTTAAAAGATGGTTTAGTTTACTCCTTTAAAATTACCCAAGATTCACATTTGAGGAAATTCGTATCAGATTGTTAGTCTTATGCTAAAGCATAACAATCGAGACATTTGCAATGTCTCCAATGATTAGGGAAAAAATGATTAATTAAATTTAAAAAGAAAAGGAAAAGAAAAGAATTGCATAAAATAAAATAAAATAACTTTATGATTATCTTTAAAGATTGTCATGTGGAGATAACTTAATCAAATTTTTTCTTATTAAATTGACTATACTAAGAAAAATATCCTAGCAAACACTGAGATGACAAGTATACAAAGTAGATATCAAATTTAATTACCAAAAGTTCAATGAAACATGATAATAATTTCAAATTTAGAACAAAATAGAATCCTACATTATACTTGGTCATAACTAGCTTTCAAGGCAGACAACGGGAATGTACTCCATAGCCAATTTAACCTAAGTATATACAATTTAGGATTAAGATCCTCTAAAGTTTTAAATTCCCAAAGTTAAGATTATGAGATCATAATATATGGATTATTAAAATTTAATTGTTTAGATTAAGAAAAAGTTGACTTACCTTTTAAATAATAAATCTAACCCTAATTTTCAATTTTCATATATAAAACCTACGATTCTATCCCTTCAAACTTTGGAACCAAACATAATACCAACTATGCTATCTCAAAATACCAAAAAAAAAAAAAAAGAGATAAAGACTCTAAGTGATGATAAGGCATCTTTTGCCATTAATTTTAATTAATTACATTTATCATTCACTATCTTCCTATTTCTAGTTGTTGCAAAGTCATTCCAATAATTAATTAGCATTGCGAAGGGTCAATCCTTTTATGCTTTAAATTTTCATTAACAAATGGTGTACGAGATAACACAAGAATTCGCATCCATCATAATTATTGTTACTTATATCTATTGAAAGCTTTCCTTATAATTGATAAAGAGATTAATTCTTTTATTTATTTTCTAATATTTTTCCTAACTATTATCTGATCCATTAATTGATAAATATAAAGTCCCTTCCTTCAATTGTCAATACACAAAAAAACATACCATTGATCATGCCTAATCCTGTATTCTCATGTATTGAATTCCAAGCAAGTAATTTAAGATATATACGAAAGTAGCCCAATCAAGTTGACACTTCACAAGCCATAGGAGTTAGACGAGAACACTCCAAGGGTACAGAATATAGAACTATAACAAAATAATATTATAGCAAAAAATAGTTAATTTTACTAAATTATACTTTTTTTTTAAATATTAAGTAACAAAAGTTAACTAAACTTCAAAGATTAAATTATTTAAACCATAAAATTATAAAATAACATAAAATAATATGTAAAAATATTACATCCACTTCAAGTATAATTATTACATATAAATATATATATGTAAATATTCAAAATTCCCCAAAATACACATGATTAGCTTAAAATTATTAAGAAAAATAATGAAAATTAGTAAAAAAAATTTACTAAACTAACAAAATGACAAGGATTAAGGCGTAAGACATCTCCTAGATAGCCATTCGTTAGATAAGCTAGCTTAATGACACAAGACATGCATGGTTAAGGAGTATTTAAGTTTTAAAGAGAGAGAAAACTCTTATTTTTACACCAAGTAGCATAGAAAATATCACGAAGAGCTCTTTAGAGGTTTTTGATGTAACATAGGATTCTAGAAAAAATCAAAGAAGAAGAAGAAAATTGAAGGAAGATTCACTACAAAAATAGAAAGAAGAACTACACAAACTAACCACCAACCAACAGTGGAGGTGGCAATTAGCTAGTCCAAAAACCAGGTGGTCGAAAGACACTAATCTAGTGATTTCAATATCTTGCCTAAATTTTATCAATGTAGTAAAAATATCAAATTAACTCCAAAAATTATAAAAATTTTATTATGAAATATTTTTTACATGTACTATTTGAGAAAAATACCAATTTATAAAAATTTTAAGTAATTACAACACGTCCTTAAGAAATCGCCTAAAATCATGTTATTTTCTAGGTTATTTTGAATAACTCTATTGTTGTAGTTTTAAAACCAAAATTTTTCTACATCTTTATATTATATGTAAGAATGTTATGAAGAGATTTCGGACAAAAATATTTTTTATAATTTTTGTGAATTAAATTAGTAGAAAAATGCTATTTTTTAGTGTTTTTATGTAATTAGGTTTAAGGAAAATAATTTGCATCTATTCTAGTGTCATTTAAGTTATATTATATTGTGATGAATGATATGGAGTTAAGTGGATTGAATGGAAGTGAAATATGTACAAAGTTACTAGTTATGGGCTTAACGCATTAAAAGGAAAATATGGGTATTAGGAAGTTTTAATAGTGTAGTATTAATTAAAATGGTAAACTAGTTGTATGACCATGTATTAACATGTCTATAACTAGAAGAATGATGCTAGAGTGAGTCACTTAGTAAGTTTAATCTGGTTAGACGGTTCTTTGAGAGGATTAATTTGGTGAAAAAGAGACTTAATCCTATAGTTGGAGATTTGATCAAAAGGTTAGCTGGTATAAATAACTTAACTAATATAACATCAGATGATTGATAAGAGAGTTCCTAGTTAGTAAGGTTATTTTCAAATATTTTGTCATAGGGTTTCGGAACAAAAACTATGTAAAGAATATTGTTGAGAACCTCATTTAGAGACTTTAACAAGAAGTTAAAACTTAACAAAAGACTTAATGAACCTACATAAACAAAATCAAAACTATGCATAAAACATTAAAAAGAATTCATATACTTTTTATTTATGAGTTTTTGTTTATGGTTGTAGCTAGACTATATGTGTGCGTACTATGTGTGTATGCTTATGATACTGATTTATGATTGGGAGATGTTCTCAAAATGTTGTTTCTAGTTGAACATATTATATTTGACTTGTCTTAAACTTATTTGCCCACCTTAAATCCAAACTAACCTTAAGTTATTGAAATACTAACTAGACATTCATAACAATCTAACATGGGTAACAATTAGGCTATAAGACCAAATACTAACACTTAGATGAGGATAGTAGAAATAGTCATGTTCCCACCCTTATTCGAACTAAATGATAGGAGAAGAGGTTGATGCAAAGTTTGGAACTGTGGTTCAAATATTATCTAAGAATGAAGATGTTCTTCATTACATAAGCTTAGATTTGGTGTAATAATATCTCATTGACACTCTTTGATATAGGCTAGAGCTGATGCAATTTTTCTAACTTCACAATGAACCAGTTAAACATTGTGTGATGAACTTTCGTTTACTTGTTACATTTGCATCTAATTAATGATTGATAACCACGCTCGTTTGATATACTCTTATGACTCCATCCTATCATATTGAGCTAGTTGTGTTTACATCCCAATAGACTGATTTACAGGTGATGATCAATACTTGAAGATGCCATGCTACAATCACCCACAAGTTAGTTTTCAATGGGCTGGGGAGTGAAGACTTGATTACTAACGAACCGATCACCTTTTCCCTTTTGTTTTTTGTTTTCTCTTGTAAGAAAACTATGAAGGTCTTCTTAGGAGACTTTATAGTTTTCATTAGCTCGGTGATATATTAAGTATGTATAAATAAAACCTCCTATGGGTTATACAATCCTTTTGAAACTTTTGATGTATATAAAAGGGAAAAGTACAAAAAAGTCTTTAATGTTTCACATTTTTACAAATCAGTCCTTAACTTTTCATTTAGTTCATTTCAATTCTTAACCTTTTTAAGTCATATCAAATAAGTTCTTTTATTAACTCTGTTAAATTTTCTATTACTGTGGACATGTGTCAGCATAGAATTAGTCTACACAAATATAAAAAAGTACCTAACGTTTACCCGTATATATAAATCATTCCTTAACATTTACTTATATATGCGAATTGGTACTTAAAATTTTTCATTTAATTCATTTTAGTCCTCAACGTGTCCATACATAACAAAAAAACTAACAGAGGGACTTTTTTATAAATTCATTAAAACATTGAGGACTAAAATAAACTAAATAGAAAGTTAAAAACCGATTTGTGTATATAGGCAAATATTACAGATTTTTTTTATTTTTCCCTATATAAAATTATGTAAAAGATCTACACTATCAGTATTACAAGAAATCATGTTTAATAAAATGTTACTTTACAGCTCCTATATAATACGGGTACCTACCTGGCCACTTTAAAGTTAGTTGAGTTACGAACGCCTTGTAGACACCTTATTTTTGCCACCCTTAGGATTTTTTTTAATTATTTTATTAGGCTAGGTCTAAAAAAATAAAAATAAAAAATGATAATAATAAAAGTGTTGAGTTGAGTCGAGTCAGTCGTTTAGGCTCGGATCGAACAATTGTTGAAAATGTATATTCAATTTAATAAATTTTGAGTCGTTAAATAGTTTAGCTTCATTAAAATGTTTTTAGTCCAAATGAATATAAAGTGGGTTTTTTATCTAATTTATATTGAGCTAAATAAACTTAAGAATTATTAAATGGGTTAACGTGTATTTTAGGCTAAATTTAGATGAACCGAATTAAGCCCAACATAGAAAGCCCAAATAAGTGTGGAGTTTCTAGAAACTGAATTAAATCTTCAATGAATTTAATAAATTCAAATCAATATCATCGTATATTATCAATATTGGATTTGTTAAGAATAAATCTTCGTAACAAAAAGATCCAAAAGATTCAAGTGAATGAATTATAAATAGTAGTTTTCGACTGTGAAAATTTTTAAGTTTCATTCACAATCTCCTCACATCTCATACACATTTTCAAAGTTCATATTTCTACAATCCGTTCAACATATAATTTCCATACATGCACGTGCATTGCAATTCACGTCCTACTATCCTCACATACACAACAGACCCATACAATTCTCGTCATGTCACACACAACCCATACTCCCACTCACACTTATACGCTACTATCCTACATACACTCATGGATCACATCACGCAATCCAACGCCACATACAAACAGTAGCTGCACGCTGCATAGTTTAATTCTACACTACACGAGTCTACGTACGCCACAACCTAGTCCAAGTGTAGCACTTCAATCACGTCCATTCCATGATTAGTTCTAATACATTCCACGCATGAATCACCCATACGCTATAGCATACAGCCAGCATCTACACAATGCGATTCGATCCACGTGAATATCCCCCTTGGATCCTACCATTGGGTAAGCTAGTTTTTTTAATAATAGTTTCATTAGTTTACTTTCTCTTTTTCTTTTTTTTTTTAGCTAATAGTTTTATTAGTTTATTTTCTATTATTTTTTTATAGTTATATCTTAATAACTTTTTTTTTCTTAGTAGAGCCTGTTGGTTTAGTTGTTTCTTTATAGAATAATCCTAACAAAAATTATATGTCATGCATCTCCATAAATAGGTTTGCATTTTCTTAAAAAAATTTATTTTTTTAAATAAATTGCATTTTCATAGAAATTGTATCCTTTTCATAAAAATCACATTTTTTAGATAAAATCCCATCTTTTGGATTAAATTGCATTTCTTAGATAAAACCATATCTTTTAGATAAAGTCATGTCTTTTAGATTAAATTGAATTTGTTTAGATAAAATTGCATCCTTTTAGAATAAATCGCATTTTTTATAAAATTGCATTTTAGGGTACAATTGCATATCTTTAGGATAAAAATTACATCTAGATTGTGCACCTTAAAAGATTTGACTAAAATTTGCATTATTTTTCATTTTCAATTTTTTAATATGGCATTTAGAGATTTTTAGTAAAAACCATTTTTTGATACTTAGTTAGTTTTTCATAAAATAAAAAAAAATCTTTAATAGGCATTTTTTTATAATTAAATATCTTTCCCATGATTTAGGCATCTTTTTCTATAGTTTAAATATTTTTTCCATGGTTTAGAAATCTATTCCATGGTTTAAACATCTATTACATCCATTCTAAGGTTTAGACATTTTTTTCATGATTTAGATATCTGTTCCATGAATTAAATATTTATTTTATGATTTAGATATCTTTTCTATGGTTTAAACATCTTTTTTATGGTTTATGCACCTTAGGCATGTTTTTAACATAAATTACATATTTCATGAAAAATTACATTTAGATACTTAAGCAATTTTCTAAAAAATTTTATCATGTGGAAAGCTCACTTCTCTAAATAAAAATCTGAATTTGTATTTTTTTATTACGGATTTCCAAAATTAGACAATAAAAATTATGGTTTTTTTAAGATTTTTCTGAATAAAAATAAATTAGCTAAAAACGTAAACCCAACTACTTTTTAAAAAAATTAAAATTTATCCACACATTAAAAATTTATAAAACAAAACTATGTTGGTTTAATCCTAATTAGTGGGCATGTAGGTATATTTGGGGCAAACATAAAAAAATTAATTTTTTTATTTTTTTTGAAAATTGGTAATAAAAAATCATCAAAAATTCATTTTAATTACATTTTTGTATATCTTTACATATTTTGGAATTTTTAGAAAAATTGAAAAAAAAAATAAAAGCCCATTATTTTTTTTTTTTTTGTTACATGGTGATTTAGTTTTAATAAGACTAGCCCCCAAGCTTAAATTTTCTAATTTAATTTTCTAAAAAAATATTTTTTTTTAGAATATTTACAAATTAGTGGCTAGATTAGGGTTTTCCTACCTAGGGACCCTAATTTCACTTTTTACCAGTTTAACTAATTAATGACTCCAATTTTTTTAAATATTTTTTTAAAAAAATATTTTTCCTTAATTTAATGTCAAGTAATCTATATTAAGCGGGTTAGGCTTAGTATAAGTTAAATTTAGAAAAACCGAAATAGGGCTCGACACACCTTGCGTAAACTATGCCTATGTTAGTAGCTAAGGTAACTAGCTTCTAGCTTAGGTTAATTTACACGGCAGAATTATTACAATTCATCAGGTTTAGAGCATAGCACCTGTCGAGTCTGATTTTCCGGTTTTTGTTTATAATTGATTTCTCATTTCTTAATTAATACTAAACCCTAACCCATTTAATATTAATCCTCGACTAAAGAAATTAAGAAATTCCGGTTTTTTTTTTCCTGACTTTGGTCGAGTGGCGACTCCAAAAATTATTTTCAATAAAAAAAACCGAAATTTCTTAATTTCTTTAGTCGAGGATTAATATTAAATGGGTTAGGGTTTAGTATTAATCAAGAAATGAGAAATCAATTATAAACAAAAACCGGAAAATCAGACTCGACAGTTTGGCGACTCCACTGGGGATCGCTAGAGGGCTAGCCACTAGAAGTTGTCGAAAATAGGATTATTTTTTTTTTTAAAATTGGAATAATAAAAAAAATAAAAAAAAAGAACTTAGGTATGTTGTTTGATGTATTTGTTTATTTTATTTATTTGTTTTTGTTTACTAACATTTTTTTTGTTGTGATAGTTTATTTAAGGGGGAATTTTGGGGGGTTTTACTTTTACTTTATTTTCTACATCATAAATGCATGGTAGATATGGTCAGAACCAGATCGTCTTAGGATCTTAGGAGGGGGGCCATTGTGTAAGATTCGGATGTTGTGGGGTAACTACCTTCCGGGGCCGATCAGGCTACCCCACTCAAGTTCAGATGCAACCACAGAATCGTTGCTTGGAAAAAACGTAGTGGTTGCAGAACTTGAGGACCTTTAGAACCCACCCTTTGTATTTCATGAAAACTTTTTTTTTTTTTTCAAAAAATTCACAAGAATCTATGATGTGGCAAACCTAAATTGATAAAGGCAGTTGTGAAGTTGTGATTGTAATTGTAACTGTAATATTTCCTTGTAAATAACTTGTAAAATTTTATGTAAGGTTTAGATTACGTTGTAATTTTAATTTTGATTTTAACTAAGTCATGGCTGGATCAAATCAAAGGTCTTTTAAAGACATTCATGTTCACCTATCGCATTGGCCTCAAAAACTGCTTCAAACGTGGTTTCGACTCTTCAACCCAGATAAATAGGAGTTTAATAAGAATAAGATTGGGCCCATCTTCTCTCTACAAAAGATCCCCATGAACATCACTATAGTGTGGGCCTTTGTATATCTATAGGAGCCCGAATCTATCGCTTTTTGTTTGGGCCTACATCAGCTGAGCTCAACCCTCACGGAGTATAGTAAAAACAAAAAAATAATTAAAAAAAAAAAGAAAAAATAAAACAAAAGAATCAAACCTGTAAAATAATAGGTAGTTATCATTGTACCTAGTATTCTACCCACCAAAAATATTCATTCTTTTAGGTAAATTCAATATTTTGCAAATAGCCTTCTTCATTTGGAATAAATAAGATTGAGATATTTTCTTTGTTTAGTCTTTTGTTCTTCAAAATTCCTTATTTGTAAATAGACTCTCAGTAATATTGTTCTCGACTTGTATATATTTCTATGAAAGAAATCTTCCGTAATCATCCATTTACAACTCCATCACTCGATCTTTGTAACACAAAAGCCCTAACTTTTCCTCTCTCTCTTTCAAAAAAAAAAAAAAGAAAGAGAAAAGAAAGAAAAAAGAAGGAAAGAAAAGAAAAGAAATAGAAAGAAAGTCGCTAACGGTTACAAATTCTTATAGGGTTCGGGACAAACACAATCACTTGGTCCATTAAGGCAAATAACTTAAACAGACCTACTTGGCCCGAGAAAATAACCAACCAAACCCGAACTCTAGCCCATCAAGATGATTCAACCAACTCAAAGCCCTTGAGTTGTCGAGTCCAAACCATGAGTCGAGTCAAAACACAAAGCCATGAAACACTATCCTAAGCTTAATCCTTGATACAAACAAAAAGGGCAATTATTAGTCCCTTCGACTTCAAAAGCTGTCGGTTCTAGCCCATTTGAACTCTAAAGAACCTGACCTAAAATCACATATAGAAGCTCAAGGGCGTTAAGACCTATAAGTCTGGGGCATGGGGCATTTAGTCTTTAAAATTTCACAACTGGGGCATGTTCCAAGGAATTGGGGAGTAAGGTCAATACCCTAAGGTCAATCCATCCTTATGTAAGGAATTGGTAACTCACTTTTAAAAAGTTTTGAATAAAAAGAGGCAAGCTATATCCTATATACTAACCCTTAAACACTTTGAAAGTTAAGAGACATCATGGTGAGGATGTTTTGGACTCATTCCTTAAAGGAGGTCCATTTTGAAATTGATACACAGACCGGAATGAAGTTAGGCATTCATTTTCAAATCCCAAACACAATTATCCTTTGATAACCCCGTTAGACTGATCTGGAGTCATCTCAAATGAAAACCCTGTCAAGAACCACCCCACAGTGGGGTAATTCGGAGGTTAGGGTCATTGATTAGGAGAAAAGGATAAAACTGATTTGTGCTTGCCCCAGTAATAATAATTTAAGGATAATTTTTGTTTTCGATAAATTGTTTTCTTTGAAGAAGAGCTAACATTTTTCTAAATACCCCAAAGGCTACACATACTTTACCTAAGCCAATGCACTCTGAACCTAAACCTATGAATTTAGGGCCTTGATTCATCTAAAGACAAAAACTTGACAAAAGAAATAGTTATTTTTTGGGGAGAGAAAAGAAAGAAATGAAACGAAATAAAAAAAAAAAGAAAAAAAGAAAAGAAAAGGAAAAAGAAAAAAAAAGGAAAAAGGAAAATGAAGAAATACCCAAATATCGAGCTTGAGAAAATCCCCAATCAAAGAAGACCCAAGTTGCTCTAAAAACACAAGGCCTTGAATCACATTCCCAACCAAAAACACAAAAAAACCTCATATTCATTTAGAATCATGTTCTCAACCACAAATCAAAAACTCCATATTCAACTCAAAATCACACTCCAAAAACCCTTTCTATCCACTCGATTCTTAAACACAAGACCTTCCCACCCACATTACCTCCCTACTCAAAGCTCTTCTAATTTTGAAGAATAATTTATCTAAAATAAAAATTATTTTTGAAACTGGGGCAAGTGCACATCTAGTTCATTCCTAAGGGTTCTTGACTTGTACCCCTGGGTTAGATGAAAACACTTCTTCAAAAATTGGCCCTCTCAATTAACTTCTTTTGAAACCATTTAACCAAAAGCCCAAGTTACAATACTAAACCCAAAAAGACCTAACAGATCGATCAGAATGTATCATTTACAAATTGGATTGTAATTTTCGGAATAGTAGTCAAGAGTGAAATTCAAACCGAGAGTGCGTAAGCAAGTCCTCTTTGACTAAACTAATCGTGAGTTACCTTTTCCTTATGAAATGAATGTTTAAAGCCTATCCAAAAACCTCATTGTCTAGGTTACAAACTAGGGTAGATATGAGATACCTTACATGATTATAACGTTTGCCTTTTAAATATAAATTTGTATCCGTTAGCAAACTTTCAAGGAAAAAGAACGAAAAAAGAAAATGAAAAGACATGAAAAGGAGAAAGAGAAAGTGGAGGCTTGTTATAAGTTTTTCCGTTCATTTTCCAATCCATCTCATCCATAATGGCCAAATTTTCAATTATGTTATAAACAGTTTCCACCAAATTTCTCATTTGTAAATTTCTCAAATCAACAGTTTTTTTCAAGTTAGCTATGTTCCTCAGTTTACTTTTAACTCTCAATAGAGCTTAAGCGAGTCCGAAGGGTGCTTACCCTTTATCCATTTTCTCAAGGATATAGCCAGCTCATAGTGCATTGTTCCTATCCACAACTTCTTTAGCGCTTAAGTCAGCTTATAGAGCACTATCTAGATTCATATTCTCATTTAGGGATCTAGTTAACTCATAGAGTGCAGTCCCAATCTAAAACTTCTTAAGCTTCTGCCTAACTCCAACAACAGTCCCAATTTATAATCTCCTAATGGTTTAGTAAGCTCATTCAGCTCTATCCCAATTCAAAGTTTTCCTTCAAATCTTTAGGTCTTAGCCAGCTCGTGGGGCGCTTTGACCCCCTTGGAGAGTCAGCTCATTAAGGGCAAGATCCAAGTTTCCTTTAAATCTTTAGGTCTTAGCCAGCTCATGGGGTGCTTTGACCGCCTTAGAGAGTCAGCTCATTAAGGGCACGATCCAAGTTTTCCTTCAAATCTTTAGGTCTTAGCCAGCTCGTGGGGCGCTTTGACCGCCTTGGAGAGTCAGCTCATTAGAGGCACGATCCAAGTTTTTCTTCATTATCTTTAGGTCTTAGCCAGCTCAAGGGGCGCTTTGACCACCTTGGAGAGTCAGCTCATTAAGGGCACGATCCAAGTTTTCCTTTAAATCTTTAGGTCTTAGCCAGCTCATGGGGCGCTTTGACCGCCTTGGAGAGTCAGCTTATTAAGGGCACAATCCAAGTTTTCCTTTAAATCTTTAGGTCTTAGCCAGCTCATGGGGCGCTTTGACCGCCTTGGAAAGTCAGCTCATTAAGGGCACGATCCAACTTTTCCTTCAAATCTTTAGGTCTTAGCCAGCTCATGGGGCGCTTTGACCGCCTTGGAGAGTCAGCTCATTAAGGGCACGATCCAAGTTTTTCTTCATTATCTTTAGGTCTTAGCCAGCTCATGGGGTGCTTTGACCGCCTTGGAGAGTCAGCTCATTAAGGGCACGATCCAAGTTTTCCTTTAAATCTTTAGGTCTTAGCCAGCTCATGGGGCGTTTTGACCGCCTTGGAGAGTCAACTCATTAAGGGCACAATCCAAGTTTTCCTTTAAATCTTTAGGTCTTAGCCAGCTCATGGGGCGCTTTGACCGTCTTGGAGAGTCAGCTCATTAAGGGCACGATCCAAGTTTTCCTTCAAATCTTTAGGTCTTAGCCAGCTTATGGGGCGCTTTAACCGCCTTGGAGAGTCAACTCATTAAGGGCACGATCCAAGTTTTTCTTCATTATCTTTAGGACTTAGCCAGCTCATGGGGCGCTTTGACTGCCTTGGAGAGTCAGCTCATTAAGGGTACGATCCAAGTTTTTCTTCATTATCTTTAAGTCTTAGCCAGCTCATGGGGCGCTTTGACCGCCTTGGAGAGTCAGCTCATTAAGGGCACGATCCAAGTTTTTCTTCATTATCTTTAGGTCTTAGCCAGCTCATGGGGCGCTTTGACTGCCTTGGAGAGGTAGCTCATTAAGGGCACGATCCAAGTTTTCTTCATTATCTTTAGGTCTTAGCCAGCTCATGGGGCACTTTGACCGCCTTAGAGAGTCAGCTCATTAAGGGCACGATCCAAGTTTCCTTCAAATTTTTAGGTCTTAGCCAGCTCATGAGGCGCTTTGACCGCCTTGGAGAGTCAGCTCATTAAAGGCACGATCCAAGTCTTCTTCAAATATTTAGGTCTTAGCTAGCTTGTGGGGCGCTTTGACCGCCTTGGAGAGTCAGCTCATTAAGGGCACAATCCAAGTTTTTCTTCAAATCTTTAAGTCTTAGCCAGCTCGTGGGGCGCTTTGACCGCCTTGGAGAGTCAGCTCATCAAGGGCACGATCCAAGTTTTCCTTCAAATCTTTAGGTCTTAGCCAGCTCGTGGGGCTCTTTGACCACCTTGGAGAGTCAGCTCATTAAGGGCATGATCCAAGTTTTCTTCATTATCTTTAGGTCTTAGCCAGCTCATGGGGTGCTTTGACCGCCTTGAAGAGCCAGCTCATTAAGGGCATGATCCAAGTTTTTCTTCAAATCTTTAGGTCTTAGCCAGCTCGTGGGGCGCTTTGACCACCTTGGAGAGTCAGCTCATTAAGGGCACGATCCAAGTTTTTCTTCAAATCTTTAGGTCTTAACCAGCTCGTGGGGCGCTTTGACCGCCTTGGAGAACCAGCTCATTAAGGGCACGATCCAAGTCTTCTTCATTATCTTTAGGTCTTAGCTAGCTCATGGGGCACTTTGACCGCCTCGGTTAGTCAGCTCATCAAAGGTACGACCAAGATTCTCGTTATTCTTTCACAAAGGCACTTCCCATTTGTCGTTCTAACCCTCATCAAGTGACTTAACGTTCCTTAGGATAGAGTCATCCTGAGGCAAAAACGGTGTCTCTTTTGTCTTTGTGGCAAAGTTTTGCCTAAACTTCACCACAAAGAGGGGCAACTGTAGACACCTAATTTTTGCCCTTCCATAATCTTAATTTTTATTTTTACAAAAATGGTCCTAATTCAAAAAAATAAAAATTAACAAATAATGAAAATACCAAAAAAATAAGAAAAGGAAAAATTATAAAGATTTCGTTGATTTTTAGGAAGTAATTTATATTAGGAATAATTAGTTTAATGTTAATATTAATTTTAGTTTAGTTAAAAATTTTAGTTTAGGGATTCAGATAGTTTAAATATAATTTAATTGTAATGAATGTTAAGAAATAGATCAACGGCCTAACGGATAAGTAGCGGAGCGCTTGGATGGATTTAGATGGATTTAGTTGGAGGTTACATATTCGAGTCTCTATAGGCACCAATGTCTTTATTTTTCTATTGGTTTAGCTAAATGAGATTTGAATCTAGTTTAACCGGATACATTAAGATTTGATAAAAGGGGGGATCAGGATGCTTCATCGAAAACAGAAGCAGCAGCAGATCAACGCCTGCTGCACGTCTGAGTTCCAGTCCACGTAGCAGCAGATCCTCGACGCCCCACGGCCAACAGCAACAGTAGCAGATCAACGCCTGCTGCACATCTGAATTCCAACAGCAACAACAGCAGATCCACATCCCATTGTCGACGCTTCACTACACTTCACGCAAACCCAAAGGCAGTCTGAATTCCAACAGCAACAACAGCAGATCCACATCCCATTGTCGACGCTTCACTACACTTCACGCAAACCCAAAGGCAGCAGATCCGTGCTCCACGCTTGATACTCCACGCAAATTCGAAGACAGCGGCTTGACGCTCCACGCAATCCGAACAGCACGCACAACATCCATAGCAAACCTTGCGACCACACGCCCAACGAGCCTTGTCCATCACCACTGCTGTAAACTACAATTCAGGTTTGGTTTAGTTCAATTTTTTTTATTATTATTTTTATTTTTATTTTATTTATTTAGTTATTATATTATGTCATTATCATTATATTATTAGATATAGCATATGTGTGTATATATTAGTTTAGTATATTTCTTTTAGCATTATTCTGCTTTATTGTATAAGTTAAATATGAAAGTTGTTTAATAACAGTAATATAGATATAAATAATATATGTATATATTAGTCTAGGAATTTTTTAGGACTAGTTTTTGGTTAGATTTCTCACCTAGAAAATCAAATTTTTTTTAGAAATATGAATTAATAAAAATCAATACAATTTTTAGAGTATTTTAGAAAGTCTTTTAATCGTATCAAAAGTGAGGACCCGTTAAATTTTTTAAACTAAAATAAACTAAAAACGTAAACTCGGATGGTTTTCAAAATTAAAATCAACCAACACACTAAAGTTTTCGAAAAGAACTACAATCGTCTGATCCCGGCTAGCGGGTACGTAGGCACCTTCGGGGCGACGATAAAATATATAATTTTTCTAAATTAAAAAATCATTTTGATGTTGATAAAATAAAAAAATCTTTAATTGACTTCTTTTCTATGGTTAGATGTCTTTTTCATAGTTTAGATGTCTTTTTCATAGTTTAAATATCTTTTCCATAGTTTAGATATTTTTTTTTATAGTTTAAATGTCTTTTCCAAAGTTTAGATGTATTTTTCACAGTTTAAATGTCTTTTCCATAGTTTAGATGTTTTTTTTCATAGTTTATATGTCTTTTTCATAGTTTAAATGTCTTTTCCATAGAATAGATGTTTTTTTTTATAATTTAGATGTCTTTTTCATAGTTTAGATGTCTTTTTCATGATTCAGACATCTTTTCTATAATTTAGATTTTTTTTTTATGGTTTAAAAATTTTTTTCATAGTTTAGGCATCTTTTCTATGATTAGGAAATTTTTTTTTTCTTTCTTTTTTTTTTAATGTTTTAAGCATCTTTTCTATATAAAAGTTTCATCATGTAAAACATTGCATATTTCATAAAATCTTTAGGGTTTTTCTCGAAAATAAAAAAATTATCACTTAGTTGTTTTTTAAATAAAAATTTTAATTTGGCGCTTTTCAAAAATTAGGTTTATAGGTTTTTTTTATAATTAGGAATAAAAATTAGGCTTCTAGGGATTTTTCTTAATAAAAATAAAATGGTTAATAAAAACGCAAATTCAACCAATCATTTTTTATAAAAAGAACCAACCCACTAGAAATTTTTTTGAAAGAACTACGATCGTCTGATCCCAGCTAGCGGGTACGTAGGCACCTTCGGGACGACGATAAAATATATAGAGACTTAGGTTTTTTTTTTTCTTTTGATTATTTATTTATTTATTTTTTAAATATTATGATTAAAAAGATAATCCTAATTTCGGCAAATAAATAGTGGTACCGGTTAAGGTTTAATAGGTTAGTCCCCGAATTCGGAACTCTCTAGTTCTTTGTTAAAATTGAAATCAAAGACCGGTAGCTAAATCATAATCAATCCACCCAATTGATTACGATTTTTTTTTTCTTTTCCCGACTTCGATCGAGTGGCGACTCCAAAAATTATTTTTAATAAAAAACCGGAATTTCTCAATTTCTTTAGTCGAGGATTAATATTAAATGGGTAAGGGTTTAATATTAATCAAGAAATGAGAAATTAATATTATAAACAGAAAAACCGGAAAATTAGACTTGACAGTTTGGCGACTCCACTGGGGACCGCTAGAGGGCTAGCCACTAGAAGTTGCCGAAAATAGGATTATTTTTCAAAAATAATGAAATAATAAGAAATAAAAAAAAAAAGAACTTAGGTATGTTGTTTGATGTATTTGTTTATTTTATTTATTTATTTATTTTTTTACTAACATTTTTTGTTGTGGCAGTTTATTTAAGGGGGAATTTTGGGGGCTTTTACTTTTATTTTGTTTTCTGCATCATAAATGCATTGTAAATACGGTCAAAACCAGGTCGTCTTAGGATCTTAAGAGGGGGGGCCATTGTGTAAGCTTCGGGTATTGTGGGGTAACCACCATCCGGGGCTGATCAGGCTACCCCACTCAAGTTCAGATGTAACCACAGAACCGTTACTTTGAAAAAACGCGGTGGTTGTAGAACTTGAGGACCTTTAAAACCCACCCGTTGCATCACATGAAAACATTTTTCTTCTTTCAAAAAATTTACAAGAACCTATGATGTGGTAAATCTAAATGGATAAAAGCAGTTGTGAAGTTGTGATTGCAATTGTAATCTTCCCTTGTAAATAATTTGTAATATTATTTTTATGTAAAATTTAGAATACATTGTAATTGTAATTTTAATTTTGATTAGTCATGGTTGGACCAAGTTAAGGGTCTTTTAAAGACATTCATATCCACATACCACATTGGCCTCAAAAACTACTTCAAACGTCATTTCGACTTTTCAGCCCAGATAAACAAGAGTTTATTAAGAATAAGATTGGGTTCGTCCTCTCTCTATAGAAGATCCCCATGAACATCACTCTAGTGTGGGCCTTCATACATCTATGGGAGCCCGAATCTATCGCTTTTTTGTTTGAGCCCACATCAGCTGAGCCTAACCCTTACGGAGTAAATAAAAAACAAAAAAATAAAAATGAAAAAAGAAGTTAAACGAAAAGAATCAAACTTGTAAAATAATAGGTAGTTATCATTGTGCCTAGTATTATACCCACCAAAAATATTCATTCTTTTAGGTAAATTCAATATTTTGCAAATAGCCTTCTTCATTTAGAATAAATAAGATTTAGATATTTTCTTTGTTTAGTCTTTTATTCTTCAAAATTCCTTATTTGTAAATAGACTCTCAGTAATGTTGTTTTCGGCTTGTATATATTTCCATGAAAGCAATCTTCCATAATCATCCATTCACAATTCCATCACTTGATCTTTGTAACACAAAAGCCCTAACTTTTCCTCTCTCTCTTTCAAAAAAAAAAAAAAAGAGAAGAAAGAGAAAAGGAAGAAAAAAGAAGGAAAGAAAAGAAAAGAAAAAAAAGAAATTTGCTAACGGTTACAGATCCTTATAAGGTTCGGGACAAACACAATCACTTAGCCCATTAAGGCAGCTAACCTAAACAGATCCACTTGGCCTGAGAAAATAACCAACCAAACCCGAACCCTAACCCATTAAGATGATTCAACCAACTTAAAGCCCATGAGCTATCAAGTCCAACCATGAACTGAGTGAAAACACAAAGCCATGAAACACTATCCTAAGCTTGATCTCTGGTACAAACAAAAAGGGGCAATTCATTAGTCCCTTCCACTTCAAAAGTTATCAGTTTCAACCCATTCGAACTCTAAAGAACATAACCCAAAATCAGATATGCAAGCTTAAGGGTGTTAAGACCTATAAGCCTGGGGCATTTAGTCTTTGAAATTTCACAACCAGGGCATATTCCAAGAAATTGGGGAGTAAGGTTTGTCATCACCTTAAGGTCAATCCATCCTTATGTAAGGAATTGGTAACTCACTTTTAAAAAAGTTTTGAATGAAAAGAGGCAAGCTGTATCCTATACACTAACCCTTAAACACTTTGAAAGATGAGAGACATCATGGTGAGGATATTTTGGACTCATTCCTTAAAGGAGGTCCATTTTGAATTTGATACGCAGATTAAAATGAAGTTAGGCATTCATTTTCAAATCCCAAACACAATTATCCTTTGATAACCCCATTGGACTGATCTAGAGTCACTTCAAATGTAAACCCTATCAAGAACCACCCCACAGTAGGGCAATTCGGAGGTTAGGGTTATTGATTAGGAGAAAAGGATAAAACTGATTTGTGCTTACCCCAGTAATAACAATTCAAGGATAATTTTTATTTTTGATAAATTGTTTCTTTGAGGAAGAGCTAACATTTTTCCAAATACCCCAAAAGCCACACATACCTTTCCAAAGCTAATGCACTCTAAACCTATGGATTTAGGGCCTTGATTCATCTAGAGACAAAAACTTGACAAAAGAAATAGTTATTTTTAGGGAGAGAAAAGAAAGAAATGAAATGAAATGAAAAAGGAAAAGAAAAAGAAAAAAGTAAAAGAAAAAAAAAACCAGGAAAAAAGAAAATGAAGAAATACCCAAATATTGGGCTTGAGAAAATCCCCAATCAAAGAAGACCCAAGTTGCTTTGAAAACACAAGGCTTGAATCGTATTCCCAACCAAAAACACAAAACCTCATATTTATTTAGAATCATGTTCTCAACCACAAATCAAAAACTCCATATTCAGCTCAAAATCACACTCCAAAAACCCTTTCTATCTACTCGATTCTCAAACACAAGACCTTCCCACCCACAATACCTCCCTACTCAAAGCTCTTCTAATTTTGAAGAATAATTTATCTAAGAATAAAAATTATTTTTGAAACTGGGGCAAGCGCACATCTAGTTCATTCCTAAGGGTTCTTGACTTGTACTCCCCGAGTTGGACGAAAGCGCTTCTTTCAAAATAGGCCCTCTCAATTAACTTTTTTGAAACCATTTAACCAAAAGCCCAAGTTACAATACTAAACCCAAAAAGACCTAACAGATCGATCAGAATGTATCATTTACAAATTGGATTGTAATTTTCGGAATAGTAGTCAAGAGTGAAATTCAAACCGAAAGTGCGTAAGGAAGTCCTCTTCGACTAAACTAATCGTGAGTTACCTTTTCCTTACGAAATGAATGTTTAAGGCCTATCCAAGAACCTCATTGTCTAGGTTACAAACTAGGGTGGATATGAGATACCCGACATGATTATAACATTTTCCTTTTAAATAGGAATTTGTATCTATTAGCAAACTTTTAAGGAAAAGGAACGAAAAGAGAAAATGAAAAGACATGAAAAGGAGAGAGAGAAAGTAGAGGCTTGTTACAAGTTTTTCCATTCATTTTCCAATCTATTTCATCTATAGTAGCCAAATTTTCAATTCATGTTATAAACAGTTCTCACCAAATTCCTCGTTTATAAATTTCTCAAATCAACAGTTTTTTTCAAGTTAGCTATGTTCCTCAGTTTACTTTTAACTCTCAATAGAGCTTAAGCGAGTCCGAAGGTTGCTTACCCATTATCTATTTTCTCAAGGATATAGCCAGCTTATAGTGCATTGTTCCTATCCATATCTTCTTTAGCGCTTCAGTCAGCTTACGGAGCGCTACCTAGATTCATATTCTCATTTAGGGATCTAGCTAGCTCATAGAGCGCAATCCCAATCTAAAACTTCTTAAGCTTCTGCCTAACTCCTAAAACAGTCCCAATTTATGATCTCCTAATGGTTTAGCAAGCTCATTCAGCTCTATCCCAATTCAAAGTTTCCTTCATATTTTTAGGTCTTAGCTAGCTCATGGGGCGCTTTGACCGCCTTGGAGAGTCAGCTCATTAAGGGCACGATCCAAGTTTCCTTCAAATTTTTAGGTCTTAGCCAGCTCATGGGGCGCTTTGACCACCTTGGAGAGTCAGCTCATTAAGGGCACGATCCAAGTTTCCTTCAAATTTTTAGGTCTTAGCCAACTCATGGGGCGTTTTGACCGCCTTGGAGAGTCAGCTCATTAAGGGCACAATCCAAGTCTTCTTCAAATCTTTAGGTCTTAACCAGCTCATGGGGCGCTTTGACCGCCTTGGAGAGTCAGCTCATTAAGGGTACGATCCAAGTTTTTCTTCATATTTTTAAGGTCTTAGCCAGCTCATGAGGCGCTTTAACCGCCTTGGAGAGTCAGCTCATTAAGGGCACGATCCAAGTCTTCTTCAAATCTTTAGGTCTTAGCCAGCTCGTGAGGCGCTTTGACCGCCTTGGAGAGTCAACTCATTAAGGGCACGATTCAAGTTTTTCTTTAAATCTTTAAGTCTTAGCCAGCTCGAGGGACGCTTTGACCGCCTTGGAGAGTCAGCTCATTAAGGGCACGATCTAAGTTTTCCTTCAAATCTTTAGGTCTTAGCCAGCTCATGGGGCACTTTGACCGCCTTGGAAGGTTAGCTCATTAAGGGTACGATCCAAGTTTTCTTCATAATCTTTAGGTCTTAGCCAGCTCGTGGGGCGCTTTGACCGCCTTGGAGAGTCAGCTCATTAAGGGCACGATCCAAGTTTTCTTCATTATCTTTAGGTCTTAGCCAGCTCCTGGGGCGCTTTAACCGCCTTGGAGAGTCAGCTCATTAAGGGCACGATCCAAGTTTCCTTCAAATTTTTATGTCTTAGCCAGCTCATGGGGCGCTTTGACCGCCTTGGAGAGTCAGCTCATTAAGGGCACGATCCAAGTTTTCCTTCAAATCTTTAGGTCTTAGCCAGCTCGTAGGGCACTTTGACCGCCTTAGAGAGTCAGCTCATTAAGGGCACAATCCAAGTTTTCTTCATAATCTTTAGGTCTTAGCCAGCTCGTGGGGCGCTTTGACCACCTTGGAGAGTCAGCTCATTAAGGGCACAATCCAAGTTTTCTTCATTATCTTTAGGTCTTAGCCAGCTCATGGGGCGCTTTGACCGCCTTGGAGAGTCAGCTCATTAAGGGCACGATCCAAGTTTTCCTTTAAATCTTTAGGTCTTAGCCAGCTCATGGGGCGCTTTGACCGTCTTGGAGAGTCAGCTCATTAAAGGTACAATCCAAGTTTTCCTTCAAATCTTTAGGTCTTAGCCAGCTCATGGGGCGCTTTGACCGCCTTGGAGAGTCAGCTCATTAAGGGCACGATCCAAGTTTTTCTTCAAATCTTTAGGACTTAGCCAGCTCATGGGGCGCTTTGACCGCCTTGGAGAGTCAGCTCTTTAAAGGCACGATCCAAGTTTTTCTTTATTATCTTTAGGACTTAGCCAGCTCATGGGGCGCTTTGACCACCTTGGAGAGTCAGCTCATTAAGGGCACGATCCAAGTTTTTCTTCATTATCTTTAGGTCTTAGCCAGCTCATGGGGTGCTTTGACCGCCTTGGAGAGTCAGCTCATTAAGGGCACGATCCAAGTTTTTCTTCATTATCTTTAGGTCTTAGCCAGCTCATGGGGCGCTTTAACCGCCTTGGAGAGGCAGCTCATTAAGGGCACGATCCAAGTTTTCTTCATTATCTTTAGGTCTTAGCCAGCTCAAGGGCCGCTTTGACCGCCTTGGTTAGTCAGCTCATCAAGGGCACGACCAAGATTCTCGTTATTCTTTCACAAAGGCGCTTCCCATTTGTCGTTCTAACCCTCATCAAGTGACTTAACATTCCTTAAGATAGAGACATCCTGAGGCAAAAACGGTGTCTCTTTTGTCTTTGTGGTAAAGTTTTGCTCAAACTTCACCACAAAGAGGGACAGCTGTAGACACCTAATTTTTGCCCTTCCATAGTCTAGGTTTTTATTTTTACAAAAAAGGGTCCTAATTCAAAAAAATACAAAATAATAAAAATTCAACAATTAATGAAAATACCAAGAAAAAATAAGAAAAGGAAAAATTTTAAAGATTTCGTAGATTTTTAGGAAATAATTTATATTAGGAATAATTAGTTTAATATTAGTTTAGTTAAAAAATTTTAGTTTGGAGATTTAGATAGTTTAAATATAATTTAATTGTAATGAATGTTAAGAAATAGGTCAAATACTTAACGGATAAGTAGCGGAGAACTTAGGTGGATTTAGTTGGAGGTTACGGGTTCGAGTCTCTGCAGGCACCAATGTCTTTATTTTTCTATCTTTGCAAAAGAATCGTATCTAATTAAATCATATGGGTTTAGCTAAATCAGATTTGAATTTAGTTTAATCAGATACATTAAGATTTGATTTGGGTTTATAAAAAGAGAACCACAACGAAAAGGAAGGGGGATCAACTTCAAAAAAAAAAACGTGCCGCAATCCGGAAACTCTGCAGCAGTCCATACGGAAATAGTTCAACCTTTCGCACTGCAGGAGATACTCATTCACTGTTCACGATTGACCGCAAGCCGTTGTCACTGATTCGACAAACAATACGCCTGAGCAGTTTCCGTCTACGCCGATCGGTTACGCAGCAACGAACAGCAGCCTCATTGTCCTTGATCCGACAAACGACACGCCCCTGACCGAACTGTAATCCACGAACGCTGCTGAACGTTGGCCAGACGAATCCAACCTGTGACCTATACACAACGTAATCTAAGCGACATTCCACACTCTCAATCCATTTAGTTTTTGCTCTGGTTTGATTATTGTTATATTATTATCATGTTATTGGTTCGTTAACAGTAAATATATTTTGCATATATGAATACCTTGGTTTAGGAAACTCTAGTATTAGTTTTTATATCAAGTTTATTGCCTGATGTTGTTAATAGCAAGGATATGAGGTTGTTAAGATCAGTTTTATTAGTTCATGTGATATATAATATGTATATATGTATATATATGACTTTAGAAGTTTTACTATTAGTTGTTATATAAAGTGTATTATATGAAATTATTTTATTTTGGTAGATAGTTATATATATTAGTTTAATGGTTGATAGAATTAGTTATATTTTTAGATTTGGTTTTATTTAAGGATTTGTTATATAGAAAGTTGTTTTTTTCTTTAAGTAAAAGTTAATAAAAGATCCTTTTTAAAAATAGGATTGTTAGAGCATTTTTCAAAACAAAAACACGCGAGAAGTTAGGACCTTTTTAGATTTTATTTGAATAAACTAGATTGGTAACAACGTAAATTCTATCGATTTTCAAAAAAATAAAATCAATCAACATACTAAAGTTTTCGGAAAGAACTACGATGGTCTAATCCCGGCTAGCGGGTACGTAGGCACCTTCGGGGTGACAATAAAATATATAATATTTCTAAATTAAAAAATCATTTTGGTGTTGATAAAATAAAAAAAAATCTTTAATTGACTTCTTTTCTATGGTTAGACTTCTTTTCTATGGTTTAGATGTCTTTTCCATAGTTTAGATGTTTTTTCCATAGTTTAGACGTCTTTTTCATAGTTTAGATGTATTTTCCATATTTTAAATGTCTTTTCCATAGTTTAGATGTCTTTTCCATAGTTTAGATGTCTTTTTAATGATTCAAATATCTTTTTTATGATTCAGACATCTTTTCTATAATTTAGATTTTTTTTTATGGTTTAAAAATCTTTTTCATAGTTTAAATGTCTTTTCCATGGTTTAGATGTCTTTTTTTCATAGTTTAGATGTATTCTTCCTAGTTTAGATGTTTTCTTCATAGTT
The DNA here is from genome assembly GCA_024138015.1 of Lumnitzera littorea. Classification (NCBI taxonomy): domain Eukaryota; kingdom Viridiplantae; phylum Streptophyta; class Magnoliopsida; order Myrtales; family Combretaceae; genus Lumnitzera; species Lumnitzera littorea. Next base: position 3,209,877 of record JAMXBB010000005.1, on the reverse strand, counting down.
TAGATGTCTTCTTCATGATTCAGATATCTTTTCTATAATTTAGATTTTTTTTTTTATGGTTTAAAAATTTTTTTCATAGTTTAGACATCTTTTCTATGATTAGGAAAATTTTTTTTTCTTTCTTTTTTAATGTTTTAAGCATCTTCTCTATATAAAAGTTTCATCATGTAGAACATTGCATATTTCATAAAATCTTTAGGGTTTTTCTTGAAAATAAAAAAATTATCACTTAGTTATTTTTAAATAAAAATTTTAATTTGGCGCTTTTCAAAAATTAGGTTTTTAGGTTTTTTTTTTATTTTATAATTAGGAATAAAAATTAGGTTTCTAAGGATTTTTTCTTAATAAAAATAAAATGGCTAATAAAAACGTAAATTCAACCAATCATTTTTTATAAAAAGAACCAACACATTAAAGTTTTCGAAAAGAACTACAATCGTTTGATCCCAGCTAGCGGGTATGTAGGCACCTTCGGGGCGACGATAAAATATGTAAAAACTTAGGTTCTTTTTTGTTTATTTATTTATTTATTTATTTTTAAAATATTATAATTAGAAAAATGATCCTAATTTCGGTAAATAAATAGTGGTACCCGTTAGGATTTAATAGGTTAGCCCCCGAATTCGGAATCCTCTGGTTCTTTGTTAAAATTGAAATCAACGATCGGTAGCCAAATCGTAATCAATCCACCCAATTGATTATGGTTTCTTTTTCTTTTCCCGACTTCGGTCGGGTGGCGACTCCAAAAATTATTTTCAATAAAAAAAAAAAACCATAATTTCTCAGTTTCTTGGGTGGATTGATTACGATTTGGCTACCAATCTTTGATTTCAATTTTAACAAAGAACTAGAGAGTTCCGAATTCGGGGGCTAACCTATTAAACCTTAACGGGTACCACTATTTATTTGCCGAAATTAGCATCATTTTTCTAATTATAATATTTTAAAAATAAATAAATAAAATAAAATAAGAACCTAAGTTTCTACATATTTTATCGTCGCCCCGAAGGTGCCTACATACCCGCTAGCCGAGATCAGACGATTGTAGTTCTTTCAAAAAAATTTCTAGTGGGTTGGTTCTTTTTATAAAAAATGATTGGTTGAATTTGCGTTTTTATTAACTATTTTATTTTTATTAAGAAAAATCCCTAGAAGCCTAATTTTTATTCCCAATTATAAAAAAAACCTATAAACCTAATTTTTGAAAAGCGCCAAATTAAAATTTTTATTTAAAAAATAACTAAGTGATAATTTTTTTATTTTCAAGAAAAATCCTAAAAATTTTATGAAATATGCAATGTTCTACATAATGAAACTTTTATATAGAAAAGATGCTTAAAACATAAAATAAAAAAAAAGAAAGAAAAAAAAATTTCCTAATGATAGAAAAGATGCCTTAATCATAGAAAAGATGTCTAAACTATGAAAAACATTTTTAAACCATAAAAAAAAAATTTGAATCATAGAAAAGATGTCTGAATCATGAAAAAGACATCTAAACTATAAAAAAAAAACATCTATTCTATGGAAAAGACATTTAAACTATGAAAAAGACATATAAACTATGGAAAAGACATCTAAACTATGAAAAAAACATCTAAACTATGAAAAAGATGTCTAACCATAGAAAAGAAGTCAATTAAAGATTTTTTTTTTATTTTATCAACATCAAAATGATTTTTTAATTTGGAAAAATTATATATTTTATCGTCGCCCCGAAGATGCCTACGTACCCGCTAGCCGGGATCAAACGATTGTAGTTCTTTTCGAAAACTTTAGTGTGTTGGTTGATTTTAATTTTGAAAACCATCCAAGTTTACGTTTTTAGTTTATTTTAGTTTAAAAAATTTAACGGGTCCTAACTTTTGATGTGATTAAAAGACTTTCTAAAATACTCTAAAAATTGTATTGATTTTTATTAATTCATATTTCTAAAAAAAATTTGATTTTCTAAGTGAGAAATCTAACAAAAAACTAATCCTAAAAAATTCCTAGACTAATATATACATATATTATTTATATCTATATTACTGTTATTAAACAACTATCATATTTAACTTATATAATAAAGCAGAATAATGCTAAAAGAAATATACTAAACTAATATATACACACATATGCTATATCTAATAATATAATGATAATGACATAATATAATAACTAAATAAATAAAATAAAAATAATAATAAAAAAAATTGAACTAAACCGAACCTGAATTGTAGTTTACAGCAGTGGTGATGGACAAGGCTCGTTAGGCGTGTGGTCGCAAGGTTTGCTGTGGATGTTGTGCGTGCTGTTCGAATTGTGTGGAGCGTCCTGCCTTCGAATTTGCGTGGAGTGTCAAGCGTGGAGCACGGATCTGCCGCCTTCGGGTTTGCGTGAAGTGCAGTGAAGGTCGACAGTGGGACGTGGATCTGCTGCTGTTGCTGTTAGAATTTAGATGTGCAACGTGGATCTGCTACTATTGCTGTTGGAATTTAGATGTACAACTAAATCCATCCAAGCGCTCCGCTATTTATCCGTTAGGCCGTTGACCTATTTCTTAACATTCATTACAATTAAATTATATTTAAACTATCTAAATTCCTAAAAAAAAAATTTTAACTAAACTAAAATTAAAACTAACATTAAACTAATTATTTCTAATATAAATTACTTCCTAAAAATCTACGAAATCTTTATAATTTTTCCTTCTCTTATTTTTTTGGTATTTTCATTATGTGTTAATTTTTATTTTTTTGAATTAGGACTCTTTTTGTAAAAATAAAAATTAAGACTATAGAAGGGCAAAAATTAAGTGTCTACAGCACCCAATTTGATTTATTATGATGGAAAAAACTATATTCTATTTTGGAGATGTTACTGATTACATTACATAATTATTATATAATGTATTTCATTGTTTGTAATAAATACTCATTTAAATTTTTGGGCCTTTTGCTTTTTTATCAATAGTAGATGTAGCTTAGGCTAAGACAAATGGTGTAGTCATATTTGGTTTAAGCTATTAATCAGTGAAAGAACTAATATGTACATATTTGTATTGTCTTTTTATGTTTTTATGATAAACGGTGTAGTCATATCGATAGTATAGGTAAAAATTATTAAAATTTAAATGATAAAATGGCTATGATGATAGTTGGTATTATATTTAGTCTAAAAGTTTAAAGAGATAAAATGGTAGGTTTTATATGTGAAAACCAAAAAAACTAGAGTTAGATTTATCCATTTAAAAGGTACACAAACTTCCCTTAATCTAAACTGTTAGATTTTAATAATTTATATATCATGATCTCACAAGCTTTGACTTTAAAAGCTACATTTTAAGGTTAAAAACTCACCTGGACTTACCTTACCGTACGGCTTGAAAACACCTCTGTTTGAGCACTGTCAATACCTTTCTTCACTTCATTCCAAAAAGCTTGCTCTTCTTTCTTCCAAAAATGAGTCCAATCCTCTAGTCTCCCTTAAGGCCAATCTCCTCAAAGGGTCGTTCCCCTTCTCTCTCTTTATCTAGAATTACCTCCTCATCGTGTACTCCAAATGTTGCGACATTACTAGTGGACTCCACCTATTTGACGAAACTTCCCAACAGCTGTGATGTTTAGGTTAGTCTAAAATGGGTATCCCCATAATGCTTTCAACTTGTTTGCTGTCTTACTAAGGAAAGATTTTGTTGGGCCTAATGAGTTTAACCTTGTGAATGCACTTCATGCTTGTTTTGTAAGGAGGATTCGAGTTTAACTCGTTAGGTTTATGGGTTTGCTGTGAAGCTGGATTTTGAGAGTAATGTGTATATGATCAATGAGTTTTTTACTGTATCTGTTTAGGAATGATCAGTTGGTGGAGGCTATTTAGGTTTTCGAGAAGTAACCATGTAAGGATGTCGTTTCTTGAAATTCTATGATGGTAGGGTACTGGCAATGCTCATATTCAAAGGATCCTTGTTTCTTGGTTAGAATGTTTCGTGAGGGAGTGACACCGAATGAGTTTACATTTGCAAGTATTCTCTCTGGGTTGGCTACTCTTCTCGAGATTGTAATGGGAATGCTTTGGTGGATATGTACTTGAAGAATCATAAGTTGGTGGAAGGCTTTATAGCTTTTGATGAAACGCATGCTAAGATGAGATGTCATGGACACAGTTTGCTAACGGATGTTTGCACTATGGAGAGCGTAGAAAAGCACTTGAGATCATAGGATGTATGAAAGCTAAGGGTATGAATCCAAACAAGTCTATGCTTGTGACTATAGGAAATGCTTGTGCTAGTTTGTCTTCTTTAGATGAAGGGGTGAAAATTCATGGATGTAAGATTGAATTTAGTGATATTGTTGGTGTTGCGTGGATAATGCACATGTTGATATGTATGTCCAAGTGTGGATGCATGGATGTTGCATGGGGCTCTTTCAAATTTGATCCATGAAAAGATTGCACTATCATTTCGTGGACTATAGTAATTGTAGGGTGTGCACAAGACGAACAAGCTATGGATGCTTAAAAGGCTTACAGTGAGATGAAGAAGGAATTGACAGAGCCAAACTACGTTGCCCATCGGCATGCTCTATGCTTGTAGCTAAGGAGGGCTTGTATCTAAAGGATGGAAGTACTTCAACTCCATGTCCCAAGGTTATGGAATATCTCCTGTAAAAGATCTCTCCACCTGCATGGTCAATCTACTTGCATGATCCAGGCACATTAAGGAAGCTGAGAAAATGATCTTTAGCATGCCTTTACAACCTGGGTCTGCTGGTTTGACAAACATTGCTGGCTTCATGTCAAATTCATGGAGTTATTGCAACTGAAAAGCGCACCGTGAAAAAATGCACGCACAGTTGGATAAAGAAGCACCATCAACATATGTACTATTAACTAATGCCTTTGCTGGATTGAGTGACTAGAGTAACGTGGAAATGTTGAGAGCTATAATAAAGACTAAGGATGTCAAGAAGAGGCCTGGATCTAATTGGATTCATTTAGACCAAACTGTATGATGTCTTGAATACATGGCATGTAGCCTTAGAAAAGATTTTCTTGGTTCACTTGATATATAAAGTATACGGTAATCCATTGAGACTTCTCATCATAAGAAGCTTATACATTGCTAAAAGGGTTACTTATGTCGTACTAAAGAAAGGTGATTAAGTAATACGGCTGGAGAGTGAAAGATTATGTGTGAACATACTGAGGAAAAATAATGACTTCAGAAACGGGCAAGATGGTGATGAATTGCAGCGACTTATTGGCATTTGACCAAGATCCTTTACATAATAAGACTTAGAGGTGCACAGACGATTATGGCCCACAAGCCGACCCGTTTAAAAAGTGAGTTAAGCCCAAATATTTTGACCTATTTAAAAAGCGAGTCAAATAAATCCAACCCATTTAACTCGCGAACTAAAATGAGCTAATATAAGTTGGCCTACTTAGCCCCCTTATGCCTTTAATTTATTGGTCAACTCGTTTAACCCACTTAAAAAGCAGATTAAAACCGAGTATTTTTTGCCAATTTAAAAAGTGGGCCAAATGAGCTCGACTCATTTAACCCTTAGGCCAAATTGAGTTAAGTTGGGTTAGTCAGTTTAACTCACTTGCATGACCTTATTGACATAGCAAATAAAGGCCAAGTAGATGGAATTTGGTAAAGGAAATTTGCATGTCTCTAGTCTTTTCAAGATCACAAACATTTGAATTCAGTCCGTCAATATCAATGTTTTAAACCCCATATTCATAAGCAACAAAAGTATTTCCAATAATAGGAAGATTCAAACACAATGCTAATGATAACATGCCAAATAGAAGATTAACTATTGTAACACAATGAGGCTGGATTTTCAAAATATAGTGACAAAATTGCAATATAGCTATAAAGCTACTCATAATCGTAATTATTTATAAGTCTTGCAATTTAGCAAGTAGGTATCAACTAGTCAATTTAGGGTGTTCATGAAGTAACCTCATTGAGTTGAGATATTACGAATAGGTTAGAAGTTAGTCAAAGAGACTTCATGGATGCAAATTATGAAAATATAATAAAATAATAATATAGCTAAAATTATTGGATTTATTATTATTATTAGAACCATAAGGAATCAACTGTATTAATCAACTAACTCTTAGAGATAAATTATGTGAATAATATGTCACACCCTAAACTAGGAAATCATAACAGTCAAATTATGTAAACCAACTTAAGTTAGAAGCTAGCCACTTTAGCTACTAACATAGCTATAGTTTATACCAAGCCTTTGCCACTCTATAGCTTTAAGTCATCCAATTCAATATCTGTTAAGTATCAACCTGTAGTGTAATTTTCTAAAATAACGTTTGAAAATATTATGTACAAAGCTTAAGAAAAAAACAAGTTTTATAAATAACTATAGAAAAATGACATAATTAGGGTTTATAAAAGTCCACAGGTTTATAGAATATAGCACTAGTAACAATAACTAAAAATTAGAAGGTCACTTGAAAAGACCCTATTAGTTTTCCTAAATGTTAACATGGTTAATAAACAAAATAGAAATTCAATCAATTAGTCTTTTATCTCATTCATCAATCCCATTCTCTGCACTTTTGGAACTTGGAGTAGTATTGGTGTATCTACTGAAAAACTTGCAAAACAGTTATAAGGAAATAAGCGACAACTTGCTCAGTAAGTAAGATAGAAACAATAGTACATATCTGACATAGAGCAACCAGGATTTTCAAATAAGATTAATTAGATACAATGCATATTCAAGCAAATATCATCACACAATGTTAACCGATTGTCGTGAGATCAAAGAAATTACACCTACTCTAATATAGGTTTTGAAGAGTTTCACGTTGCATACTTTGCAAATCAAACACCAAACCGGAGCTTATGCAATAGAGAAACACACTCCACTTAAGACAACCTTAGAACTACGGTCCCTAACCTTGCTACAACCTCCTCTCATGTCACTTAGTTTGACAAAGGGTGGGGAAATTACCATTTCTGTTATCCTTATCGAATGGTCCGAGTTTAGCCCAAACTTTCTAGTCATTTTCCCTTAGTAGGTAACAATGCATATCCAGTTAGAACTTAATTTAAGTTAGAGTTAGCTTGCCTTTGGCGTATTCGAGCAATTTCAAACAATTTAATCCAGCAACATCATAAAGCAACCAATGTATGGAATCCAACACTCCAAATAGCAAAACATTATTTAAGCACATACGATACATACATACTAACAACTATCTTACAATCATAACCACCTAAGGTCTCTAAATATCATTAAATAATACTTCATAGTATGGTGAAACACTAATCCCACTTACCTAAACACGTGACACTCGATGATCCTAGTAATGGATCTCATCCACTTTCATTATTCTCCCTAAAATAATCATTATAACCATTTTAGTTCTACTAAATATAAAGTTGGATAAGTTGATTTTAATAATTTAAGTGTAGTTATGACTTATTTCTAACGAGTGGTATAAGCTTTGTTTTGAGTTTCAACTTGCTGCTAAAGTCTCTGAACAAGGTTCTAAAAGCTTACCTAATATTAAGTTTCGATCTGAAAACCTTCTAACCAAGTCTCTAAGATTATCTTAGTTATACCCTTACTCCAATCAACCCTCTAAACAAGACTGAAGTTATTTCCACTAAGTATTTCACACTAACCAACCCTTGAATGAAGTCCCAAAGCCATTTTGACTACATTTCCCTTACCAAATACTTCCCAAACAAGCCTATGATGGGGGTAAATTCCTTCTAGTCAAGTCTCTAAACTCAATACAATCACCATTCTTTTACCAAACAATTCCTTAAACAAAGCTCCAGCATATTTAGAAGTAAAGTCCTTTCATTCACCAACCTTCTGAACATGTTCTAAAGTCATTTCAACCATATTTATTTTACCAAATACTGTCTTAATCAAGAGTCTAATATGATTATAATCTAGATCTTTGCACCAACTAACTTTCTGGTCAAGTATGTAAGCAAAGAATTTAAGTCGTTTTTTTACCAAATCAACCATTTGAACATATCCCTAAAGTCTTTACAACCATGCTTCTTTTACTTAATATCATCTCAAACAAGGTCTCAACAGGGTTATAATTACAATCATTTACCATCTATCTCTCTGAACAAGTATCTGAACCAAGAATTGAGTCTCCTTTCTACCAGTTCAACCGATTGAAGAACTCGTTAAATAGAATCAATTTATACATTTACTCCTAGCGACTTGCTCTAACATCTTATTCCAATTTACAAACATGATAAAATATGATCATACAATAGGTTCTTCATTCCCATAATCACCATAACACCCCAAACTTCCAAATCCTCCTATCTTTATTTTAACACATGTATACCATAACTAGTGATTTGTACTCACGTCAAATTCTATTTGATCCAACCAACTCTAAATCATTTCCTATAACAGAATATAGCTATGAACTCTAGAATTGGTATAAATTGATTTCTTCAAAGCTAATTGTATAAAACTCCCAAAAATAGTAACTTTCACCAAATTTAAAGGCTAAAAAATTACTAAAAATTATAAAAAAACATTTTTGGCCAAAAACTATTCATAGGATTCAAATATACAGTAGATGGAAGTTCTAGAAAAATTTTGGTTTCAAAATAACATCAAGAGGGTTATTCAAAACAATTTTGAAAATTACTCGAATTCTCTCAATATCTTAAGGAGTAATGTACCTACTTAAAATTTTCATAATCTGATATTTTTCTTTGAAAGTGCATAAAAATACTTGAAAATAAAATTTTTCATAATTTTTAGAATAAATTTATTATTTTTACAAAATTTAGTAAAACTAGACCAAAATATTGACTTACCGAAAAACCACTATCCATTCACCACCATGTCAGCCAAGTTGAGCATTGCCACCACTGTTAAGTGGTGACAGCGATTTGCTTCTAGTTTCTCTTAAAACCTGTGTACTCGAAATTAGCTCGGTTTACCCAATTTTCTTCATACTTTTCGCTAGATTTTTCCTTCATATTTTTCGCTAGATTTTTCCTTCACTAAACTTCCCTTTCCAAAAATTTTCCCAAACTTCCTAAAACTTGAATGAGATCTTGGAGAGTGTTTGGGTGATAATCCTAAAGTGGTTGAGGGTGAAATGAATTTCTCTTTCTAATTTCTAGTTTAGATATCCTAAATCCTAAGCATGTTATGTGTCATTAGAGGTTTATTACTTAAGCAACATCTATCCAGCAATTTGCCACACCTTAGATCCGTGCAATCCAAGTTTTTAGGATATTTTTATTAATTTTTAGTACTTTTCTTATTAATCCTTAGTTAATTACGCATATTTTTGGGTATTTAAAATATTTTCGAGTATATAATTATATCTAATAATTACACTTGGGGCGCACGTACTATTTTTATATAATATGTCATGTCATTTTATAATTTTAGTGCCCAAAATATTTATCTATAAAATTTAGTTAATTTTTGTTATCTACTTTACGCGTTTACGTTGGGTAAATTACAATATAGTAAAATTATCCATTTTTAACTATAATAATAATTTTTTATTATATTTCTATATTCTGAACTTATGACACATCATCATCTAACCCCTATGATACACACGTAAATTATCATCTTAATCGACTAACTTCCACATACGCCCTAAATTACCAATTCGAAATAACTACATGAAATTACGAGACCTACGATAAATATTATAGAATGATATCAAATAATATGTAAAAGTCATATATATGCAATGGGTGTTATTATTATATGTTAATATATACTCATAATTATTTAAAACCGAATATATGCAAAACATGCTAAAATTATTAATGAAAATTTGTAAATCAAATAATAAAATTAAGTAGCAGCAAGTGAGAAGATGATTAGGGCATGGCAAATGAAGATAAAGGGTTAAGGTGTTGTTTCTCTTAGGCACAGATACCTAATCATTTGAATTTAACCTAAAATTACACTTATAAGCTATGGGAAAAAAAAAATCCTTAAGGACCCATACATTGCACAAAAACCAAACTAACCTTGCAAAAAATCATTTGGACACTTTAGTGCCATAGAGAAATAGTAAGACCTCTGAAAGGGTTGAGAGGAAATTTAGAAAAGAAAAAAAAAGTACAATCTGGGCGTAAAGGAGTTTGTCTACGTAAAGAGTTGTTGGAAGCAAACCGCTTAGCATGAGGAGAACCACTCGTCTAGTTATGTCAATGTGCCCCCTCCCCTCAATGGTAGCCGAAGCTTAGTTTTCCAGTGAGTATCCTATTTTCCTCGTTTATCAAAATTTTACCAAAAATAGAAAACAATTTCCAAAAATTTTGAAACATGGTTTTTGTAAGTATTTTTCCATGGAGATTTTAAATTTCAAACTATATTTTCAAAATTTTAAATGCATTTATGTGCTCCTAAAGAAAAAAGTTTCATCCATTGATTTTCTAATTACATTTTCAAAAACTTAAATGATGTAGTTTCAATCTAGATTTTTTGTCTTAACTCCTTAAAGACTATACTTTCATGCTATGTAATTAGTTTTTTTAAATTTTAAATTTGGATTTTGGGCAAATTTTTATTTTCACTTAAACAGTATATTGTGTTAGGGAAAGCTTACATTGATTTCTCCAATTAAGTTATATTTTGGGTTTTCACAGTATGCAGCAACCATGATTAGTAATTTTGAGTTTTAGGTTGATGATTTTGTATAGAAATTTGAGTTTAAGGTCGAAACTACATGGTTCCGAACCTATTCGTTTAGCTTTACTTAAGAAACTTATGAATATGAAGGTTGTTATGAAAGTTAAATATAAATTCTATAGAGAATGGGATGTTAAAAGGTTGAAATGACAAGTTTAGTATGTTTTCCTGACTAGAAGTGAAGTAGATTAATGGATAAATAAGTGGAATGTAAAGTTGGAGTAAGGTTAGAAAGTAGTATGATGAAAGAAACCTAACATTTAACTATAATAGGAGTCAAAAGCTAAGTCAAAAGGTAGTCTGGCCTAAAATACTTAGCTATAGCAGAAGTTATAAGATAGCTCAAAAGGTTCTTGTCTAAGGGTATTCTTAAGTGAAAACCATGGTCAAGGGATTCCCCAATCAAAAACCTTTACCAAACATGAAGTCTTTTGACTTATCCTTTTTTTATTAGTATAGCAAATTCTCTTGTCTAATTGCATAACTTCTATCGAGTTTCTTCCTATCATGGCATTTATAAAAGCTGTAGTGCTCGAGTCTCCTCTTTTTATCCACTTTTCGCTTAGATGGGGTAATTGTCAGTAGCTTTAAGCTCCTTACTATAAAAGTATGTTCTAAATGATTTTTTGAGTGTTTCTACTCCAAGATTGGTGGTTTTACTTTAGGAGGCTCTAACTTTCCTTTCTTTAGTCTACAAAATGGTTCAATCCCTATCTTCACCACATTAGGTTCATTAGTTCCCAAGTAAGCTACAACTTCTGATTGATTAAGGGTTTTCACTATTTCTCCATCTCATGTTTCTAAGCAATCATTCATAGGTTCTCTGACAAGTGTTTCCTACACACATTCAGTAACAATGGCATTACAAGTATCACCATCATAGCTTGTACCCTTTAAGTTAAGGGACTTGTGCATTGAATCTGGATTCTAAAAAGCAATTTCCTCATCTCCGATCCTTAAGATGAGATTACGCTCACTGACATCAAACACAACCATAATAATAGCTAAGGAAGGTTTACTTAGAATCAATGGTACCTTAAAATCCTCATTTATATCAAGGATAACAAAATATAAAGAGAAAATGAATTTATCAACTCGCACTGGAACATCCTTTATGATGCCTTTAAGGTATGTGGTATACCTATCAGCTAATTAAATGTACATGTATGTTGGTTTAGGTTCTCCTAATCCTAGCTTTTTAAACAACTTATATAACATCAGGTTTATACTGACTCCTAAGTCTACCAAAGTATTATTTACTAACAACTTTCCGAGCACATAAAGAAAAGTAAAACTCTTTAGATCTTATAATTTCTTTAGCAACTTTCTTCGATGAAGCGCCAAGCATTCCCTATTCAGTGTGATAGTTGAAAGATCCTCCTACTGCCTGTCGTTTGATAATAAGTCCTTCAAGAACTTTACATACTTTAGCATCTGCAATAAAACATCAATAAGAGGTTAGTTAACATGAAGTTGTTTAATAAGATTGAGGAATTTATCGAATTGCTTGGTTGGATTAGGGCAGTCTTGCTTAAGATGCTATGGATATAGGGGTGGGCAGTTTGTACTCCTTCACTTTTAGTGACTCTACACTATCTTTTGATCTCAACAATTATGAACTTTCCTTACCCTTGACCTCCACTTCTTTATTAGCTACTTCATTATCCTCTTTCTTCTCAACTTGCAACTCTCTATCGCCTCTCAAGGTCACTACATTAACATGTTGCCCGAGGTTTGTTTAAGTGTTCTTAAGCAGTGATCTTTGTTATCTCTCATTTAAAATCCTGGCAATTTAACTAATTTGATTTTCTAAGTTATGAATAAAAGCTTCTTAATTCCTTAAAGAGGTCTCTGTTTGTTACATACGTATGTCATTAAACCGAATGTATTTTTCCAAAAAGCTTTCCAACTTATTCTCTAGGGCTAGTAGGGGAGCTACAGGTTGTTAAAATCTAGGTGGAGGAAAATCTAATCTTTGCTAACGTTGATTCCTTGGCTGCCATTGTTGGCCTTAACCTTGAGCTTGATTTTGATCTCCCCATGAAAAGTTGGGGTGGTCTCTCTACCTTAGGTTGTAGGGGTTGCTGTAAGGATTATATTAGGATCTTGTAGGTTTCCATAGAAAATCAACTTGTTTTGTCAGCTTACAGCCTATAATCTCTTCTTGGCTAAAGTTGTTAAGGCTAAAATGTGATTATTGCAAACCAGTTGAGAGGAATTCAATTTTCTTACTCAACATCTCCACCTAAATGGCTAAAGACTGTACAGCATTAAGCTAAAAAACACCTGTGACTCTTTGCTTCCCCTTAAGGTTCTCTCACTAATAATTATTCATAACTACACCTTCTATCAAAGCCCGGACTTCCTCAGGCGTCTTGGTATTGAGTATACCTCCAGCTACTGCGTCTATCATTTTCCTTGTAGAGGGATTCGAACTATTGTAGAAGGTTTTCATTTCCATCCAAAAAGGGAGCTTGTAGTATGCATTCCTATGTATCATATAGGGTCTCACCCGTTGTCTAGGCAAAAGAAGAGATGTATGCTCTGAGTTTTGCAGTTTTTGTGAGTAGAAAATATCTCTCTAAGAATTTTTTTCACCAATTCATTCTAGGTTATGATTGAATTCCTTGCCAAGAAATTCAACCATTGCTCAACTCAACCGCATAAAGAAAACAAAAAGAGGTACAGCCAGATAGCATCATCAGTTGCCCTATTAATATTGAAAGTATCACATATTTTCAAAAAGCTTGAAAAATGTGCATTAGGATCTTTATCTTAGAGACCGTCAAATTGTATAAAATGCTACACCATCTGAATGATGTTCAACTTGATCTCAAAATTATTAGCTGCAACAATTGGTCAGTTGATGCAAGACTGGGTACCAGTTAATGACGGCCGAGAGTAATCCGACATGGTCCCATTTTGTTTCCCATTGTTGGCCATGATGTCATCGGGTGAGCTCTCGTGATTAGATTCTTGCTCTACTACTTGATCCTTTACTTCGCCTTCTAATAACTCCACTTTTTCTTTCAACCTAATTGGACATCCTCAATTAAATGCCTCCATTGTTTCTTTAACAAATAATTGACTCAAATTGCATAAAGCCATCCTCTTGATCTCTAGATCAATTTTAATCAAATCCTTTAACCAGCTTCTTATTATGTACTGAACCAAAGAAAATAGAAAATTTAGTCAAGATCGCACGAAGAAAATAAAAGCATTCAAGAATAAGAAAAGAAACCAACAAAAGATAAATATATATATATATATATATATATGGTTGGATTAATAAATCTACGAACTTTCTTAATATCAAAAGTTAATAATTCTTAAATTCATAAAACTTACTTAATAAATGGCTTACAAAACTACATTGAACTTAAATGAAAGACGCACCTAATTCTTAAATTCAACTCTCAATTCATAATTTTAATGGAAACTAAGTTTATATAAAAGTCAATTATATAATTAACATAAGCTTGTTAGCGTTTGAAATTATATAATTAAAAAATTATCAAAAAAGGTATACATTGAAATTTTTAAATTAGTTTTAAGCTTTAATTCAAACTCAAACTCGAGTTTAGACTTATTTAGGTCATTTAGACAAGTTTAAACTTATTTATTTAAATGAGCTAAGTTCAAATTTTAGATTCCTTAGTAAGTTCGAGCTTGAGTATGTAATTAATTCAACTTGGCTCAAACTCAATAATTTTTAAATGAGTTGAGTTTTAGCTTTCAAGAACACTGCTTAATTTAATTCGACTTGGTCCATTTATAGCCTAAGTTAATGGATTTTCATTTTTCTTCGCACTATTCAAATTACATACTTGAGCTTGTTTATGTTTATCTCCATATGGCATTCAAACATTAGTTAATTATCAATCCTATTTCTCTTTTTTTCTTTTTTGGCCAAAATCCAATTTCCATTGACGAGAAAAAATAAAACAGAATATCATGTATATGAGATGAGAGTTTTGTTTTGGGCTGGGATTTCATTTATTTAGCTAGTGAAATTTTCCAAAATTGTATCTGACAGGATTATTCTGTTAGCATCGATGAGTCTACGATTATGCTACTATTAATTCGTTTTCAGGATCCACATTCCGCATTTTTCTTTTTCTTTTCTTTTCTTTTTTTTTTTCCTTCTGCAAATCAGACGATGATCGTTCCGCGCATCTTATTAAAAATAACCATATTTCACAATTCTTTAGAGAATTAAACTCTTTATTCCTTTATCAATTTACTTAGCACACGCATAGATTTCGTTACAAACGTATTTCGTTAAAATGTTAAATATTTTCATAAACGCATAGGCAGCTATGTGGACGGCTGGGGCTCTTTCACTAAGGTCCATATATCGGATACATTCATCAAAGCACAAAAGAAGCTAGAAAGTTCTAGAAGAATCTGCACCTTTCCAGTCTTCTAGAAGCAAAGAGCAGAACAGACAAGAAGCTACAACTACTAGATAATCCTCGAATCATCGATCCCATATATATATCGGATACCGTTCCAACCTTCTTCCTCCAGCCGACATAGAAACTCCAAGCAAAAAAGGATCTGTAATCTGCGTGATACAATCTTCAAGTTTCCTTTTCGTTTCCATTAAGACGACTCAACAAACATATTAAAGGATGTCGTTGATTCCAAGCTTCTTCGGCAACTCTGGCAGGAGCGTTTTCGATCCCTTCTCCCTTGACGTGTCGGATTCTTTCAAGGACTTCCCTAATTTCTCTTCTCCCATTTCTGCTCCTGGAGAAACCGCTGCTTTTGTCAATGCACGTGTGGACTGGAAGGAGACGCGGGACGCTCACGTGTTCAAGGCCGAGTTGCCCGGCATCAAGAAAGAGGAAGTGAAGGTGGAAGTGGAAGAAGACCGGGTTCTTCAGATAAGTGGGGAGAGGAAGGTGGAGAAGAAAGACAAGAACGATACATGGCACCGGGTGGAGCGCTGCAGTGGGAAGTTCATGAGGAGGTTTAGGTTACCAGAGAATGTGAAGATGGATGGGATTAAGGCTTCCATGGAAGATGGTGTTCTTACTGTAACTGTCCCTAAGGTGGAGGTGAGGAAACCTGAGGTGAAGGCCATTGAAATCTCGGGTTAACTCAGGTGGGTGAAAAATATGTGGTGTTTCTGCTCTGTTCATAGCCAAAAGGATTTTGTTGTTAATTCTGTTCTGTTTGGAGAGAGACAGCTTGTTATTCGCGATGTGTTCTGTATCAATGAATTGTAACGACAAGTATTAGTTAAATATATGCTGTTCTTATTATCCCACGTAACTGTGGATCCTAAATTTTCATGCTTCATTCCAAGTACCGTATTATTTTAGCATAACAATTTATATCATCTAATCCATTGACATGGGTTTTGTTCTGATGCCCCACCTGGCAAGCGGGTGACAGCCTGACAGCATAAGTAATATGGGTTTTTTAGATCGAACATTTAACAATCAACGGATGAAAATGGCTATTCCTAACAGACTCTGATAAAATAGATGGCAAAATGTTCTTCAGAAACACCTACAGCGAGTATTCATAAGCAAATTTGGCACGATTATTAATTGCATCAGATCAACTTGAAGCCATTTGCAAACATGTCATAAGTATTTAATATGCAATAAAGCAATTCACACTACCAACACATGAAATCCGGATCAATTTTGATTTGGGTTTTCCAATATGTCCGACACTCTTAGTGGATATTATACACTGCAAAACTTCGTAGTACGCTTGAATGAATTGAGATAACAAATAATTCTCTTGAACGGTTGTTTACCACAAAATTGACGATTGAATATAAGCTTGGAAGTTAAAACAGATAGGACCCTAAATTGTATCATGGTTCAAAATGTTGATAGTGAAATATTAAGAGTTTGAATAGTATGCCCTAACACACGTTAAGATAAAATATTTAAATACACTTAAAATTAGCAAATACTAAGGAATGTCTAGGAAAATAAAGAAATAAATAGCATAAGTTGGCAAAACAAATAAAGGAGGGTTGTTGAGCCCTAGAGGTTGGTTGACTCAAGCTAGTCATCAGATCAATTGATCAAAACTTTGATTACATGTCCATTTAATTAACATGTCTTATATCTAATCCATCGATTCATTTATAAATAAGATTATTTATTTTTATAGTTTAGCTTCTATTTTAATATCTACTCAATCTAGTCTCTTATTCTATTTAACGGTTTTCACGACCCTCTCTCTGCCTCTATATCTCTCTCTCCACACACCACACCCAACTCTACGCCACCACACCCAACCAACCCCCCCCCCCCACGGCCCCAGCTACTACCATTCCACCATTTATTTTATAGGTTTTCATCATTTTATGTATGTTATAATCTTCTTTATCTACTTTGATTCCAATTCTATAAGAGTACTACTCTTTACTTTTTATTTCCTTTCACATTCAAATTTCTAACACTCTAAAACAAAAGAATAGTAATTTTAAGTGTGATTTTAAGCTTCCCTTTTGTAGACGCATCCATCTATACATACCTTATGTTCCTAACCTAATTAGTAAAACTAAGCAAGAGCCAAAATGGATGTATCAATCAGCTTATGTTTAAGTTAGTCATATAATGTCGAAGATGCACTGAAAATGATTATGCCATAAATTTTTCTTTGAGTTGTCACATAACCTTAATGTCTATACCAATGGTTAGACATTTGAATTAATTTTTGTTGAATTTATCCATACATTGACCTAAATATGAAAGCTATCTTTCAAGCATTTTTATAGATTTCAATGTAATTTACATTATAACTATTGAATGATAAATCATTTCCCATGTCTAGAAATGTCCATAGAATGAAATGGAATTGAATTGAATTGAATTAAATATGTATATAGTAGTAATTGTCCAAGATATCTTATTTATTGAATGTCATTGTAAAATTGAAGGTTAAATAAATAATTTGATTATTATTATTAATAATCAATGTGGAAAGAATGGAATTGCAGATTCCCCCTTTGAGAAAGTAAAATTGAATTCTTTCTTGAAACCAAAACTATTTATTCTATAAATTTATGATTCCGACTTCTAAATATACTTTCAAATATGAGTAAACTGCTAAAAGCCAATGTTGACTCTAAAAAGAAAAACTGCAAAGAACACTGGTCTGTGGACAAGCATGAAAAAATTTCCAAAGAAAAAAGATATCAAAATTGAAGGGAATTTTGTCTATACTAAATGGTTTTAATGGAATGCTAAGGTGGAGGTCAAGAAACCAGAGGTGAAGTCCACTGAAATCTCCGGTTAACTAAGATAATCGAGTCCAATGATACAAAATTTTATTGTGCTTGTGCTCTGTTCATAGACCATAGGATAGGACTGTGTTGATACTGTAATGGAGAGAGATATCTTGCTATCGCATATGCTTTCAGTATCATCTATAACAATAACAAGAACCATCAGTTAATATATGGTGTTCTTTTTATCCTGAGTAACTCTTAATGCCAACTTTCGTGTTTCATTACGTATATAATGTTTGACGATCAACGGATAAAATATAAAAATCGAGTTGCTACTCTGTTTTTCCCTTCTGCTCCGTCGGCCATGCCACCTTATTTTAAAATCCTAGTAGAATCTTTTGGTGAAGAAAGTGGCCACCTTTATTAGTATTTGTCAAATTTCAATCGATCCTATAGTTTAATTCGGCTCGACTTGATCCGATCATAACATAAGTTGGATTCGATCCTGGTTCAGCTTCGATTGAATTGTGATTCAACTCCATTTTATCATTTTAAATTTTTATTTTCTCATATATATATATATATTTGGATCAAGATTTTTACAACATCAAACAATATACACTGCTTATTCAACGCATATAGCATTTAGCAAAGATTTAAAGGTCAATTGCCACGGAACAAAAAACATACACTGCTTATTCAACGCATATAGCATTTAGCAAAGTTTTAAAGGTCAATTGCCTCGGAAAATGAGAAGACAAAGTGCTTCACACCCATTCAACTAAGATTTAGCAAAGCAAGGCAATCCATAAGCAAACCGTAAGTACACGGCCAGCGGCCAGCGACAAAGTTCGCCCTGTTTCTAAACGGTGCTATCTTCACTTCGTAATATATTGATTAACACAAACACGATTCAAATAGGAACCAACAACCGCAGTAGTGATTCGTCAGGGATTGTTGAACCGAGAACCGAATTATCAATTGATCCAAATACAACCTATGATTATATACAGAGTTGTATTAGCAAATTGGATACGATTAATAAAATGTTACTAGAACAATTAATATACACAAGTGTTCTAACGTATCCGAGATCCCTTTTAAGATTAAGATTCTAATTTTTATAGTTTAGTTTTTAGGTATTTACTAGCTCTAGTCTCTTATCCTACATGGTGTTGAATTTTATACCCCTCTTTCTCATTTTTCATGGTCCTTAAATACTTTAGTTATTCAGTTATGTAAGAATAACATCCATTAACTTTTTATTTCTTTCTAATTTTTAACGTTTGAAAACAAAATAATATTAATTTTAAGTTTCACCTTTCTATGTAAATCCATCTATACATAGCTTATGTTCCTAATCTTAGCAGCGATACTGCTTGGTATTGTTAGAAAAAAAAAATCTAAATTCAATATATTGACTGCTTTTGTTTAAGCTAGTCACATAATGTTGTAGACCAACCCACAAAATAACTATACCAAATTTTATTTCATCATAGTCACTACCTAGACTATTATGTTTACTTTGGTATTACATTGGGTAAGAGAGAATTGATGTGCCCAAAAGGAAGAGTCACTTTGGACTTAACATGGCTTAATTGATACTTTGAGGTATTGAAGAAATCAACATGGGTTTAGTGTGGGGTTTAGCAAATACGAGCTACTCAATTGAAT
The DNA here is from genome assembly GCA_024138015.1 of Lumnitzera littorea. NCBI lineage: Eukaryota > Viridiplantae > Streptophyta > Magnoliopsida > Myrtales > Combretaceae > Lumnitzera > Lumnitzera littorea. The sequence goes on along the minus strand of JAMXBB010000005.1, from coordinate 3,190,326 downwards.
TACTCACCGAATGAGCACAACATAGACCCAAACTAATATTTGCTATTATACATAAATACTAATATAGGGAATCCCTCTACTAATTCATGCAAAAGGAATAAGATAAGAGAAGAGGTCGATTTAGAGCTATGAACTCTCAAGAACAACAAGGACAATATTTGTAAACCCTGTAAGTTTTCAGTCTAAACCCTAAATTAGACTCAAGTGTCCTAGATAACTCTATGAGTCGACAAAACTAGATAAACTAAAAACTTTATTTAAATTATAAACCCTAAAATATTCTAAAGTAAAAAAAAAAAAACCCTAATATAATAATCTAAACCTTAATCGCGCATGAAAACTCTAAATCATCTGTGTATAAACACCAAAAATCAAATCCGAATATAATTAAAAACTCTAAAACTCAAATCTTAAGCCTATAAACATAAAAATTTACTTTTACGATAATAAAACCCTCATTAAATATAATTATCAATCAATATGTCAAATCACATAAAATCGCTAATTAACGGTTAGAAATAACTTATAAATACTAATGAGTGTAATAGTACTAAATTAATTTATAAATTTGATAATATTATTATATAATTATTAATAATTATATATGTGTAAATATGTAAATTAATGTTAAATGAATTTAATGTTATTATTTAATTGTTGTTTATGCATCATATTGTCAATATAAATCCTATATCTTATAATTTTTCTTTATAATCATGATATATATTATTATTAATATTATTTTAGGATTAAAAATATTTAAAGAACATTCAAATTTTTATTTTCATTTTATCCTTCTAAATTATAATGGTTACATGTATACAATATTATTATATTATTATTATTTTAATTTTAACCAAAAGTCAAATATGTCCTTTTCAATGCATTAGATTCTCTTTTCTCTTCTTTTTCTTTTTCCTTTTCTTCCTTTTTCCCATTTGATTGCCATGAATACCTAACCCTCCTAGAAGATTCTTCAATTTTCTTCAATTAACACAAATCAACACGTGTAGTTATTTTACATCTTCATTCTAATTTGACCACCACTTTTCTCTCATCTTCTTCCTCTAATTTCTTCCTCCTCTTTCACCAACCTTTCCACTTTCAAGTTTACTACCAACCACCTATTTCAACAACACCAAAAGAAGAAGGAAAAGGAGGATTTTTCTTCAAAAATATTTAAGAACAAGTAAATATATTTTCTTTGTATATTTTTAGTAGTAGTCTTCTTATGTAAATTATGTTCTATGTATTACTTTATATATTTTGTGTATCTTTACACTCGATGTATTGATATATATCTAGTATGTATTCTAGTGTATTGTATTAGAAGTTCCATGTATGTGTAATAGAATTTTGTGTATATATCTTATTTCTTTTAGAATTATGTTTATATGTGTATATATGCTATTATAAATATAGATACGTATTTATATGTAGGGATATGTTATAGACTTATTTAGGTATATGTATATATAATGGTATATACGGTTTACATACATATACTTATGAATACATAATAAATATATATACATATAAAAGAATAAATAAGGAAAATGATAAGATTATATAAGTACATATATACATATACACCCCTATATATGCACATTATAATATGTACATAACCATACATATAAGAAATATTAGGTATTTATACATATATGTGCAAAACCAAAAGTATATATATACATATATGTATATATGTTATATATTGAAATTCCTTAAAAATATACTAAGAAAATATAAATATATGAATATATATACATATATAAAAGTACATATAAAATTAAGTATAAATACATGTACATGTACATGAATATGTATAATAATAGTACACTAAAAGTATATATATATGTATATATATGTATAGGTATATGTATGATAATAGTATAGTATGAGTATATGTATAAGTATATGAACAAGTACATATACTAATATGCTAAGTATACAAATATAATTAAGGATGCATATGTATATATATAAATACGAGTAAATATATATTTAAAATATACTTATCTAATATAACCTAATAAAACAAAAATATATATGTATATATGCATAAAGGGCTGAAACCCATAAAGGAATAAAAAGCCCATACATTTAATAATTGATTAATTATAATAACATATAAATATATATATTATAATAATATAAAATTAGGGAAATGTAA